>JARBWK010000012.1:2366893-2818009 GCA_030556195.1 Anolis apletophallus
GGTGCTACATCCCCAGATTTCCTTGCTAAGTATTCCATAGGAGATTTATACGATAGTTGACATTCATTTTTTCTGAATTTCTATTCAGTCTCAAATGCTTTGTATTTCCTTTATATTTCTACAACATTACTAGCTCTGCAAAAGTCTGGTTCAAATTGGTCACAATTCTCTACTCCAGATTTTTTTCCCTGGATAAAGATAACAATAATCTTTATTTATAACCCACCCCCATCTCCCCAATGGAGACTTGGGGCAGCTCACATGAGGCCAAGGCCAAACAACAAATTACAATAAAATAAAATTTAAAAAATCAAATCAAGATGTCATTAGAGCCCCTTCCACACAGCTGAATAAAATCCTACATTTAATTTATTTATTTAGAAAAGGGAAGTCCTTTACCAGCCCACACCACAGGAAGAACACCATCATCCCCACGTCAACATAGGCAAATCTGTGCTTAAGTCCATTCAATAGTTCACCTACCTGGGAAGCATCATCTCTTCAGATGCCGAGATTGAGAAAGAGATAGATCACAGATTAGCAAAGGCATATAGTGCATTCGGAAGGCTTCACAAAAGAGTCTGGAGTAACAAACACCTGAGGCAAAGCACCAAAATCAGTGTGTACAGAGCTATCGTACTGTCTATTCTCCTTTATGGGTCTGAAACATGGATCACTTATCGCTAACACCTATGACTCCTTGAACGCTTTCATCAGCGCTGTCTTCGCTCAATCCTAAATATACACTGGACCGACTATGTGACTAATGTTGCTGTCCTTGAGCAAGTAGGGATCACCAGCGTTGAGGTCATGCTATTGAGAACACAGCTGCGCTGGGCAGGGCACGTCTCTAGGATGGAGGACCACCGCCTCCCAAAGATACTACTCTACGGCAGTCTTTCTCAACCAGTGTGCCGTGGCACACTAGTGTGCCGTGACGGACCTCCTGCTGTGCCACGAGAAAAGCTCCCTGCCCCCCTTCCTCCCCCCTCTGGCCGAACTCCTGCTGCTTGGGGAGGAGGAGGAAAGGGCTGGGCAGTGGCAAAGAAAAAGAAGAAGGACCGGGCGCCGCCTCCTTCGGCCGTTCCCCAGCCAGCCTACAATCCGCCATGACTCCCACCATGTCTCTCGCCCCTCGCTCGCTGAAGCCGCGTGGAGGAGGAGCCCCGCCCACTGAAGCCCGTCCACCGCTCATGCTCCTCCTCTGTAGGAGAGCTGAAGCTGGGGGGAGGGGGCGGGGCATGGCACGGCCTGGCTCTGCCCCCTCCCCCGGCTTCGGCACTCCCAGCAGCTGCTCCAGCCTTGAGGGGACAGTGCTAAGCCAGCATTGTGCTGGCTCTGGCACCACTGGCTTGGCATTGCCCCCTCAAGGCTGGAGCAGCTGCTGGGAGAGGTGAAGCCGGGGGTAGGAGGTGGGGCATGGCGCAGCCTGGCTCCGCCCCCTCCCCAGTTTCGGCACTCCCAGCAGCTGCTCCCAGCAGGCCACCAACCCCCAGCTGTTCTTTACTGTGTTAGAGTGTCATTTTGTGTCATTTTGGTTGGTGGTGTGCCCCCGGATTTTTTTAATGTTAAAAGTGTGCCACGGCTCAAAAAAGGTTGGGAAACACTGCTCTACGGTGAACTCGCCACGGGTCGGCGCAAGAGAGGCGCCCCCAAAAAGAGATATAAGGACTCCCTGAAACAACACCTCAGGCTCGGCCAGATTGATCACCAACAATGGTCCACCCTGGCCTCACATCAGGAGGCGTGGAGACACACTATCCACAATGCTGCGGCCTCTTTCGAGAAGACACGCCGAACGGGTCTCGAAGAGAAACGACAACGCAGAAAGAACCGCAACTTGGAAACAACAGCACCCAAGGAGCCTTTCTGCTGTGCTTTCTACAACCGGACTTGCCTATCTCAGATTGGCCTTTTTAGTCATCAACGCGCTTGTAAAAAGCGTGGGATGAGTCCTTCCTAAAGAATATTCATTCGCGAAGGAATGCCGAGAGAGAGATTATTCTCAGATAGGCAGGCAGTGATACAAAAAGTTCCGATTATTGGCTGCACTGCAGATGTAAATATCACAACTAGTTGCTAACATCTGTAATTCCTTTTCTGTAGGTATGTAATTAGCATATTTTAAGAAAACCCAGACGTGACCGAATGCCGGTGCCTGCCCCCTTTCAGTTTCAACAGTAGGGGACGTATCATTTGCAATTCTAATGTGATGGTCTCATCTCCATTTTCAAGACATGTGTCCTAGTACAATCTAAATGAGATGCTCTTCTTTCTTGATCTGCTGGTAGAGCCGCTTGGTCGGAAAATCCAAGTACAAACAGCCTTTCCCTGGTGTCACAAACATGACTGGAGTATCTTACAAGCAAACCACACGAGTCCCCCTTTTTGCATTGTTGAATGTTTGGAAGTGACAGGCCCGTTTATGAATAATTGCTAAGTTACAAAATTCATTCTACTCTCCCTGAAAAAGCAAAATGGTGGCACAAGATAAGCAATGCATTGAAATATATCTGTCAAGTTTTGAAACTCTTGCTGGGCAGAAAGCGCCTCAGAACACGACGTAATGAAGATCTACATTTCTCAGGACATAGTCAAGGAATCTGGCCAAGTGACACAGTTGGCGCCCAGCTTTCGGATTTATCTGCACTCAGAGAGAAATATGTCTCGCCAAATTTCTGCTTCGGAACAGGCTTCAGAAGACGAAAGCATCTGATAGGAAACCAAAAAAAAATAATCAAAGAACCCAGTAGAGTTATAATATTTGGGCAGGTCATATCTGCCTAAAAAAATAACTCTGTTTGTTATCGAAATTTAGGGGGTTCTGCCCATAAGAACATAAGAAGAGCCATGCTGAATCGGGCCTCAGCCCATCTAGTCCAGCATTCTGTGTCACACAGTGGCCCACTAGTTGTACACGGGGATCTCTAGCAGAAGGGAGGGCAAAACCCTCACCTGCTCCCGACCCCCCACAACCAGTACCCGGGGAAATCCTGCCTGCCTCCATCAACACAGAGGTGGCACTTGGATGTCCATTTCAGTAGCTACTGATTCCCTTGGTATCCATGAATCTGTCTAATCCTGCCTTGAAGCTGTCCAGGCTGACCGCTGTCACAACCTCCTCTGGAAGTGAGTTCCATAACCCAATGACCCTCTGGGTGAAGAAATATTTCCCTTTATTAGTCCTAACTGTCCTACCTTGGAGCTTTAGGGAGTGCCCCCTAGTCCTAGTGTTGTGTGACAGAGAAAATATTTTTTCTTTATTCACCTTTTCTATCCCATGCATGATTTTATACACTTCGATCAAGTCACCTCTTAGACGCCGTCTTTCAAGGCTGAAAAGACCAAGGCGTTACAACCTGGTTTCATAAGGGAGCCGCTCCATCCCTTGGATCATTTTTGTTGCCCTTTTCTGTACCTTTTCCAGTTCCGTTATGTCCTTCTTGAGGTGCGGTGACCAGAATTGTACACAGTACTCCAGATGTGGCCTCACCATAGATTTGTAGAGAGGCAATACAACATTTGCCGACCTATTTTCGATTCCCTTTCTGATCATGCCAAGCATAGAATTTGCTTTTTTCGCTGCTGCTGCGCACTGGGTTGACATCTTCATTGAGCTGTCCACCAAAACCCCGAGATCCCTTTCCTGGTTTGTCTCAGAAAGCTTTGATCCCATCAGTTGATAAGTGTATTTGGGGTTCTTTGCCCCGATGTGCATGACTTTACACTTGTTTAGGTTAAAATGCATTTGCCACTTTGTTGCCCATTCACTCAATTTCGAGAGATCTTTCTGGAGCTCTTTACAATCAGTTTCATTTTTAACTACCCTGAACACTTTAGTGTCGTCTGCAAACTTTGCTACCTCAGAATTCACTCCTACATCCAGGTCATTAATGAATAAATTAAAAAGTAACGGGGCCAGAACCCAGGTCAACTCTAAATGCGAGATTTCTGGCCAAATCTGGGTGATCCCTTGTGCTACAAATCCCACAAAACCCCAATCGCCATAGTCTCACCCAGAGAAGCACGCCAGAGCCGAGAGAAGGATTCTTTTTCAGCTGAAGAAGGATGGAATGCCAAACACCCAGGTTCCAAAGGCAAAACATAATCTTTAATGGGAAATACAGGCAAATATATAGAGCAGGATCCATTTACATTTGAATTGAGCGCCTTCCCTGCCTACGTGTGGCTTCAGTTCATTGGTTAGAATCTTTAGCTCAGCTGAGGGTCAGAGTGCCGGCTGGCGTTCTGGCCACTCGGAAAATTGCGCCTAAATTTAAATAGGCCAATCAAACTGGGGCTGCATGGGGCAGGAAAGAACACAAAGGAACAGCTGGGTGAAAGAGGAAGTTACTTTTGTTGAAATGTTGCCTTGGGGTGGGCGAGCGTCCATTTTGGAGCTTCTAGCCCACCTGGTCTATTGTTAGTTTGAACCTCTTAATGGCTGTCTTTGTCCTAAGCCGAAACTTCTTTGTGGGAGAGGTATCGGCTGAGCAGGAAATGGTTTCTCAGTTTAAAGTGGTCCAAAAATGTCTATTTTGGCTGGCTGTGAGGTTCCGAATCTCACAAAGAAACAACCATGTTTTGGGTTATGATTAAATGCCCAGGCACACGCTCCATTAAATGGGCAAGCTCCGACGTAAAATAGATACAGGTGCAAGAAGATCTAAGTATAAGTTACAGGATAGCCCCTGTTGAAGGAACTTAGCATCTTCTAAAAATATTTTTGTGCAAGGGGACATATCCAGTTAGAATGATAGCAATAGTGTTAAAACTTTGGAACTTTCTGCTGAGGGCATTTTCTTAAATGTTACAGTGATACAAAAGGGAGACCACATAAGGATACAATTAGACAAGACCAACCCCTCAACATCCATTGCAGATTATCCCCATGCAGTCCGCTCCCCAAAGGTGCCTTCTGGGAGTTATAGTTCCTTTAGATCTAATCACTGTCCTTGGAAGCTATAGAGCCTTGGGACAGAGATCACAGAGTCCATGGGACAAAAAGGGGAAAAGGCAGGAAATGTCCAACTGGAAACTACAAAGTCCGTGAACAGGGGAAAGGTCTGTGTGCAGCATCCTAGGTGAGCCCGCTTGTACGGGGCTAACCCAGAGAAACAGCAAGAAAGTCCGGGTTACATGAGGTCCTTGGCGAACTGCTTCTCCCAAAGCCGAAAAGACCTGGGTTCCCTTTCAGTCCCCCTGCAATCTGGGCAAAACCCCTGCGGAAAAGTATCGGACACGGTTTGTCCAGAAAGAGAGTCCCTTTGGGTCCATAATCTGTAAGATGTGGCAAGGGCTTATGCTGGAATCAGCTGGGGAGAGCAGTCCAGGCATAGTCCAAGTTATGTAGCAGGAAGAAAAGGGCAAAATGTGCCAGTGTACTTGGGGAAACTAGATCTCTCAAACTGGTAACTGTGGGGAAAATCCTCCTCATGGTGACTGGGTAAAAGGTCACTCATGCCCCCCCCGCCTTTGGAGCAGCTGTGTGAGTTTTTGTTTTGAACAATGTGGCCGAGGGCAGGTGATGCCCTCAGGGAAAAACTGATGTTGCTTACAGGGAATGGGCGCTTACCGTTGCTGCCGTGGCTATTATTGTGTCAGGAGAAAATGGAGCTCAGGCAGAGGTAAAGAGAGAGGAAGAAGGGGCCATTTTGTGGGCTTTTTGTTCTTGTGCCACCCGGCCCAAGATGGAGGAAAAAGGAACTGTGGAACTCCCTGCAGCTGAATCACGGCATAATGTTTTCATCTGCTGAGACTGCAAAAGAATGAACGCCATATATGTGTATTTCAACAAAACTAGCAGAACACAATGTATACGATTTGAAAGAAAAGTATGCAATTCAAATATATTTATTTCCAAAGTGCATCTTAACAAGGCATATCTTAGGAAAACCGCATAGACAAACGCATATGCAGGCTGGAAATGCAGGGGGGTCTCAAAAATCCACTGCAGAAAAGCAACAAATATTATTTACTAGCTTGGGGACCCGGTGGTGCCCAGGTTATTTGAGGAAGGCATTGTGTGCCAAGGTTGGTTCTTATTAGATGTTTATGTGGCTGGCAGTGGTCTCAGGAACTTAGTGAAGGTACTGCAAGTCCCATTGGCCATGGTCCATCCCCCTCCAAACAGCACCAGGATGCAGAGTGTTGGTCATGGGGCCTCTGTGTGTCACATTTGGTCTTGATCATTCTCTGGATGAGGGTTACAGCGGTCTCGGAAGGTGAGTGAAGATATTTCAAGTCCCATCATCTGTGGTCCGTCCGCCTTGAAACAGCACCAGGGTGTAGAGTGGGTCAAGGGGGCTCTGTGTGCTAATTTTGGTCTGTATTGGTCAGTGGATGAGGGTCACGTTGTGAAGTGGGCCATTGGGCCCCTGTGTGCCAAGTTTGGTCCTAATCCGTCACTGCTGTGGGCCGCAGTGTCTGACTGCCTGAGGCCTTTCCTTTTCCCTCTGAGTCACCTTAGAATGTTGGAATGTGGATAGCCAATAGGAGTCCTTTATGCAAATACCATTTCAGTGGCAACCAATCCCCTCTGTCTGGGGCCATAGAATGTTGGAATTCTGAGGCTGGCCAATTAGTGTACTTTATGCAAATAATCCCACAGTGGCAACCAATCAAAACATTGGCACATATTCCTCCCTCCACCGCACCTCCGCACCGCCGCAAACACTGACTTTTATTATATACATAGATAGATTTATTTGTTTATTTCGATTTATACCCGCCACTCCCCAAAGGCTCGGGGCAGTTCACAATCAAAAAACATACAAAACCCATGAAGGTTTGAAAACAATACCAATCCATCTCTTCACCGTTATGTTCTATACAGTGTGAGACATACCTTCATATTCTGTCTCTACAGTGCCAATGGCTCTCTGCTATCTTTTGTTGGATGAGCAAAAAGAGCAATGGGGGATAATCGTGCAACCTACTAGATGTTCTGCTGGGTGCTCTCTCAGCAGTGCTCACTAGTGGTGGTGCTGGCTAACACTTATGAGAATTACAATTCACCAAAACAACAACCACATGATTGTCGTTGTTGTTAATGTTGTTGAGGTTATGTGTTTTCAAGTCCATTCCAAATTATGGTGACCACAAAATGAACCATATCACAGGATTTTTGGGGCTAAATTCACTAAACCACTTTTTTACCATTGAAATGGATGGTGCAGAGTCCCCATCGTATTTATCAAGCTTAGCCTTGGTTTGAGTGATGGGTTTTTCCCGCAAAAATAAAAGCTTAATGAGCACACAAAATTCACTTTTTTCCATTTCCTCCTCAAATCAGGTGGTAGTCTGCAATCAACGGCTGTCAAACACAAACTAAATGACGCAGCTTGTTCACATTTTGACAGGAGTCAACTGACAGGTGCCTGTTGGCAGGAGCAGTGTTGCCCTTTCAGTTAAGAGGTGGGAAATTCAAAAAGTCACGGACTTATTGACCTGCTCGTATATCTCAGTAAACTGAAAATCTCAGAATGGAACCATGATAGTACAAGTACCATTGAATAAATAACATTAAGGTCCAGCATAGCTTTACACAGCCTTATAAGACAGAACATGGGAGGAAAGTGATTATGAACTATATTGCTTATTTGCACAAAAGCCATTTTTAATATCCTCTCATACTCTAGAGCAGGGGTGCCTGCCCACACTTTTTCATCATGCGAGCTACTATATGAACAATTAAGTTGAAAAGATCACCTGTTGTGCTTCTTTCTTGCCTGCCCACGAACTCGCCGCCACGCGCACCCGGGAAAGGGATCCTCCTTGCCTGCGCGTGCTCTCTCTCTTAGTGTCTTCATTGCCTTCCTCCTTCCTGCTGCGTGCTTTCGTGAAGCAGGAAGTCCCCATCCCGTCCTACTTCTTGCGTGCACAGCAGGCCCCCTCCCACGCACGCAGCAGGAGGGCATTTATAGGCGCACCCGCCAGCGCTCCGGCTAGGTATGGCTTCGGCGGCAGCTCGGAAGGCGCAGGACTGGGAAGAAGGGCCGCCTGGCTGCTGCCTGGGCCGGGAAACTCAACCGAGAGAGGACTCACGTGAGGCTGGAGCCTCCCATGGCAGCCTCCCCCTCCCTCCTCCCTCGAGGCTTCCTTACCTGGGCAGGAGAAGGAAGAGTGGAAGAGGTGCTTCCCAAAGTGACAGATGCAGTGGGGGCGCCTTTCCTTTCCTTCCTTCCTTCCTTTCGAGGGTGTCACTCATAAAGGACGCCCAAGTGGACGGCTGGCAGGAAGGCGGACCCCTCACACTGGTGGCAGTCCATGCCCACGGGAGAGAGAGGGGGTGGCTCTTCCTAACCGGCTCTGAAGAGCCACCCTCTCTCCTCCCGTGGGCCCTCCCCGCCTTTCTCCTTCGAGGGCGAGGGAGGGCAAGGGGGAGAAAGGCGGCGAGGGCACAAGCAGCAGCAGCAAGTGGAGTCTCCATCCCTGCAGCCCCCTCCTCCTCGGGTTCAGCCCCAGGAACACGGCGGAGCCCCCCACCTCGCCCCCAACCAAGGAAAAAAGCAGCCCCAAACAGCTCGCTCGCCCAGGTCTCGGCTTGGAATGGGAGTCCCGAGGGCAGCAGCAGGGTTTGCGGCGGGGCTTGCTTGGCTTTGCCCCACTTTGCCCGGCCTCCTTCGCCTCTTTCTCTCTCCCTCTCTCCTTCCAGCGCCCGCCAATATTGCGTCTGCAAGGAACCATCCAGCGGAGCTGTTTCGAGTAGTCAGAGGGTTGTTGGACCCCGCCTCTCAGGATGGGTCCCCTGGTGACTCGGCCAATTCAAAAAGTCATAGACTTATTGACCCGCCCTCGTAGGTGATGAGAATATGGCAAGATCGGGAACTACTGATGGATTTTCCTGGGGATGGAGGAGGTAAACCAGCATTCACATGGCATCTGTGATATGATGAAGGTTCAGCTGCAATGCCAGTTTGCCTGTCTGAAATGATAATGTCCAGAGAGAGAGAGAGAGAGAGAGAGAGAGAGAGAGAGAGAGAGAGAGAGAGAGAGAGAGGGAGGGAGGGAGAGGGAGAGGGAGAGATTTCTTGAGAAGGTTATCTTTTTGTACTGCAACTCTCAACATTTCCAAAGTGAAGATGTAATTTTAAAAAATGACCCATGATTTGATAACACACACACACACACACACACACACATACATACGGGTTCCGTTAAAGCTTTGAATAAACTCAATAAGATTAGGCTTTCGGACTTCTTCTTCTTCTTCATATATCTTTCTTCTTCTTTTTTTCCTTGGGCAGGAAATCTGGAACTATCAAAAGAAAATATAAACCCAGATTGGTCACACGGAATTACTTTGCTTCCCTCTGGGACTGTAAGGCTTTTTTTGATGATACATTTATGAATTTCACTTCTTCTCCCCTGTGACATTTGTATGCGGGTGTTTGTGTGTGACTGTGTGTGTGATAGAGAGCAAGAGAGAAGGGAAGGGAAGAGCGGGAGCGAACACATTTTGCAACTTTCATTTGAAGTTTGGAAAGGAAAACGTCACCTCCCCCCGGCTTCAGCTCTCCCACAGCTGCTCCAGCCTTGAGGGGGCAGTGCCAAGCCAGCATTGTGCTGGCTCTGTCACCGCTGGCTTGGCACTGCCCCTCAAGGCTGGAGAAGCTGTGGGAGAGCTGAAGCCGGGAAGAGGACGGGGCATGGCGCAGCCTGGCTCTGCCCCCCCCCCGCTTCAGCTCCCACATCTTCTCCAGCCTTGAGGGGGCAGTGCCAAGCCAGCATTGTGCTGGCTCTGTCACCGCTGGCTTGGCACTGCCCCCTCAAGGCTGGAGAAGCTGTGGGAGAGCTGAAGCTGGGAAGAGGGACGGGGCATGGCGCAGCCTGGCTCCGCCCCCTCCCCCAGCTTCAGCTCTCCCACATCTTCTCCAGACTTGAGGGGGCAGTGCCAAGCCAGCATTGTGTTGTCTCTTCCACCACTGGCCTGGCACTGCCCCCTCAAGGCTGGAGAAGCTGGGGGAGAGCTGAAGCCGGGGGGGGGGAGGGGCGGTGCCTGGCAACCTGGCTCCTTCCCCTCTCCCGGCTTTGGCACTCCCAGCAGCTGCTCCCAGCAGGCCACCATCCCCAGCCGTTCTTACTGTGTTAGAGTGTCATTTGTGGTGGTGGTGCCCCCTGGATTTTTTTAATGTTAAAAGTGTGCCGCAGTTCGAAAAAGGTTGGGAAACACTGCCCTAATTTCATAATGAGTATTGAAACATTTTTTGTCATTGATCACACAGACCTAAATAGCCACTATTAATGATAACATGACTGTAGTGGAATAGCTGTTTCTTATGATACTATCTGTACCCGGCACACGTTGCTGTGCCCTATGTAGGAGATGCGAGAAAGTCTGAGTATGTAAGGGTTGGAATTAATGTTAGTTATGGTCTTGGTGGGGTCATGGCTGTGTCGTTGTGGGTTGTTCTAGTGGGTGGGATGTTGAAGTCCTGTGGAGTTGTTGGTGTGTGGTGTTGCTGGCGTTCTGCATAGCTTGTGGATATACAATGTTTTTTGTCTTTCCGTCTGCTGTGTTGATGTAGAGGTTGATGCTTGTGTGGGTGGGGTACTTTGGAAGTGAGTGGAGGTACGTGAAATCCCATCATCCATGGTGTGCCCTCCTCTAAACTGCAGTTGGATGGAGTGTGGGTCATGGGGGCACTGTGTGCCAAGTTGGGTCTTTATTGGTCTTGGTTCTGGGCCACAGTGGTCTGTGGGGAATGAAGGGTTTGAAAGTACTACAAATCCCATAATCCATGGAGGTACATCAAATCCCATCATCCATGGTCCACCCTCCTCCAAACAGCAGTAGAATGTAGCGTGGGTCATAGGGGCTCTGTGTGCCAAGGTAGGTTACTGTAAATTCAGGCCATACACAATGTCCCATGAGCTGAGGCCTAGTCAGGAACAGCAAGTTAATGAAGCCTTACTGTCAATTCAGAGCGTAAACAGCATCCCATTAAGTGAGGCCTAGTCAGGGGAAATCAGGGAAATCAGAGCGTAAACAGCATTAATGAAGCAAGTTACTGTCAATTTTGGGCGTGGTCTGTGATTTGTAGGGGGTTAAATTTTCTGTGGGAAGTGAATTGGGTGTTTGTGTTGGCGACTGCCTCAGGCCTTTGCCTTATCCTCCTCTGCCGGTTTATTATGGGTCGGAATGTTCATGTTGGCTAGCCAATAGAGGCGTTATGCAAATACTCCCTCATTGGCAGCCAATCATGTTGTCAGAATGTAGAGGCCGAGAGATTCGTTGGCAGCCGCGGAGGATGCTGGGAAATGAAGGTTTTTGTGTATCGTTGTTTTGGCGGCCTTTTAGGTTTTTGGGGGGGGGAGTTTCTTTGCTAAAAACCTACCTTGCATGAGGCCTATTTTTGTTGCCAAGTTTGGTGTCTCTGCCTTGTAAGGTTTCTCTGCCTAGGACGGTCGTTCCATGACGGGACCTCCTTTATATAATAGATAGTCCTCTGTCTCACACATATATTCACATACGTACATGCATTCAGTAAAGATGTATGGCATTACCCTGGATTAATTATTCAAGAAATCAAATGTGATCTGCACAGAACACAGAAGTTTTGGGTTTTTTTTAATTAAATAAAGATTTCATGGAAAGAAAGGAGCGAGGGAAGGAGAGCGCACAGCATGAGAGTTTGGCAACTGACAAAGGAGACAATATGCCTGAGCAGACCGGAGCTCAGCTGTAATGCCAAGCAGGTTAGGCTCACACAGACACGTACGTAAAAAACAGAGACAGAGCTGCCACATGGGCTCCTTTGCCTTATTGGCCAATTTGCATAATTTGGTTTACATAATTAAACTTCATTATTCTCTGCCATCTGTATACCCTGGGCACAGGCATGGGGGGGATGATGACACATTCTTTAAAAAATATTTCCCAAACACAATATTCCATGCACATGTTTGTGAAGGAAAACATACATCTAGATCTAATACCTAGGAATAAATCACGAGAGACAATTTGGGTAAATAATAGACAGTTGGGGGCTTTGCTGATCACTCTGCCTTTCATCATGCCTGTACCAAGCAGCAGGGAGCATGTTCGAGCACTGTCAATATTGCTCCCTCGCTGCAACTTACTCTCTTTGTAGACAAAGATGTGGAAGGTGCCCTGGCCTTTCTGATCTGGGAAGAAAAGGGAAGGAAGGTAAACCAAATCTTGCTGCCAAAGTGAGTGGGATATAGATAGGAAGCTGTCAGGGGGATAGGATTTGTATCAGGGGTGCCCACACTTTTTCAGCATGCGAGCTACTTATAATAAAACCAAGTCAGAAAGAGAGAAGCAGGGCGGAGCAGGGAGGGGGCGGGGCTTGGCACACCCTGGCTCCGCCCCCCACCCTCCTCTGGCTTTAGTGCTACCACAGCTTCTCCAGGCTTGAGGAGGGTAGTGCCAAGCCGGTGGTGGCATAGCTAGTAGCCACTACTGGCTTGGCACTACCCTCCTCAAGGCTGAAGAAGCTGTGGTAGCGCTGAAGCCGGAGAGGGGGCAGGGCTTGGCGCGGCCGGGCTCCGCCCCACCCCCTTTGGCTTTAGCGTTACCACAGCTTCTCCAGGCTAGAGGAGGGTAATGCCAAGCCAGTGGTGGCATAGATAGCCACTACTGCCTTGGCAATACCCTCCTCAAGGATGAAGCAGCTGTGGTAGCGCTGAAGCTGGGGAGCGGGCGGCTTGGTGCGGCCTGGCTCCGCCCGCACCCCCTCTGGCTTCAGCGCTACCACACAGCTTCTCCAGGCTAGAGGAGGGTAGTGCCAAGCCAGTGGTGGCATAGATAGCCACGACTGGCTTGGCAATACCCTCCTCAAGGCTGAAGAAGCTGTGGTAGTGCTGAAGCCGGGGGAGCGGGGGGGCTTGGTGCGGCCAAGCTACGCCCCCACCCCCAAGCCAGTGGTGGCATAGATGGCCACTACTGGCTTGGCACTACCCTCCTCAAGGCTGAAGAAGCTGTGGTAGCGCTGAAGCCGGGGGAACGGACGGGGCTTGGCGTGGCCTGGCTCCGCCCACACCCACTCTGGCTTCAGCGCTACCACAGCTTTCCCAGGCTAGAGAAGGGTAATGCCAAGCCAGTGGTGGCATAGATAGCCACGACTGGCTTGGCAATACCTCCTCAAGGCTGAAGAAGCTGTGGTAGCGCTGAAGCCGGGGGAACGGACGGGGCTTGGCGTGGCCTGGCTCCGCCCACACCCTCTGGCTTCAGCGCTACCACAGCTTTTCCAGGCTAGAGAAGGGTAATGCCAAGCCAGTGGTGGCATAGATAGCCACGACTGGCTTGGCAATACCCTCCTCAAGGCTGAAGAAGCTGTGGTAGCGCTGAAGCCAGGGGAGTGGGCGGGGCTTGGTGTGGCCCTGGCTCGCCTCGCACCCACTCTGGCTCAACGCTACCACAGCTTTTCCAGGCTAGAGAAGGTAATGCCAAGCCAGTGGTGGCATAGATAGCCACGACTGGCTTGGCAATACCCTCCTCAAGGCTGAAGAAGCTGTGGTAGCGCTGAAGCCAGGGGAGCGGGCGGGGCTTGGTGTGGCCTGGCTCCGCCCGCACCCACTCCGGCTTCAGCGCTACCACAGCTTTTCCAGGCTAGAGAAGGGTAATGCCAAGCCAGTGGTGGCATAGATAGCCACGACTGGCTTGGCAATACCCTCCTCAAGGCTGAAGAAGCTGTGGTAGCGCTGAAGCCAGGGGAGTGGGCGGGGCTTGGTGTGGCCGGCACCAAGATTCTTAAAGGGGACTAAGTTCAATATATTGCCGTTATGGCTCGTATCTCTGAGGTATAAACAGACTCAAGCCTCATGCAACAAAAAATAAGCATGCCGTGATGCATGTATCTCCCAGCCGACGAGAACATAAGGTATATTTGGATCCTCTCGTTTCAATCATGGCAGACCTTTTTCAAGGCTGTGGTTAAATTTCAGGCATGTAGGCAACATCTTAGTCGTCATCCATCATACAGTTAGAATCCAACACTTTATATCACTGTAAATTGAAATCACATAAATAATACACATATCCTGTATATAGCACTCTGTGTATGCATATATTACCATCAAACGGATAAAGGCTACTACTTGCCTAAAGTAATTATATTAATGACATGGAAATTACAGAATTGGATACTTACACACTCCAGTGTAACCATCACCGATACAGAGTATTGAGACATCAATGGCCGTCTCTGAGGATGTAACACGAGCACCTGCTTGTCCAGTTTTGATGGATTCATTTCAATTGGTGCAGCTCAAGGATGTGGACAAGATTTTTGGAGAGGTGAGAGCGACCACATGCATCCTAGACCCCTGCCCATCCTGGCTAGTGAAGGAAGCCAGAGGGGGTTTGGCAGGTTGTAGGTCAGCAGAAACTTCTTGAGGTTCCTAGTTTGGGGGTTTTTTTTGGAGGGGAACAAAACTTTTGGCCTTTCAGTGCCACATTACATCCAGAAGATACCTTTTTTTCTTCAAAAGGAAGTGACTTTAATATGTTGAATTCTGGAGCAATTTCTGTTTAAAGTAATTTGAAACAGAGAAATCACTCCACAGTGACTAGGGCAGTGTTTCCCAACCAGTGTGCCATGGCAAACTAGTGTACGGTGAGCGATCATCAGGTGTGCCGTGGGAAATTGAAACCTCCAATACCCTTTATTCCCCCTCCTGCCAAACACTTTTTCTTCTCCACTCGGGCTCCCTTCTTCCCAGCCTCACTCTGCTCGCTTTGCCTCCCTCTGCTCTGGGGTGAGTCTGCGCAGTAGCGCCCGCACGGGTCGCGTCTCCCTCCCCCTCTCCCCTCCAGAACACACTCACGCTGCCCTCTCGGATCAAAATGGAGGCAGAAGCGGCAGTGTAGAAGAAAAAGTAAGTGTTGGGCCTTCCAGATGTTTTGGACTCCAACTCCCACCATTCCTAGCAGCCTCGGGCCCTTTTCCTTTCCCCCTCAGCCACTTAAGCAGGAAAGGGCCTCAGGCTGTTAGGAATGGTGGGAGTTGAAGTCCAAGGCACCCAGAGGGCCGAAGTTTTCCCATGCCTGTTTTAGGGACCTGAAAGTGGCGAGCCTCCTTCCAACATTGTGATTCTGGATAGAAAACAAACAACAACATAACATAACATTGTTTGAGTCCACAGTGCTCTCTGGGTGTAGGTGAACTACAACTTCCAAACTCAAGGTCAATTCCCAAGCAAACCCTTTCAGTACTTTCTGTTGGTAATGAGAGTTCAATATGCCAAGTTTGGTTCAATTCCATTGTTGCAAGATCTCAGGATGCTCTTTGATTGTGTGTTATCCATAAATCCCAGAAACTGTAACTCCCAAATGTCAAGGTCTATTTTCCCCAAACTCCATCTGTGTTCGCATTTGGGCATATTGAGTTTGGTCCTGATCCAATGTTATTTGTGTCCACAGTGCTCTCTGGATATAGGTGAACCACAACTCTAAAACCCAAGGTCAATGCCCACCAAACTCTTATAGTATTTTCTCTTGGTTATGGGAGTTCTGTGTGGGAAGTTTGTGTCTCTCTGCCATTCCTGCCAGGACATCTATGTTATGTTCATCGAAACAGGCCCAGGTTTCACACTGAGTATACAAATACAGTTAAAAACATATTAACTATATGTATGACTGTGCTAGAGTGTCATTTTGTGTCATTTTGGTGGGTGGTGTGCCCCAGGATTTTGTAAATGTAAAAAAATGTGCCGTGGCTCAAAAAAGGTTGAAAAACTCTGGACTAGGGAATGGGATGGAAATCTTTTTTCCAGAAGTGGTGGCAGTTGGCAGAGACTATACAAGTTTTCCTGAGTGGGGTGGAATGTCACCCTCAGCATTTACCCACTTCTGCAGTGGGATCACTGTTGTGGAATAACCATTTTCTTCCTCAGGCAGTCTGTTGACTATAATAATTATTTTTTTAAAAAAAAAACAAAAAACCAAGACATATCTCACCTGCCTCCTCCTCTCCACTGCAAGGTCTGAGTTGCATTTTCACACATCTGTTGTAACATTATTATTAAATGAGGTGTTTTAAATTTGCATGAATTAATGAACTATTCCTTTACATGTTTGTAAAGGCTGCTGTGGGTTGAGATTGTGATGTGTGCCGTGCCGCTCCAGGACATTTTGTTGCCTCTACCACTATAATGAACACTTGACAAAATCTCATAGCGGCACCCTGGACCCATTCCTGCCTTCATCTCTCTCCTCCGTGCTGCCCAAAGCAGAACTCCCTGCCTTCCTGTTTGCGAGAGTCATCTCACGGGGGGAGAGATGAAATTCAAATTGGATGACTAAATAGTTAATTAAGTAATATAAAACCAACCCCATTTTAATCTAAGGCATGGTTTTCTTAGGTTACATGAGTAATAATTATTATAAGAGTAAAACCTTAAATGGTAAAGTCTTAGCCAATTGATGGTCATTGCTTATTTATTCGATTTGTACACCGCCACTCCCAGAGACTCGAGGCGGTTTACAGAATTTCAGCACAACAATAAAACAATAAAACAATGTACATTAAAATATCAGGCGGGGTTCAACAACCCTCTGACTACTCGAAACAGCTCCGCCGGACGGTTCCTTGCAGACGCAATATTGGCCAAGTAGAAAGACATTTTTGCGGCTTCTATTGCCACGCCATATGCGCTTAGATAAAGGCATAGGCCCCTGATTCTCCATCCATGAATTCAGAAGCCTGTTGAAGGCCACCACAAGGCTGATGAAAATGAGCCTGACACCCCTGCTCTAGAGTATGAGAGGATGTTAAAAATCGCTTTTGTGCGGGGTGAGAAGGGCGGAATATAAATACTGCAAATAAATAAATAAGTCAATAACATGTTACATAACCCAACCATCGTCTTTTCCATAGACATTCTTACTTATGTCTATATATCCATAAAAATTACATCATTTTCACAGTGCGCTCAGCAACAGAAAAGAAGAAATTGAGTTAACGAAGTTTTTTTTATATCAAGTGTATGAGTTGAATCCAATGTGGGCTTTGTAGTAAAGGAAATGCAAGCTGCCACTTAATTCAGTTAATAAAATTAAACAGCTATCATAAATTATGTGCACATAAACCTCTCTGATGGTTTTCCCAAATGGTAAAAATCTGGTACACGCCACCATAACAAAGGCTGACTTACTGCTTTGTCCAGTGCCTGATTTAATACAAGTTGTACTGAACACATCGTAGATCAAGTCTAAACTTTAACTGTATAAGCATTACAAATGGACTTGGAGACTTGCAGCAAGGTAATACAAAATATTTGGTTTTAAAAGTTTGGATCTCGATTCATGGAAGCTTCCATAAACAAGAAAACTGATAGAGAAGGAGATTAAAGGTTATAGATTATTCTGTCCAAAGAGCAGAATCCATAGAGAGAATACAGTCAGACTCAAAGACCATGGATCACAGAACTGTAGCGTTGGGTAAGTTTCTTCTTCCTTTTTCAAAAATTATTTGCTACTGCCTCCCCCCCCCCTCTCCTCTCTTTTGGGGTCAGGCTCTTTGCCAACTTTAACAATCTCATTGGATTCAGTGGTAGGTAAGCAGTTGTGGGGCTTAGGTTTTAGTATCTGATTTTTATAGAGATAGCACAGTGGTAACAACAGCTGTGTTTGCAATCTGAAGGTTGCATGTTCGATTCCCGGGCTGGTCTGGACACTCAGCTGTGAGCCCTGTCCCCTGCCCACCTAACAGATCGAAAACAAGCCAGCTGTGAGTAGATGAATAGGAACCGCTCAGCGGGGAAGGATTTTTATAAGGACTTTACGACACCTGAATAAATAAGGAAGATCGGCTGCCGGAGGTGGAAATGCGAAACCAGAGGCTCTCATCAGAGGATGACGTAATGGAGCAACCGCACCCGCAATGCAGCCATTAGAGAAAGAAAATCCTTCTAATTACACATGTTTGTCTGTACAATGTATTGTAATTGTCAGCCGGCAGGGACTGTGTGCCGTATGTGTAATATAATCTGTACTGAGTCCCCTTCGGGGTGAGAAGAGCGGAATATAATTAAAGTGTATATTATATCCCCCTTACCTTGTGGGGTCCCTCAGGGAGTCATCCTCTCATCCTTGTTATTCAACATCTATATGCAACCACTCGCTCAACTGGTACGTAGCTTTGGGCTTGAGTGTCACCAGTACGCTGATGACACTCAGCTCATTCTGAGGATGGAGGGCCGGCTGGACTCTGTATCCAATAATGTCCATCTGTGCCTTGAGGCCGTTACTAGATGGCTGCGAGCCAGCAGGTTGAAGGTGAATCCGGCGAAGACGGAGATCCTCTGGCTGGGCCGCCCGGGCGATAGGGAAATCCAACTACCAACCCTGGATGGCGAGGTATTATGCCCGTCATCATCTGTAAAAAGCCTGGGTGTCCATTTGGACCCTCTGCTGTCAATGGAGACTCAAATCTCCATTGTCAGCAGAGCCGCGTTTTACCACCTGCGACAGGCGAGGCGTCTGGCTCCCTATCTGTCCTGGAACGACCTAGTCATGGTAATCCAGGCCACGGTCATCTCAAGACTTGACTACTGTAATGCTCTTTACATTGGCCTTCCCTTGACCGTGATCCGGAAACTTAAGCTAGTGCAGAATGCTGCAGCTTGTCTCCTCGCGGGGGAGCCTGTGTGCTGCCGAATAACACCACTACTGCAGTATCTGCACTGGCTCCCAATTGAATACCGGATCACCTTCAAGGTGTTAGTACTTACTTTTTTGCCCTTTAAAATAATTTTGCAAAACTTGCTTTATTGTTAAAGCAATTTTTATCCGGTTTTGCCGTATGAGATGCTGAAAATTGTAATTAAAGCCAAATATTGCTGTGAGTTTCAAACAAGTTGTCCTTGCCTTCTTTCCTGCAAACTGTAAAGAGTTACATCTGGCAAAACAGGATCCTAATAAATAAGAGAGCTGTATTAAGAAAAGAAAATAACCAGTTGCCAAATGTCAAGGTCTAAGCCAGTGTTTCTCAACCAGTGTGCCGTGGCACACTAGTGTGCCGTGAGCGATCATCAGGTGTGCCGCAAGAAAAGCTCTCTGCCCCCCTTCCTTCCTCCTCCTGCTGAACTCCTGCTGCTTGGGGAGGAGGAAGAAGGGCTCGAGTGGCGTGAAGAAAAAGAAGAAGGCCGGCGCCGCCTCCTTCGGCCGTTTTCCCAGCCTGCCTCCAATCTGCCATGACTCCCGCCACCGACTCTCGCCGCCGCTGAAGCCGCGCGGAGGAGCTTAAGCCTACTGAAGCCCGCTCCACCGCTCATGCTTCTCTTCTGTGGGAGAACTGAAGCCGGGGAGGGGGGGCATGTCACGGCCTGGCTCCGCCCTCTCCCCGGTTAGCGCTCCACAGCCGCCAGCCTTGAGGGGGCAGTGCCAAGCCAGCATTGTGCTGGCTCTGCCACCGCTGGCTTGGCACTGCCCCCTCAAGGCTGGCAAAGCTGTGGGAGAACTGAAGCCACGTGGAGGGGGCGGGGCATGGCGCGGCCTGGCTCCTCCCCCTCCCCCAGGCTTCGGCACTCCCAGCAGCTGCTCCCAGCAGGTCACCATCCCCCAGCCATTCTTTACTGTGTTAGAGTGTTATTTTGGTTGGTGGTGTGCCCCCGGATATTTTTAATGTTAAAAGTGTGCCGCGGCTCAAAAAAGGTTGGGAAACACTGGTCTAAGCAACACATCAGCAAACATATTCATAAAAACGAACAGGCTACCAACCATACATTAATAATATATCCAGGGGAAAAAATACATATATATCCTATGTGCCCTCCAGTGGTGGAAGCAAGATGCAGTCATTGGAAGCTCAATTTTAGAGTGGCTCCATTTCACATGGCTATTTGTATCATTATGAATTGGAAAAGTGACTCTGAAATGCACACTGAAGGATTGATTGATTGATTGATCATTTATATATAGCGCTCCTTCCAGCAGTCTCGGGGGGGGGGGGGTTTACATAAAATCAATTAGTAAAACAGCAACATTTCAATTTAATAACAGCAACAATATAAAACAGCATAAAAACAACAATCTAGATAGGACTCAAGGATTTGGGCCACTTTCTCAGGACAATGTTTAAAGGGGCAGTGTCAAAGGAATACCAAGACATAGCATATATAGGTAAAACCACTATATTGTATGGCAGTATATGCTCAATAGCAGAACAATATTACAAACAGTACAATGTAATGCAAATAATCAATCATGTGATTAATACACAGTATGAGCATGAATCACAAGCCCATATACATGGTTGGGCGAAGGGAGTATTCCACTTGGCACTGAGTAACCCTTAGTGAAGTCCTGGGTAGTGACCCATGGACCTGCGACTGAGTCAATAGGGAACCTTGGTAGGTGGCAGAGCTGGTGGCTGCTATGGTGGGCAGCCCAGGAGATAACTCACAAGAGCGATCTGTATTGAAACGCGGAAACGCGAAATCTCTCGTTTCGACTTTGAGTCTAAATTGGTCTACTACAATACTGGGGAGGAGCGGTCAGAAGTGATCAGCGCCCTGAGGAAGCGGTTACGCGAAACGCCATCTTGGCGTTGTCAGCTTACCTCCAGCCGCTGGCGCCTGCCCACCATAGCAGCCACCAGCTCTGCCACCTACCAAGGTTCCCCTATTGACTCAGTTTCAGGTCCATGGGTCACTACACCCAGGACTTCACTAAGGGTGACTCAGGGCCAAGTGGAATACTCCTTCGCCCAACCATGTATATGGGCTTGTGATTCATGCTCATACTGTGTATTAATCACATGATTGATTATTTGCATTGCATTGTACTGTTTGTAATATTGTTCTGCTATTGAGCATATACTGCCATACAATAGAGTGGTTTTACCTATATAGGCTATGTCTTGGTATTCCTTTGACACTGCCCCTTTAAACATTGTGGTTTAGCAGTGTGTATAGAAGTTGCAATAGTGATTACTTTGTCGTGTATTGAAGTGTATATCCCAACTTTCTCAGGAGCCATTTAGGTTAAAGGCCTGCCTGAAAAGGGTCGTTTTACAGGCTCTCCGAAACGGGGCCAGTTCCTTAATGGCACGGACTTCATCCAGCATTGAGTTCCATAGAGACGGGGGCGCTACGGAAAAGGCTCTTGATCTGGTTGTAGACAGACGGCAGGAATGAATAGATGGAACTATTAAGAGATTTTGCTCTTCCGAGCATAGTGATCTCGGGGGAACATATGGGGTACACTGGCCCTAGACCATACAAAGGCCTTAAAGGTCAACACCAGCACCTTGAAAACAATCCAGTACTCTATTGGTAGCCAGTGCAGTTGCTGCAGAATGGGCGTAATGTGCTCTCGTGTGGGTGCTCCCACCAGCATTCTGCACTAGCTTGAGTTTCCGGATTGATGACAAAGGAAGGCCAATGTAGAGGGCGTTACAGTAGTCCAGTCTCGAGATGACCGTCGCCTGGATCACTGTAGCCAGGTCACTCCTGGGCAGGTAGGGAGCCAACCGCCTAGCCTGTCTTAGATGGAGAAACGCAGTCCTGCATACCATGGAGATTTGCATCTCCATTGATAACAGTGGGTCCAATTGGACCCCCAGGCTTCTTACTGAAGAGCTCGCCATCCAGGGTAGGCAGCTGGCATCCATCCAACCCAGGGCGACCCAGCCATAGGATCTCAGTCTTTGACGGATTCACCTTCAACTGGATGGCACCCAGCCATCCAGTCACGGCTTCTAGGCATTGATGGAAACAATCGGGTCCGGTGTCCGGCCTGCCATCCATTCTCAGCACCAGCTGAGTGTCATCAGCGTACTGATGGCACTCCAGACCAAAGTCGTGAACCAGTGAGACCAGTGGACGCACATAGATATTAAACAATAAAGGGGAAAGGATGGCACCCTGGGGGACCCCGCAACCTAGAGGGAGTCTTCCAGAAACCACCCCTCCACACATCCCCAATCTTGGAGAAAGGAGACAGTGTTGGGTCTATGGCTGCAAGGGCCTCTCATCAAAACCCTCATCAAAATTGGAGAAGGTTTGGATGTACACAATGTTCAGGCTGAGCAGCTGTGTTTGCTGCAGTTTTGGGCTACTTGATCATTCAAGGTGCAGCAAACACAACAAATACTGTATGTATGTCAGCTAAATGCTCACATGAAAATCAATGGCTTTGTGCTTTCATCCAAGCATGGATTTCTTGAGAAGCTGAATGCTAATCCATAATTCTCTTTCAGAGAACAATTGCCCTTTAATACAACTCTTCCTTGATAAGAACGTCAAAATGCCAAATGAATTAAGACATTATCCTTGAAGCAACGTTATTGGGCTTGCCTATTCATACCTTACTGGAAAAGGAGGCTGTAGCCAGGCCCGGATTAACCCCTTTTGGCACCCTAGGCCACACTTGGGAATTACGCCCCCAAACCAACCCCTACTGCACCCCATCCCCACCTCCTCCTCCTCACGGAGGAGTCAAGGAAGGAGGGCGCGAGGAGGAGAAGGCGGAGGGAAGCCCCACCCCCGGTGCTGCTGCCGGGCATGCGCAGCAGGAGGGCGCAAGCACCTCTGCCTCCTCCGCTATGTTCCTGGGTGCCACGCATACTCGGCAGCGGCCCCAGGGGCTTCCCTCCTCCTCCTTGCGCCCTCCTTCCTTGACAAGAAGGCGGGGGAGATGGCGAGGGGGGGCGCCATTCCCTCCTCCCCCACCCCTCACAGTGCTCTCCCCCCGCCCTCCCCCGAGAGAGAGAAAGCGAGCCGCACATTGCGGTTTTGTTTCGACATTATTTTTTTGGTCTGTGTGACCTGCGCCCCCTTGGCTTGCGCCCCTAGGCCATGGCCTAGGGTGGTCTTATGGGTAATCCGGGCCTGGCTGTAGCTATGGGGAAGGGGGGTTAAAATTAGTTCATTGACCTTTGCATAAGAATTTTGTCCCCCTTTATGATATTCTGAGGATGGACCCCGGGGTGGTCTCTGTACCCGATAATTTCCATCTCTGCCTAGAAGCCGTTACTGGATGGCTGCCAGTAGCCAGTAAGTTGAAGGTGAACCCGGCCCTCTGAAGACGGAGATCTTGTGGCTGGGCAAGACAGCCCTTCCATCTGTGTCTGGCAAAACGTAGAGACCCAGTTCTCGGCGATGTTCGACATCGGCACCCTTGTTGGCGATCCTCTGCCCAGCAACCGTCTGTCAAAGTTTGGGTCATCTTCAAGGTGTTAGTTCTAACTTTCAAGGCTTATATGGTTTGGGGCGCTGCCCAGGAGATCACTGCGCCTCTCTCTCTCTCTCTCTCCCCCATCCCCTAGTTATACCCCTGTTTAGAAATAAGAATTGGCGCACAGGTTGAATGATGTCCCTGGAAACTTATCCCATGTGAAGTTAACAGTATTTCACTTTCAACCTTGAGATTGCATCATTATAGGAAATGCTGTTACTGTTCAGAGAATCTCAGTGCTACCGTCCCATGGCTATCAGAAAAATAGGTCATGGAAGCAATGACTTTCTGTATGGCGATGGTCATCTGCATGGAAACACATTTTCCATGTACCTATATCAGTGTTTCCCAACCGCTGTGACGCGGCACACTAGTGTGCCATGACGGACCTCCTGCTGTTCCACGAGAAAAGCTCTCTGCCCCCCTTCCTTCCCCCCTCCTCCTGCCGAACTCCTGCTGCTTGGGGGAGGAGGAGGAAGGGCCGGGCAGCGGCGAAGAAAAAGAGGAAGGGGCCGGGGCGCCACCTCCTTCGGCCGTTTCCCCAGCCAGCCTCCAATCCGCCATGACTCCTGCCATGACTTTCGCCCCTCGCTCGCTGAAGCCGCGCAGAGGAGGAGCCCTGCCCACTGAAGCCCGTCCACCGCTCATGCTCCTCCTCCTCTGCGCTGCTTCAACCTTGAGGGGCAGGAGTCATGCCCGAGGACGGGGGCCATGACTCCCGCCCCTCGCTCGCACTGCCCCCTCAAGGCTGGAGAAGCTGTGGGAGAGCTGAAGCCAGGGGAGGGGGCGGGGCATGGTGTGGCCTGGCTCCTCCCCCACCCCAGCTTCGGCACTCCCAGCAGCTACTCCCAGCAGGCCACCATCCCCCAGCTGTTCTTTACTGTGTTAGAGTGTCATTTTGTGTCATTTTGGTTGGTGGTGTGCCCCCGGATTTTTTTTTATGTTAAAAGTGTGCTGTGGCTCAAAAAAGGTTGGGAAACACTGACCTATATGAAGGGAAGAAACATCATGGAAATGACAAGTTCTGAAGCAAAACTGCAACTAGCATAATTTCTTCTCTCTTATTCAGGGAGTTTTTCTACACAGCCTACACACACACACACACACACACACACACACACAAATGGCCAAATTGGTCCAAAACACTTTAACATCAGTTTTAGAGTAAAAATAACATAACCTAGTGGCAAAACCTGGCCAAAATAGTCTTTAACACAAAACCCAGATTATAATTTCCCTTTAAACCAGATTATATTTCCCTTTAATCTGGGTTAAACTCAAAAACTGTGAAACAAGCAGGGAAAGGCACACAAAGGCAAATGCAAAGATGTCATAAATGGGAGGAAAAATGAAAGAGTGAAGAAGCGTCAGCGAAGTCAGCGAAGTCCGAAGTCAAAGAACGGGAAGTCATCAAACACGTGATCAAAAGTAGTCCGGCGTCAGCAAGGGAGAAGCGGCAGCAAGGATTCCAAACTGGGTCAAACGAAGCAGGCAGCAGCAGCTAATGTATGGAAAGCAATACAAAGTGTAGCCAAAGGAAGACAAGCCACAGAACCCAGCCCATACTGTACCCAAGTCCATGAAGATAGTGTAGGATCCAAACTCACGTCCAGAAGAGGGTCCGCAGGAACCAGGAAAACACAGCATACAAAACAAGACACGGGCACCCATCAACACCTTGCCAGCTGCAAGGAACCCCACATTCCACACCTCACTTTATTCACACATCTTCATCAGAACTTGAATGAGGCAACGCCCTCTCATTAACCCTCTCAGCTGTGCCAGCAGCTTCACATGTAGACCTTTGCCTCCCTCTCCAATCTCTCCATCTCCTGTCAAGACTTAACTCCCCCCAGGATGAAGCTTGATCCTCAGAACTCCAACTCCCATCCCTGGAAAACCCCACAAATGTATCCCTACTTGATGGTTCTGCACAAATACCACACACTTCCTGTACTTTAGTCCAGTCCAGCTGTCGCCTCTCAGGGCCTGGGCACACTTGACCTCCCTAAACAAACCACACAGCTTTGAGGTACAACACAGTTTTATTGTGCAGGAAATAAGGAAAGCGTGAAGGCTAATACAAAGCCTTAAAGTAGCAGCAATCAGGAACAGCAGGTAACTATAATCCTGCAGCGGGGATTCCAAGCCGGATGCGCAGGAAGAGTCTCCAAACAGATTCCCTCCGATTCGGCAAATGGGCAGCTTGGGAAGCAAGGTAGTTTAGCAGCAAAGTCTTTTCAGGAACAAGGCTTGAGCAAGATGCACACAGAATTCAGGGATCCAAGGCAGCCCGTTGGAAAGGGCGGGTGTAGCTTAAGGCAGGCCGATCACGGACGGTGCTTCAGAGTAGCATCTTCCTAGAGCAAAAGTTGATCCGAGATGAACCCTATGGTGAGGGACTCACAGATATAGGGTTCTGTGACCAGTTCCGGTGCGTCGAACATCAAGCCCAATGATTGATGAGAAACTATATGTTTATTGTTACCTAAGGTCCAGCGGAATGTGCCTGCCAATTACTGGGCACAGATTTGCTTGCAGGGAGTAGTTTATGGCTCCTCCGAAGCGCCTTGCAAAAGGGAGGCTAGTTTTGGTAACCTTGGAGGCAGTTATCTATGCATTCCGTACCAGTTTCTCACGAGAATGCAGAGAGGCCCTGCTGGGGCCTGGGCAGCATCAAACTGACTGTTTAACTACTTAACAGCCCTGCTGGCACAATGTAGACCCAAGCAAATAGGCGGCCTGAAGGTGCTGTGGTGTGACACCATATCACTAGACCCATCTTCAGAATCCCCATCCACACTTCCCATAGTTGGCTCCCCAATGACAGACCCATCATCCCCAGAGAAACCCCCAAAAGAGTCCTCATCAGTGGATTCCTCAAGTATTTACCGGATCCTTTTCCTTTGCTGCTCTTCATCTGATTCTTGCTCATGAGTAACCCGTTTCCCCCTCCTAGCTTCCAGTTCCATACTTTCAGAATCACTCAAGGGCTCAACTAAAACATATAGGATCATGCCCTGGCCTCAATGTTCATGCATTATGTTCGGCCATCTCCAAGGGCAAAACCCAGTGAAAATGAGCCTCTACATGTGCAGTCTTTCCTACATGACCCACACCAGGATTATCCAAAATATTGTTACATGTGATCACTCGGTGCTATCTGCTGCATTTTGGACTAACTACAGCTTCTAAATCAAGTGCATGGGTCACACCATGCAGAACACATTACAGTAGCCTAGTTGTAATGTTACAGGTACATGAGCCACATTGGCCAAGCTGTTTCTGCCTGGGAACTTACCAGCTAGAGCTAACAATATGCACACCAGACCACGTATGTCACCCCAACTGCTAGTGATAAAGATGGACCCAGCTGTATCAACAAACTGTATTCGCTCATGGTTCTGATGAAACCTGATCCTTTTCTTCCCAGCCACAGATGCTATTATTTATGTATTTATGCTTCAAACTTTTATACCGCCACTTTTTTGACACATAACCAAGAACAGCAAGACAAAATAAAGAGGTAATTACATAGACCGGGGGGGGGGGGGATACGACATTTAACAAAATCAGTAGCAAGGTGTGGGATATTTAAAGAAATCAGTAGCAAAGCAGGTCCCGTGCAGGCTGAGTGGGTCGCCTAACAGTGGTTGTTGAATTGTCCTGTTTCCAGGGGTGGGGACTCACCGGAGAGTGCTCCCAGCTCCTGGAAGTAGTGTTCCAGAACGTCCTGGTGTGGAACCTCCTCTGCTTCATAGTTGACTTGGAGGGCCTCGATCGAACAGCTGCAGGTGGGCGGTCCCTTCGCCGGGTTTCAGGAGAAGCAGCAACACCGGAAGGCTCCATCACCCCCTGTTGGGGCGGAGGGGGAAGTTGAACGATTCCCTGAACTGGAACCGGAACCAAGTTGGAGGCGGCGTCCTCAACTGGCTCTTGCGGTAATTGTCAGGTCATCTTCCGTTTCTTCCTGCGGTTCCCTCTGCACCTGCGTGGAGAGCTCGACGGGACAGCGTGGACGAGCATGTCCCCAAGGTCGGTCGCCATGTTCTTCGGCCTGCACTCCAGGGCCCCGGTCTCCAGCATCTCCCTCCAGGTCTCTCTCTCTGCGAGAGCTAGGCACCACCGGTGGCGACGGTGGGCTTCACTCCCAGGCAGCGGATGCTGCATGCCAAGCTCACCACCAAGTCTCAGCCCCCCAACCTCCGGGGGTTCCGAAGAGATGTGTGACCTCCTTGTCGGCTCCAAGTCTCCCTCTGTTAGCCTCCCTCCCTCCCCCCCACCATCCATCTCTCCAAAAAGGACCTCCGTCGACAGGTCCCAGGAGTGGTCCTAATCCATCTCCGGGGACTCTCGCCAACTGGTAGGAGGGTCTGCGGGGGTCTTAGGGTCAGCAAAGGTGTAGCGGGGATGTGGGGTGTCAAGTTCCATCAGCATATCTTCAAATCTCTTAATCTGTTGCACCTCAGAACGCAGCCAGGCCCCGCTAGATCACACACACCAGGCAGATGCAATAAATGTAATTTTATTTAGAATAAAGAATAATCCAAAGATGTACAAAATAAAGCAGTCAAAGTAAATCCAAAAATAGTCCAATAAAGTTCTCTAGCTGTGAGCCCAGTTGGCTTAAATCCCAAAGGAAACAAAAGTACTTAGACAAGGCAAACCGCTCCGGCGGTCAACGTGAAAACTTGAGACAAACCGCTCCAGCGGTTCCGTGAACTTGGAGACTTGAACTAGAGTCCTTTCCAAACTAAACGTAGCTTTAGGTCTGACTAGATTAGCCCGGGCACAAACTAATAAAGGAAACTACTTTCTATGTGCCCAATGCACCCCCTTTCTCAAACTCCAATCTTTTCGGAAAGATCTGGTGTTGGCTCTCCTGTCAAATTCCTCCTCATTAGCAGCCCCAGGTGCAGAGCTCTCATCCTGAGAAACTCGATCCTCCCCTACATCCCAATCTTCGGAATGCTCATCTGGCAAAGGAGTACAGGCGGTTTCGTGGGAATCAAGGTCGCTAGGCCTCTCACAGTCCAGTTCAGAACTGACTTCCATGAAGACATCAATATCTTCATTTGCAGTCTCATACCCATGTAGCCAGCCATCATCCCAGGCTAAGTCTTCATCTGCAGACCCATATCCATCCGGCCACCCATCATCCCCGATCTGATCCGAGGCAGCTGGGACCCCTAGTGTCTGTCACTGACCACTAGGCTGGAACACCACACTAGACTGGGACACCACATAATGTATAGGATTAGCTGGTTGAATTCAGCTCGGAGGTGTTCAATAGTGGGGGGGGGTTGATCTTCCTGGTGCTCAACCCATTGAAGGAGGGCTGCCCAGGAGTCCCACATGTAGCCGGTACGGTCGGCTTCCCTCGCCTCAAAGGGGTTTGGTCCGGGGACTCTCTCTTTCCCAGCTTCCTTAATATTTTAGCGGTAGTTGCAGTACTGGGTCAGAGGACCCAGTACCTCTCCAGTCGCCTCAATTCCGGCTTCGGCTCCAGCTTCCAGGATGGTGTCTCCTTGGGCCGCGGATCTGGCTGCAAAGTCAGGTCAATTCCCAGGCTTTTGTGGGATTGGGTTTGTAATATTTTTATTGATAGAAATTACATGAAGTTTATGATGTTTCTATTGCTCTTGTTGGGTGTTCAGGGTCTACCATCTATTATATAAAGGAGGTCCCGTCGTCGAACGACTGACAGAGACAGAGAAACCATCCAAGGCAGAAACACCCAATTTGGCAACAGAAATAGGCCTCAGGCAAGGTAGGTTTTGAGCAAAGAAACTTTCCTCTCCCAAACGTAGAAGGCCCCCAAAACAATGATACAAAAAACTACATTTCCCAGCATCCTCTGCGGCCACCAGCAAAACCCATTGGCCAACATCAGTTACCATAGTAACGGTGGCTAAAGCCAGCCAAGGCTAGATTAGAATGCTGAGTGAATTCAGTTTAGTCAGTTGGAGTTTGAGGGTCAAACTGCCAAAGCCAAGATCTAGGAGGGAGACAAATAGGGCACCAGGGACACAGGCACCACTGAGAAACACATACCCCCAGAATAACACAAAAGTAATACCTACACACAACACAATACGCACATAACACAACCTTGCGTCTACTGCTCAACCCATTTGTATGCCATTCCTTCCTTCCACACAGGCATAAGCTGACCCAAAAGACAAGCCATGCCTCCTAAAAAGAACAGCATTGGACGACACACTCGCAATGCTACATACATCACACAAAAAAGGGCAGAACAAACACCAGAACAGAAAGACACTGCACTACACTCGCTTTTGCCATCACCATAAACAAAGCTCAAGGACAAACACTACAAATCTGTGGCATAGACCTTGACACAGAATGCTTCTCCCACTGACAACTCTACGTAGCGTGCTCCAGAGTTGGGAAACCACAGAACCTCTACATCAACACAGCAGGCGGAAAGACGAAAAACATTGTATATCCACAAGCTCTGCAGAACGCCAGCAACACCACACACCGACAACTCCCCAGGACTTCAACATCCCACCCACCAGAACAACCCACAACGACACAGCCATGACCCCACCAAGACCATAAGTAACATCAATTCCAACCCTTACATACTCAGACTTTCTCGCATCTCCTAAATAGGGCACAGCTAGTATAATATACCGTTATCTGTGCTATGTCCCCTGAAATGTCCACCCCATACACACACAGCCTGGAAATGATGCCACTCTTCAAAACACTATGATTTTTCGAAATGTTTTGAGTTGGGAAGAGCCCAGCAGTCTCCTCCTCCTCCTTCTCTGTTTCACATACCACTAGGTTTAACAATTCGTCTCCCTCCCACTGGATTCATGCCTGCCTTCCCACTGCCAATAAACGGGTGCCTCCAGGTGACTCCTCGCTTGCCAAGAATTTCTCATTTGTTTGCAGTGATATTGTAGCTTGCATTCCTGTACGGAGATGCCGGCACACATCAACAGAGTAAACAAGAAAACTGTCTGCTTGGCATTTTCTATAAACATCTTGCAGCAGTTACAATCGGAGACTCCTACAAACCTTCACCCACTGTACTCATCCCAGAAAAATGCAAGGATTTTTACACCTCTGTGGATGACGGCTGTGGTGAATGATTTCCGCTTTAGATTTGGAATACAGTCAGGTAAAAAAAAAACAACAGGGTTGCTCCTTTTTCCTGATAGAGACCATACTGGGGCTATTTTAACACCTCTGCTCTGATAGAAATCGGACAACTTTAGCTTATATTCATCTTTCTGTCAAGGAGGCATGGTTGGCTTTATTTATACATACTGGGTACAGTTAACATCTCAGAGCTTCTCAGTGTAAAATACCATAACTCTAAGGGAAAATCAACACTCAACACTTAGTGTAGAGCAGTGGTTCCCAAATGTTTTTGGCCTATCGCCCCCTTTCCAGAAAAAAAATTACTCACCGCCCCCCTAGAATTTTTTTTTTTGGAAAAAATGTAATAGCAATTAAACAGAAAAAGATATGTATTAATGCAGTGGTTCTCAACCTTTCTAATGCCGTGATGCCTAAATAAGGTTTCTCATGTTGTGGTGACTCCCAACCATATTTTCGTTGCTACTTCTATCTGTATACCTTTATAAAGCGGAATGTTTGTATGTATGTATGTGTGCGGAGGGCGGAAGGGCGGAAGGGCGGATATGTGGCAGCCACTTTCACAGGCCACAGCGACCAGCGTGGGTGATGGACCTGCACCAAACTTGGTACACATAACCCTCCTAACCCCCTTTACATCCTGGTGCAGGTCGGGGGACATGACCCACGGATTATGGGATTTGTAGTACTTTCCAACACTTTGGTTCCCACAGACCACTGAGGCCACCAAAAAGGACCAATACAGACCACACTTAGCACACACAGCCCCCATGACCCACTCTACGTCCTGGTGCAGTTCGGAGAAGGATGGACCATGGATGATGGGACTTGAAGTACCTCTACTCACTTCCCAAGTCCGCTGCAACCCTCATCCAATCACTGATCGAGACCAAACTTGCCATACAAAACCCCCATGACTGCCTTCACGTCCTGGTGAGGTTTGGGGAAGAACTGACCATGGATGATGGGATTTGTAGTACTTTCACACCCCTCTGTTCCCACAGACCACTGTGGCCCCCAACAAACACTGATAAAGACCACACTTGGCACACAGAGCCGCAGTGACCCACTCCACATCCTACTGAAGTTTGGAGGGGGCCAGAACATGGATAATGGGACTTGCAATACCTTCCCTCACTTTCCAAGACTGCTACAAACCTAATCCAATGACTGATCATCACCAAACCTGCCACACAGAGCCCTCATGACCCACACTACATCCTGTTGCAGTTTTCTGTGAGACGGACCACGGATGATGGGACTTGAAGTACCTTCACTCACTTCCTACAAACAATGCAACCCTCATCCATTCAACAATACAGACCAAACTTAGCACACAGAGCCCCCATGACCCAATCTACATCCTACTACACTTTGGGGGAGGGTGGACCAGAGATGATGGGACTTGCACTACCTTCAGTAATTTCATGATACCACTGCAACTCCCAATAATGATGGATCAAGACCACACTTGGCACACAGAGCCCCCATGACCCACTCTACATCCTGCTGCACTTCTCAAATGACCCGGGCACCACCGGGTCCCCAAGCTAGTCTATGTATATAATAAAAGTCAGTGTTTGCAGCGGTGCGGAGGATGGGAGGTGCAGAGGAATATGTGCCAGCTTTTCGATTGGCTGCCACTGTGGGATTATTTGCATAAAGGACTCTGATTGGCCAGCCTTAGAACTCCAACATTCTAAGGCAACAGACAGAGAGGATTGGTTGCCACTGAGGGCATATTTGCATAAAGGACTCTCACTGGCCGTCTACATTCCAACATTCTAAGATGACACAGAGGGAAAAGGAAAGGCCTCAGGCAGTCAGTCACTGCGGCCCACAGCAATGACGATCAGGACCAAACTTGGCACACAGGGGCCCAATGGCCCACTTCACAACCTGGTGTGGTTTAGGGCAGGATGGGCCACGAATGATTGGATTTGCAGTACCTTCACCTAATTCACTTTCAAAACAACACTGTAGCCCCTATGACTCACAGCCCAAAATTGACAGCAAGGCTTCCTCAACTTGATTTTCCTGACTAGGACTCAGGTCATGGGATATTCTTTAGGGCCTGAATTGACAGTAAGGCTTCCTCAACTTGATTTTCCTGACTAGGCCCCCAACAATGACAGACCAAGTGGCAGGCACACACTTGCAAGCACACAACTTTTTCAGCCTGCCAGTTGGAATCCCTGGGCAGGCGTTGCCTGGAAACCGCAGCACGCGTGCCCTTCCTCTCCTCAACTCCACCCATGACGCAGTCCGGTATCGCCCCTTCCTTCCAAGGAACCCATTGGATTGGAAGGGGCAAGACAGGACTGCCCTGTGGGTGGAGTTGAGGAGAGGAAGGGGGTGCGCGCCGCAGTTTCCAGGCAGCGCTTGCACGGGGTTTCCAACTGGCAGACGCACACTTGCACGCTTGCCAGTTGGAATCCCGCCACTGCCCCCTTACAGGACTTCAGTGAGCCCCAAATTCTCCTGAGCCTCCCACCGCCCTCTTGGATCGCCCCACTGCCCACTAGGGGGCAGTACCGCCCACTTTGGGAAGCACGGGTATAGATAATATGCCAGTTTGAAACCAGCATAGAAGAAAATAGTTTGGGTGTGTAATGATTACACTAGACACTCTGAAGTTGGTCAGTGTAGGTGTGCCTTAAGAAAAAATGGCAAATCCTGACAACAAGATGCTACTATCTATAGTCACATATAAATTATTTAGTATTAGCTGAGGACCCGGTGGTGCCCGGGTTATTTGAGGAAGGCATTGTGTGCCAAGGTTGGTTCCTATTAGATGTTTATGTGGCTTGCAGTGGTCTCAAGAACTTAGTGAAGGTACTGCGAGTCCCATTGGCCATGGTCCATCCCCCTCCAAACAGCACAAGGACGTAGAGTGGGTCATGGGGGCTCTGTGTGTCACATTTGGTCTTGATCATTCTTTGGATGAGGGTTGCAGCGGTCTCGGAAGGTGAGTGAAGGTATTTCAAGTCCCATCATCTGTGGTCCATCCTTCTTGAAACAGCACCAGGGTGTAGAGTGGGTCATGGGGGCTCTCTATTGTAATTTGTAATTGTGGCATTGGGTGAGGGTCGCGTTGTGAAGTGGGCCATTGGGCCCCTGTTTGCCAAGTTTGGTCCTGATCCATCACTGCTGTGGGCTGCAGTGTCTGACTGCCTGAGGCCTTTCCTTTTTCCTCTGAGTCACCTTAGATTGTTGGATTGTGGATGGCCAATCTGAGTCCTTTATGCAAATACCATTTCAGTGGCAACCAATCCCCTCTGTCTGGGGCCGTAGAATGTTGGAGTTCTGACGCTAACCAATCAGAGCCCTTTATGCAAATAATCTCACAGTGGTAGCCAATCGAAATGCTGGCACATATTCCTCCCTCCGCACCACCGCACCACCCACCGCCTGCAAACACTGACTTTTATTATATACATAGATAGATAGATTTAAACCAGGGTTTCCGAAGCAGCGTTCTCCAGAACTCTAGGGATTTGCTAGAGGTCACTAAGAATTCTATGATAGATCATGATTGAAAAGAAGAGTAAACATTTCTCTTTTGAGTTGTAGGTATAATCATTTTTAAACAGAGGACCTGTGAGACCTGAAATTATTTCAATTGTTTCTCCAAGGTGAAAAGGTCAAGAAAGGCTGCTTTAGAGCAATAGCCTTGATAAGCACTCCAGCAGGAAAGCTTCCCACATCTTTCTCATTTACAATTATAATTCAAGGTTAGAACAAGTGATGATAGACTAGTATATGTAGGAAAGTTATATTGCACGGCTGTCCAACTTCTACCGGCCCAGGGGCCTGAATTCCGGTCACTGATGACCTGGGGGGCCATAGGGTCTGCCCCCGGCCACGGCCCCACCCTTGCCCCAGCTCCACCCCCTCCCCAGCCCCGGCTCCGCCCTCTCCCCCGGCGCCCTCTCCCCTTATTTTTATTTAATATTAAATATATTTAGTTCCATCCTCCCCTCTCCCCTTATTTTTATTTAATATTAAATATATTTAATTCCATCCTCCCCTCTCCCCTTATTTTTATTTAATATTAAATATATTTAATTCCATCCTCCCCTCTCCCCTTATTTTTTTATTTAATATTAAATATATTTAATTCCATCCTCCCCTCTCCCCTTATTTTTATTTAATATTAAATATATTTAATTCCATCCTCCCCTCTCCCCTTATTTTTATTTAATATTAAATATATTTAATTCCATCCTCCCCTCTCCCCTTATTTTTATTTAATATTAAATATATTTAATTCCATCCTCAATTCTCCCCTTATTTTTATTTAATATTAAATATATTTAATTCCATCTTCCCCTCCCCCCTTATTTTAATGTATCCCATCTCCCCTTATTTCATCTTTAAATATATTTAATTTTATATTTAATACATATGGGGAGATGGGGGGAGGGAATGAGGAGCCCCTGAGGAGCCCCTGCTTCGGCCTACCTTTTCCAAACACACAGGATCCAGGAGTACCCGGACGACGAGAGAGGCGACGACCGACTGAGTCGAAGAAGGTCCTAATCGCGTCTGTGGGCCTCAGCGATCCAGTAGTAGAGTAGCCGAAGAGTATCGCGAGAATACGCAATCCACATGGGATTTCGCTGTCAACGCCGGTGTGATCTCGCGTTGACAGCGAAATCCCGTGTGGATTGCGTATTCTCGCGATACTTGCTCCAAACCCGGAAGTAGGTGTTTTTTAAATTTAATTTAATTTAATTTTTCAATTTTTATTTTTTATTAAAAAGCTTAGGGGGGCGTAGGGAAGGGGCTGGGGGCCATATACGGCCCCCGGGCCGCCAGTTGGACAGCCCTGCTATATTGCTTTGTTCTGTTTCTATTTTTAAATATATCTCTAAACAAGTCAAGGGATCATAAAGCTTCTTTTTTTATTGTCATCTGAAATCTCAGGGTCCGTCCTGGCGTGCCAGCTCTGATAGGTTCCCATCAAGAGCCCATCCAGACCGGCCCAAAATGTAGAACCGGTCTTGATTTTTACTGGAGGCATCCAAACAATGCCTCTGATAAAAATGAATCCATTCAGAATAAACCAAGTTTTCCTTGGTTCCTTCTGAATTTATGAAATACCTCATTAGATCCAGACCTTCCTGAAAGGCCCAGGTCTAATAAGGTCTTGGGCCTGTGTGGACTGACTTCCAGGGTAGCGTTCCATCAGCCTCCACTGCCATCCCACACCTTTTGGGCTCCTGGAGGTATCATAGCTAGAATCCAGACCAAAGCAAATTGAGTGACAGTTTTAAGAATACAGTATCTTTCCTAGCCAACACAGCCTGGCTAGACCCCTTCCAGTCCGGCTTCCATTCAGGGCATGGGACAGAGACGGTGCTGGTCTCCATCACAGACCAGCTGCGCTGCCACCTGGAGCAAGGCGGATCGGCGCTGCTCGTGTTATTGGACCTCACAGCAGCGTTTGATACAGTCGATTATGATCTTTTGACTCACCGCCTTGCTGGAGCCGGGGTGAGGGGGACAGCTTTGTCTTGGCTGTCCTCCTTCCTCCGGAATCAGAGTGAGGAGAGGTGAGGGGGTCTCTGAGGGTTCCCCCCTAATTTGTGGGGTCCCTCAGGGGGGCATCCTCTCCCCTCTATTATTTAACATCTATATGCAACCACTTGCCCAGCTGGTACGCACCTTTGGGCTTGAGTATCATCAGTACGCTGATGACACTCAGCTCGTTCTGCGGATGGAAGGCCGGCCCAACTCTGTACCTGATAATTTCCATCTTTGCCTCGAAGCCATCACTGGATGGCTGCGAGCCAGTAGGTTGAAGGTGAATCCAGCGAAGACAGAGATCCTTTGGCTGGGTCGCCCAAGCGGTGGGGAACTCGAGCTTCCAACCCTGGACTGCGTGGCCTTATGCCCGTCGTCATCAGTAAAGAGCCTTGGAGTCCATTTGGACACCTGGCTTTCTATGGAGACTCATATCTCCATGGTTAGCTGAGTTGCGTTTTTTCACCTACGGCAGGCTCGGAAGCTGGCCCCCTACCTGTCCCGCTGCGACTTGGCCTCGGTGATCCAAGCGACGGTTATCTCAAGATTAGACTACTGTAACGCTCTTTACATTGGCCTTCCTTTGTCGGTGACCCGGAAACTAAAGTTGGTGCAGAACGCGGCAGCTTGCTTGCTTGCAGGCGTGCCCGCGTGCCACCACATTACAACGATCCTTCAGAGCTGCACTGGCTGCCTGTTGAATTCCGGATCACCTTCAAAGTGTTAGTTTTGACTTTTAAGGCCTTGTATGGTCTGGGGCCAGTGTACCTGAGGGACCGCCCAACCCCATATTGTCCCATGAGATCACTGAGATCAGAAGAGCAGGATCTTCTCTTTGTGCCTGTGATGAGGTGGTTATTTATGTGTTAATACATGTGCTATATGTTAATCACATGTTTGTCTATGTGTTTGAAAGGGACAGTCTTTGAAAGCTGCAGAGAGTGGGCAGTAGAATGTTCGCAGCAGCAAGCCTCGGGCAGAAGCTGTTGCCATGACAACCAGCCACTCTAGCTTTAGAATGTTCAGTTTGAAATGACAGTTGGGATTTGGCAGTTGGCCAGAAGCTGCGACCAGAGTCAGTTGGTTAGCAGTGCAGTTGAGAGAAGCTGGCAGCAACTAGGGAGAGTTGCTGAATATTCCTGAGGGAATTTATTTATAAAGTGTTGAGTGTTACAGACAAGCAGGAAAGCTTGGGAAATATGAATAGGAAGCCTAGGGCTTAGTAACTCAAGGTTAGAATTACTTTGTGTTGGAAACCAAGTGTTTTAAGTGTGTACCTCTTCGTTGCCTCTTTGAAACCACCTAAGCTTTGTGCCCATTTGTGTAAAATAAACTGTTTAGGTTCTGGTTCAAAACTCTCTCCGTGACTTCATTCAAACTACCAGTCTCCTCACCACTCTTTACAAGTCAATGGTCAAGCCTAAATAAATGGTGGCAGCGAAATTCTTTACATTTAAACAGTGCAAATCCTTGTTACACCACACAGATCGACGCCGGCTTTCAGCGGCGTTTCAATTATTTACAGTACCGAGCGCCAAAGCCTTTCGTCTGACTTCGACGAGGAGAAGGGCATTTTCCATTATTGCGCCCACACTTTGGAACTCCTTAACCAACGGAGATTAGGTCACTCCGCAACCTCATGGCATTCCAGAAGGCCTGTAAGACCTGGCTGTTCTGGCAGGCTTTTGTAACCTGAGTTAGTCTACTGGTATATGTTGGTTTTATTGTTAAATGTTGTGGTTTTTAAAAATTGTTTTAATCTGTATTATGCGCTGCGATTCGTTCGATTTGTGAGCCGCCCCGAGCCACCCGGGAGTGGCGGCCAAGACATTCGAATAAATAAATAAATAAATAAATAAATAAATATCTTCCGTTGCTAGCTAAAATCCAGCCAGAACATTTACTACGGACAGAAAGTCTGCAAATTACCAACACCCCCCACCCCCACCCCCACCACCACCACCACCACCACAAAAAAGCACAGCTTTAAAATGGTGCTGAAGTATGCAAGGAATTTTCATATTCATAGTTGGAATTATGGTGACATTGAATTGTTTCTTTATGTTTTAATGCTGTCTTCTCATCCAGGTTGAGCATCCTTATCCAGAAATCTGAAATACTCCAAAACTCAAAATGGTTCGCATAGATGGCTGAGATAGTGGCGCCTTTGCATTCCGATGGGCTGATGGACACAAACTTTTTTCATGAATAAAATTATTAAAATCTAATGCATAAAATTACCTTCATGCCATGGTTATAAGAAGTATATAAAAATGGATTTTGTGTTTAGACATGAGTCCCATCTCCAAGATATCTTATTATGTATATGCAAATATTTCAAAATCCAAAATGGAAGCCACTTCTGCTCCTAAGCATTTTGGATAAGGAACACTCAACGCCCCGAGCCTCCGGGAGTGGCGGTGTAGAAGTTGAATAAATAAATAAATAAATAAATAAATAAATAAATAAATAAATAAATGAACCTGTAACATTGATCTTTACGAGCATAATTCTAACATACATAGAGTTTCTAGCATTGGTGTTTTGAACTCTCTCTCTCTCTCTCTCTCTCGGCATTACTTCGCGAACGAATATTCTTAGGAAGGACTCATCCCACGCTTCTTACAAGCCCGTTGATGACTAAAAAGTCCAATCTGAGATAGGCAAGTTCAGTTGCAGAAAGCACAGCTGAAAGCCTCCTTGGGTGATGTTGTTTCCAAGTTGCGGCTCTTTCTGCGTTGTCGTTTCTCTTCAAGACCCATTCGGCGTGTCTTCTCGAAAGAGGCTGCAGCATTGCGGATAGTGCGTCTCCATGCCTCCCATGTGAGGCCAGGGTGGACCATTGTTGGTGATCAATCTGGCCGAGCCTGAGATGTTGTTTCAGGGAGTCCTTATATCTCTTTTTGGGGGCGCCTCTCTTGTGAGTTCACCATAGAGTAGTATCTGTGGGAGGCGGTGGTCCTCCATCCTAGAGAGGTGCCCTGCCCAGCGCAGCTGTGTTCTCAATAGCATGGCCTCAATGCTGGTGATCCCTGCTTGCTCAAGGACAGCAACATTCGTCACATAGTCGGTCCAGTGTATATTTAGGATTGCGTGAAGACAGCGCTGATGAAAGCGTTCGAGGAGTCGTAGGTGCTGGTGATAGGTGACCCATGTTTTGGACCCATAAAGGAGAATAGACAGTACGATAGCTCTGTATACACTGATTTTGGTGCTTTGCCTCAGGTGCTTGTTGCTCCAGACTCTTTTGTGAAGCCTTCCGAATGCACTCTATGCCTTTGCTAATCTGTGCTCGATCTCTTTATCAATCTTGGAGTCTGAAGAGATGATGCTTCCCAGGGAGGTGAACTGCTGAACAGCATATATACACGCTATCGTACTGATGGCAGCTTGTTCAACTTAAGCCGTCTGAGGGCTCGCACTAAGACCCTAAACTATCTAGTCCGTGAGCTGCTTTTTGCTGATGCTGCTGCCCTTGTAGCCCATTCAGAAGCAGCCCTGCAGCACCTCACGTCCTGCTTTGCAACAGCTGCAGAGCTGTTTGGGCTGGAAGTCAGCCTGAAGAAAACGGAAGTCCTCTACCAGCCCGCACTACAGGAATAACACCATCACCCCCACATCAGCATAGGCAAATCTGTGCTTAAGTTTTGAACTGTAGCATGGGCATGAGACTGGAAATCTGGGCCTCAGCTTGGACAAAGCCATTTTCATTTACATAAACCCATCTGGGATCAACAGTGAAATCAGATCGGCATCCTCCCTCCTTCCTTTCAGGGGAGGTGGACCATGGTTTATGGGATTTGTAGTACTTTCAAATGCTTTTGTTTCAACAGACCACTGTGGCCCCCAACAAAGAACAATAAAGACCTAACTTGGCACACAGAGCCCCTATGACCCACTCTACATTCTACTGTAGTTTGGAGGAGGGTGGACCATGGATGATGAGACTTCAAGTACCAAAGACAAACCTTAGCACACATCCTACTGCAGTTTGGAGGAGGGCAGACCACAGATGATGGGACTTGAAGTACCTCCAGTCACTTCCCGAAACCACTGCAATGACTGAGTAAGACCACACTTGGCACACAGAGCCCCCATCACCCACTCTACGGCCTGCTGCTGTTTGGAGGAGGGCACACCATTGATGATGGGACTTGAAGTACCTCCACTCACATCCCGAAACCACTGCAATGAAAGTACCTCCACTCACATCCCAGTTTGAAAGGATGGACCATGGATGATGGGACCACTGCAATGACTGAGCAAGACCAAACTTGGCACACAGAGCCCTCATGACCCACTCTACATCCTGGTGCAGTTTGAAGGAGGATGGACCATGGATGATGGGACTTGAAGTACCTCCACTCACATCCCGAAACCACTGCAATGACTGAGCAAGACCAAACTTGGCACACAGAGCCCTCATGACCCACTCTACATCCTGGTGCAGTTTGAAGGAGGATGGACCATGGATGATGGGACTTGAAGTACCTCCACTCACATCCCGAAATCACTGCAATGACTGAGCAAGACCAAACTTGGCACACAGAGCCCTCATGACCCACTCTACATCCTGGTGCAGTTTGAAGGAGGATGGACCATGGATGATGGGACTTGAAGTACCTCCACTCACTTCCCGAGACCACTGCGAGTCAAATAAACAACTGATAAGGACCAACCTTGGAACACAGTGCCTTTCTCAAATAACCCGGGCAGGGCCGGGTCCCCAAGCTAGTATAAAATAAATAAGAGTGATGTCAAATTTAGCATCAAAAATGTTTTCATATGACAGCTCCATTAAATACTTCTTCTAAAAACCTAAACATCACTTTTGAGAGGGTTATTCTGTGATACATTCACAGAGTGCTACCAAACAAAAAAATTCTGAACTGGCAATTCTCCTAAGGAAAATGAATACGATGAAATATATTATTTGATGTGATGAACACAAAAGGAAAAGGGAGGAGAAAATGAATTTATCCTTCAAAGAAAGCTTGAATTCTAACCCACTGCGGCCCTTCGAATTATCATTAGATGTATTATTCAAAAACAGCAGGTACTTTGCCTTTACCTTATGGCAGATACTGGTCCTAAAGGGACTACCATAAGTTTCTTCACTGCCTTTGGGAAGAACGTTTTTTCAGCCCTTGAGAGGGAAGTTTCAAAGTTTGAGTTCAGGAGATATGGTTTTGTGATCTCACATGTTAAAGAAAACAGCCTCATCCACACCAGTCACTTAATCAATGATGGACCATCATGCTCTGGACTGGCCCTAGATTAACCATGATGGCCAAATACACAGACCCAAATACTCTGCAGCACTGTATTGGTTCTGTTGAGACCACATCTTTTCCCTTGTCATCTGTGGGTCCTTCCAGACAGGCCCAAAGTGTGGGACTTGCCTCAGTTTTACCCAGTTTGCTCCAGATTCATTTAACACCTGGAAAGATCCGGACCTTAAGCTACATTCTCAAACTTTGCAGGTTAGGCCTGAACACGCATTCAACAAGAACACTCAACAAGAACAAGAACAGCTGCTGGGAGATTTATAGGTGACTGAATCTGGATCCCAAGTGCTTGGCAACTCAGCATTTTCTATTTCTGAGAACTGACTTTTAAGACACTGTCGTAACGCAGAGACCAAGTAGCCAAGCCCAAGAGTAAAAGGGGATAACAAAAGTTTATTTAGACAATAAATGGTAAGGGGACAAACAAAAAATCAGCCAGCTCGGCTAAAAAACCCTCAAAAATCCCAGGAAAGCCCAACGAAAACACTGAAGCAAGATGCAAAACAAACTCAGGACGTCTGTCTGCGACGTCCGATATGGGAAGATCCAGAAGAGTAGTTGTAAGCTGGTCCGTGGGTCAAGGCCAGGAGAATGATGGATGAAAGGAGGAGACCGTCCAAGGTAATCAGGAGCTGAGTATACAGGAATAACACAAATCATAGTCCCCATAAAACACAGTGTCAGCCTCCCTCCATGTCATACAATACCAAACTCTGTAGCAGGAACTCACAGCAGGTTCAGCAGAGATCAAACCCTGCCACAGGAATACGCAACAGCAACCAAACAGAAAAACAAACATTGAATCCCAAACCCCCCACCTTTCCCCAGACAGTAGTAAAAGCAGCCGTAGCAACTCATCCCAAAAAGGTGGTGAAGTAGCCCATAACTCACGAGTAACTGGAACCAGGAACAAGACACACAATACCAGGATGCCAGACACCAGAATCAGATAGCAACTCTTTGACCGCCATGAAGGCAGCCTCATAAACCCATTCATTACATAGCCCTTAAACATCAGACTCATCTGAACACACCTCTTTATCATGGGAATCAGCTGCTTCATTTTCTGCAGCTGCTTTGCTCTGTGCATCTCTCCATGTTTCCCAACGATCCTGGAAACTTAAATTATCCCACTCTGCTTCCGAAGTTTCAGAAGGCCAATCCTGATCGCTATCAAAACCCAGAAAGGTGTCAGTACTAGAATCTTCATTACATACATCCCTTACTTCCTGAACCAATGTCCAGTCTAATTCGGCATCACTCTCTTCTGACTGCCTTTCTTCATTCCCAGAGAAACCTTCAAAGGTTTCTGAATCAGAAGGAGCTCTAAGTATCTGCTGGACCTTCTTTCTCTGTTCCAACCCTTCAAGACTGGAATCACTAGCAGCCCTTTTTCTCCCAGCTGCAGAGTCTTGATTACAAAGAGCCTCACCCCGTTCCATACTACTGCTTGATGCTGATGACCCAGCGTCTTCCCTATCACTACTAGCAGTAGAAGCCAAAGGCTCAATTACAACAGACACTATTCCTTCTCTCTTCTTCATAGTTTAAATAATGGGTGCATCTTTTAGCATCCATAAAGTCTTGCTGTGGAGATAGTTGCCTTGGCCACCAGGCAAATCCCGCCAACAAGATGCTACTATCTATAGTCACATATAAATTATTTAGTATTAGCTGAGGACCCGGTGGTGCCCGGGTTTTTTGAGGAAGGCATTGTGTGCCAAGGTTGGCTCCTATTAGATGTTTACGTGGCTTGCAGTGGTCTCAGGAACTTAGTGAAGGTACTGCAAGTCCCATTGGCCATGGTCCATCCCCCTCCAAACAGCACCAGCCGAAAAAAGCGGTGAGAAGGAAACAGGAACGCCCAGGTATGGTTTCACTGGTAAATCCTCAAGATTGCATTCCCATAGATGGTCCAATGGGTATGGGAGATTTAATATTTCCGAAATCACGGAGTTAGGGGGGAGAAGGAAGAGGAAAAGTTCTTTTTAGTCCCCTATATGTGAGGACAAAGAAACCTGGGCATCCCTGTTTCCTTCTCGCCGCTTTTTTTGGCTCCGCTTGAGGCTACATACTCTGAAGCGCATCCAAGCGGCACGAATTTGCCTTCTCCGCCTGCCGCAGCACAGTTGCAGCGGCTTGGATTCTAAAACGTTTGGTTCCTTTACTTTCTGCAAGAATCTCTTGGCATTTGCCTCATTTTCATTGGGATAAGCCACTTTGCTTGTGGATTTACAAACAACAGTCCTGCGGAACGGAGCCCTCCCGCACACGCGGGGGGAGCGGCCCCCGCTGAAACGCCGAAACGCTTTTGGAAGCTTGGAGGAACTTACTAACACTGGATGCCAACACAGGGCAATTATTTACTTTTCTTTTGAATTCCACAGCTTTTTCTGCAATGTACTATCGAGGTTGAGATTTGGTTGATACTGGGGGATGGATGCATTATAGTGTGGATACTTGTATTATGATTTGTGGGCTTTATATTTCTCGATATCTTCTTGTATATGGTGTGCTCTATAGAGAGGATACTTATCCTCAATGAAAGTATTTTGTGATAATCATTTTGCTATATTTTGCTATATAAATTTCAATAGACTCCAATATCGTGTATTTTGTATGTTGCTTCTGCACTTTGTAATTAGATAACATATCCCATTACTCCTGTTCCTGCTGTTTATGCGAATTCCTCCCAAACCCCTCCAGTATTTTCCGTTGGTCATGTGGGTTCTCTGTGCCAAGTTTGGTCCAGTTCCGTAATTTGTGGGGGTCTCAGTGGTCTGTGGAAGTCAGAGCTGAATTGGTTGAAGGTACTGCAAATCCCATCATCCGTTGTCCATACTCCCCCAAACATATTGTTTTTGTGATTAATCACTATGCTTTAAGTATGTTCAATTTGTAACAATGAAAATACATCCTGCATATGAGATATTTGCATTAGGATTCGTAAGAGTAGCAGAATTATTTATGAAGTAGCAATGAAAGTATGGATGGGGGTCACCACAACATGAGGAACCTTATTTAGGGGTCACGGCATTAAAAAGGTTGAGAATCACTGCATTAATGCATATATATTTCTTTTTAATTGCTATTAAATTTTTAAAAAATTAATTTCTAGGGGGGCGGTGAGTAAATTTTTTCCCGGAAAGGGGGCGGGAGGCCAAAAAAGTTTGGAAACCACTGATGTGGTCACTCTATTCAAAGAAAAGGTTGAATAAACGCATTACTAGAAGGAACTGCTAGGGCCCAGATACAATTCAGTTACAAGTAAAGTAAATTGGTTTTTCCATGAAATGATGCTGTAGCTCTTGTTAAGCAGTTTGCAGGATATTTACAAAAGCCCCCCGTGTGTGTTTGCTTAGGAAGCCTATCCCTTTGTATGCTTGTTTCTATCTCTGCAGCCAGTCAGCTTCGGATGGTGATAAAATATTCAACACTTTTTTCAGACTTAACCATGGGTAGCCCTTCTTTGGTTTCCAGCTATTGTATAACAAGCCAATAATAAAGACGTGTCTTCTACATCTGTATGTAAATATTTACCCCTTACAAAAGAAATACAAAAACCCGGGCACAATTATGTCAAAAGATATTATGCCATGTTCAGTCTCCCCCTGAAATACACTCCAGAGACCTAAACAGGACCGAGGCTAGGTAAACATCAATTGCGGGAGGGTATGTAGTGAAGACGTGACTGCGCAGTGGATGAAATGTCGATAAAAACCTTTAACTATCTCATGACAATTTTTCCTCATTGCTGTTTTTGGGTTAAGACTAGTGGTAGATGCATCATTGGCCTATTTTGAAATGAAAGCTGTCAATTACATTGTCATTGCCATCGTCATTTATTTATTTATTTATTACTAGCTGTACCCGGCACGCGTTGCTGTGCCCTGTTTAGGAGATGCAAGAAAGTCTGAGTATGTAAGGGTTGGAATTGATGTTACTTATGGTCTTGGTGGGGTCATGGCTGTGTCGTTGTGGGTTGTTCTGGTGGGTGGGATGTTGAAGTCCTGTGGAGGTGTGTGGTGTTGCTGGCGTTCTGCAGAGCTTGTGGATATACAATGTTTTTTGTCTTTCCGTCTGCTGTGTTGTTGTAGAGGTTCTGTGGTTTCCCAACTCTGGATTTGAAAAAAGAAACTGTGTTTTTGTTCTGCCCTGTTTTGTTTGATGTATGTAGCGTTGCGAGTGTGTTGTCCGATGCTGTTCTTTTTAGGAGGCATGGCTTGTCTTTTGGGTCAGCTTATGCCTGTGTGGAAGGAAGGAATGGCATACAAATGGGTTGAGCAGTAGACGCAAGGTTGTGTTATGTGCGTATTGTGTTGTGTGTAGATATTACTTTTTTGGTGAGTTAGTGGGTGTGTGGTGGAATTGTGGGTGGTAGTATGTTGTGGAATGCTTGTGTGGGTGGGGTGTTTTGGGTGTTTGTGTGTGTTTGTAGAGTATCAGTGCAGTGTTGTGTTGTGTTGTGGTTGGAGTATAGGTGGAGTTTGTTTTGTTTGTGGTGTTGTGTGTGCAGGGTCCCGTAAGGTTGGGGGGATGGGTTGTGATAGGAAGTTGTGTTGTGTTGTGTGGGTAGGAATTGCTGGAGAATTGCTCCCTCATAGAGTTTGGTTTTGTCAGTTTAACCCTCAAACACCAACTGACTGAACTCAAATCACTCAGCATTCTATCCTAGCCTTGGCTAGCTGTGCCCAGCGTTACTATGGTTACTCAGCCTCCCTGCATTTTGTGTGGGCCGATGTTGGCCAATGGGTTTCGCTGGCTGCCGCAGAGGATGCTGAGAAATGTAGGTTTTTTTTGTATCGTTGTTTTGGGGGCCTTCTAGGTTTTTTTGGGGGGGGAGGTTCTTTGCTAAAAACCTTCTTTGCCTGAGGCCTATTTCTGTTGGCAAGTTTGGTGTCTCTGCCTTGGAAGGTTTATCTGTCTCTGTCAGTCGTTTGACGACGGGACCTCCTTTATATAATAGATTTGGACTTGTACGCCGCCACTCCCCGAGGGCTCGGAGCATCTCACAATCATGCAAAAACACAACAGAAGTAAAACAGGATATTAAACTAGACTAAAAAGGTTTTCCAGCTTAGCAATCAAAGGCTAGCCAAAAAAGATGGGTCTTGCAGGCCTTGCGGAAAGCGAATAGGTCCTGCATGGCCCGCACATCCTTTGGAAGGTTATTCCAGATTGACTGGCGCTACTACGGCTCTGCGCCAGGTCGATGTAAGACAAATTGCTTTGAAGGTCAGCACTTCAAGGAAGTTCTGTTGTTCAGAACGAAGTGACCTCTGGCCATCCACATTCCAACATTCTAAGGTGACTCAGGGGGAAAAGGAAAGGCCTCAGGCAGTCAGACACTGCGGCCCACAGCAGTGACGGATCAGGACCAAACTTGCCACACAGGGGCCCAATGGCCCACTTCACAACGCGACCCTCACCCAATGACCACTACAGACCAAAATTAGCACACAAAGCCCTCTTGACCCACTCAACACCCTGGTGCTGTTTCAAGGAGAATGGACCACAGATGATGGGACTTGAAATACGTTCACTCACCTTCCGAGACCGCTGCAACCCTCATCCAAAGAATGATCAAGACCAAATGTGACACACAGAGCCCCCATGACCCACTCTACATCCCGGTGCTGTTTGGAGGGGGATGGACCACGGCCAATGGGACTTGCAGTACCTTCACTAAGTTCCTGAGACCACTGCCAGCCACATAAACAATTAATAGGAATCAACCTTGGCACACAATGCCTTCCTCAAATAACCCGGGCACCGCCCGGTCCTCAAGCTAGTAATAAATAAATAAAAACTTGTCCCAATTGGGAGTTGGAACAGGAAGCTATGTACTGCTGAGGATAGAGTGCTCCAGACACAACTCCCTATGTTCAGGGATCAGAACCTAAATAAACATACATTCCCCCTGCCTTTAATCTTGCATGCAGTAATCTTCGACTCCAGCAGCGATCCTACTGGCAGTGTGGGCCAATATGTGGAACTTCACTTGAAGTTGATGAAGCTCTATCTACATGAACTGAAGTCAAGAGTGTCCAATGGGAACTAACCCAGTTACCTTATCACAGTCTAATAAAGGAGTTGGTAGCTTTGAGTCCCCCCCAGGGGTGGGAAAGGCGGTATATAAATACTGTAAATCTATGTATATAATAAAAGTGAATGTTTGTATGTATGCGTGCGGAGGGCGGAAGGATATGTGGCAGCTTTCTGATTGGTTACCACTTTGGGATTATTTGCATAACGCCTCTGATTGACCAGCACCACCAACATTCCAACACTCTAAAGTGGCAGAGGAGGGCAAGCAAAAGGCCTGAGGCAGTCAGGCATGGTGAGAGTTTAAGGCCAAAACACTTTGCGGCCCCCAACAATGACAGAGCAAGACCAAACTTGGCACACAGAACCCCCAAGACCCACTCTACATTCTGATGCAGTGTGAGGGAGGATGGAACATGGATGACAGGACTTGCAGTACTTTAACTCACTTCCTTAGAGCACTGTGGCCCACACCAATGACGGATCAGGACCAAACTTGGCACACAGGATGGGCAACAATGATGGGATTTGCAGTACCTTTACCCGATTCACTTCCCAGAGAACACTGTAGCCCCTACAAATGACTGTAGCCCCTACAAATGGCAGACCAGGCCCAAACTTGCCGACAGAGTACTCATGGCCCACTCTACATCCTGCTGCAGTTCTAAGGGGGATGGACCATGGATGATGGGGCTTGCAGTACATTCAGTAATTTCATGACACGACTGCAACTCCCAATAATGATGGATCGAAGCCAAACTTGCCACACAGAGCCCCCATGACCCACTCTACATCCTGGTGCAGTTGAGAGGAGGACAGACCACAGATGATGGGGCTTGCAGTACCTTCAGTAATTTCATGATACTACTGCAACTCCCAATAATCCTGGGGCACACCACCAACCAAAATGACACAAAATGACACTCTAACACAGTCATACATATAGTTAATATGTTTTTAAATGTACTGTATTTATACACTCAGTGTGAAACCTGGGCCTGTCTCGATGAACTCAACATAGATATCCTGGTAGGAATGGCAGGAAGACACAAACTTCCCACACAGAACTCCCATAACCAAAAGAAAATGCTATAAGAGTTTGGTGGGCATTGACCTTGGGTTTTGGAGTTGTAGTTCACCTATATCCAGAGAGCACTGTGGATTCAAACAATGTTGGATCAGGACCAAACTTGGCATGAATACTCAATATGCCCAAATATGAACGCAGATGGAGTTCAGGGGAAATAGACCTTGACATTTGGGAGTTGTAGTTGCTGGGATTTATAGTTCCCCTACAATCAAAGAGCATTCTGAACCCCACCAATGATAGAACTGGGCCAAACGTCCCAAACAGAACCCCCAGGAGGCAAGAGGAGGCCTCTACTTGGAGAAAGGGAGGCGGGCCTTCCCAATGCATGGAGAGGGAGAGACCAAGTAGACAACGGGTGGGGAGGGGTTGTTTGTAATTTCATGCCTTTATCAAGGTAGGTTTCTTAGGGGTTTTATACTTCAACACACTAGACTCCCCCGGAGGAGGTCCAATTTCCCACGGCACACCTGATGATTGCTCACGGCACACTGGTTGGGAAACACTGCTGTAGGCTCTATTTCAGGGGAAGGAATTGGATAGCCTTCCTCTGAGTATTCCTTGCCTAAGAAAAACCCATAAAAATCATGGGGTTGCCAGAAGGTGACAGGCGATTTGAAAGCACATTGAATCGAGCTCTCCTCAAGATGAGAAATCACCCTGAAATCACCCTCAAATGCTATCGTTTTCTGGTACAGTAAGCAATATAAGTGTCACTATGGGTCATTTCTGTTGGCCAAAATGGTTGAAGAGTCAGGAGGAAGCCTTTTGTTTAGCCAATTGTACCATTTGAAAATACTATCTGAACACTTGACTGTTCAGAAAAGACCATTTTGTATACAAAACCTAGTTGGTACAATAGAGCAATTGAATCCTCTTGAATGCAGCCTGCTTGCTTAATGTATTTTACAGTAACCCAAGTGAGTGTATCACATGGTTTTGGAGCATGTGAATGCAAAAATCACACAATGCTCAATCTGACAGCAGGATAAATGGTACCACTCAGTTGCGCTTACAGGAGCAGTCGGTGAAGACCCTCGACCAGCAGGGATTTTAATCACATTCTTTGATATGGTGGAGTATCAAGAGATACAGAATTGTATGTTCAAGATACAAGGGCGGGTGAATAAGTCCGTGACTTTTTGAATTTCCCGCCTCTTAACTGAAAGGGCGACACTGCTCCTGTCCACAAAATTTGAACCAGCTGCGTCATTTAGTTTGTGTTTGACAGCCATTGATAGCAGACTACCGCCTGATTCGAGGAGAAAATGGGAAAAAGTGAATTTTGTGTGCTCATTAAGCATAATTTTTTGCAGAAAAAAAACCATCACTCAAACCACGGTTAAGCTTGACAAATACTATGGGGACTCTGCACCATCCATTCCAATGGTTAAAAAGTGGTTTACTGAATTTCATCGTGGTTGTACAAGCACGGAAGATGCCGAACGCTCTGGATGCCCAGTTGAGGACTCTACACCCGAAACAATTGAAAAATTCACGATATGGGGTTGGCCGATCAGAGATTGAAAGTGCGACAGATTGTGGAAGCCATAGGCATCTCATGTGGCTCAGTGGTTTCAATTTTAAATGATCACTTCGGTATGAGAAAGCTTTCGGCAAGATGGGTGCTGTGTTTCCTCACAATCGACTACAAACGCAATCGTGTGACAATTTCACAGGAGTGTTTGGCATTGTTCAACTGAAATTATGGATGAGTTTTTGTGCTGTTTCGTAACCGTGGATGAAACATGGATCAACCACAACACACCAGAGACCAAACAGCAGTCAAAACAGTGGGTTTCTCGGGGTGAATTGGCACCAAAAAAGGCCAAGGTGGGTTTGTCAGCCAATAAAGTCATGGCGACCGTTTTTTGGGATGCACGCGGTATAATCCACATTGACTCCCTTCAAAAGGGTAAAAAAATCAATGGCGAATATTTTGCATACTTATTGGGTTGAGTTAATGATGATTTGGGGGAATGACCGCAGTTGGCCAAGCACAAGTTCTTTTGCACCAGGACAATGCAAGGGGCGAGGGGCGAGGTGGTCTCCGAGGGCTCCCCACTAACCTGTGGAGTTCCCCAGGGGGCCATTCTCTCCCCTCTGTTATTTAACATCTACATGCAGCCGCTTGCACAGCTGGTGCGGAGTTATGGGCTGGAGTGCCACCAGTACGCTGATGACACCCAGCTCATTCTGAGGATGGAGGGCAGGCCGGGATCCGTCCCGATAATTTCCAACATTGCCTCGAGGCCGTTACTGGATGGCTGCGAGCCAGTAGGTTGAGGGTGAATCCGCGAAGACGGAGATCTTGTGGCTGGGTCGCCCGGGCGGAGTAGGTGCTCAGCTTCCGACCCTGGACGGTGCGGCGTTATGCCCATCGTCGTCTGTGAAGAGCCTGGGGGTCCACCTCGACTCCCAGCTGACCATGGAGGCCCAGGTCTCTGCGGTCAGCAAGGCTGCTTTTTTCCATCTCCGCCAAGCAAGGAGGCTGGCCCCCTATCTCTCCCGGAGTGACCTGGCCACGGTAATCCAAGCTACGGTCATCTCGAGGCTAGATTACTGTAACGCGCTCTACGTTGGCCTTCCTCTGTCGGCTATCCGGAGGCTCAAGCTGGTGCAGAACATTGCCGGCCGGCTCCTGTCTGGCACCCCAGCAGGTTGCCGTATAACACCTGTTTTGCAGGATCTGCACTGGCTACCTATCGAGCACCGGGTCGCCTTCAAAGTGTTGGTTCTTACCTTTAAGGCCTTACACGGCCTGGGGCCAGCGTATCTGAGGGACCGTCTCACTCCATACTGCCCATCGAGATCACTAAGGTCTGAGGACGCTAACCTCCTGGAGATACCATCAACAAGGTTGGCGCGCTTAACATCTACCCGCCGGAGGACGTTCTCAGTTATAGCTCCTACGCTATGGAACGCCCTCCCGGCCGAAACCAGGGCCCTGAGGGACTTGCTCCCGTTTAGACGGGGTTGCAAAACCCACCTATTCAAGCAAGCTTTTGGAGAATAGGCCCGTGCATTTTATGTATGCTATTCCTGTACAGCCTAGCTGTTTTTATTTGTTTTACTGTTTTAATTTGCTTTTGCTGTTTTTATCACTGTTTTTATTGTTGCCTTTTGGCTCCTGTGAGCCGCCGCGAGCCCCCGGGAGTCGGCGGCATAGAAGCCTCAACAAATAAATAAATAAATAAATAAATAATAAGGGTGCACACATGTGCAGTTGCCATGGCAACAATCCATGAATTGGGATATGAATTGCTCCCCCATCCACCCTATTCTCCGGATTTAGCCCCGAGTGACTATTTCTTGTTTCCAAACCCGAAGAAATGGCTCGGCGGAAAGAGATTTGACTCCAACGATGAAATCATCTCACAAACAAATACCTATTTTGATGACCTCGCCAATCTTATTTTTGGAAGGGATAAAAAAATTGGAGAAATGTTGGACAAAGTGTATAGAGCTCCAAGGAGACGACGTTGAAAAATAAAAGGATTTTTTATCCCAAAACCTGTGTTTTATTCAAAAAGTCACGGACTTATTGACCCGCCCTTGTACTTCCAGGCCTGTTGATTTTTCAGCTGAAGCTAGCCGACTGGCTCCCCCGACCCTGTTTCTCAAACACCAACAAATAATGAGTTTAGGGACAAGGACAGAGAGTCTAATTTAGCATGCATAATCATAACCATGAGTAGTCAGGCTTCCTCTAAAAAAAGAATTGCATGCCTTCTGAAAAGACTGAAGAGCAATAATGGGGCACCATTAGTTATTTTGTTTTAATGTGAACAGGGGCGGTCTAAGGTAATTTTAAATGGTAAGCAAACATTATTTTGCCGCCCCCACAAAAAAAACATTATTTTGGCACCCCCCCCAAATTATAATATCATAATACCATAATTGGTATTATAATATCATATTATAATATGGTATTATAATATCATAATTGATATTGTATCAATGTATATACAATATATTATACCATACTCATACTATATTATATCATAATTATATTATACTACATTACAATATAATTATATTATAATATATTGACATTATAATATAATATAACATTCTATTATATTATTATTATAATAAAATCTGTATACCTTTATAAAGCGGAATGTTTGTATGTATGTATGTGTGTGGAGGGCGGGAGGGCGGAAGGGCAGATATGTGGCAGCCACTTTCACAGGCCACAGCGACCAGCGCGGGTGATGGACCTGCACCAAACTTGGTACACATAACCCCCCTAACCCACTTTACATCCTGGTGCGGTTCGGGGGACATGACCCACAGATTATGGGATTTGTAGTACTTTCAAACACTTTGGTTCCCACAGACCACTGAGGCCACCAAAAAGGACCAATACAGACCACACTTAGCACACACAGCCCCCATGACCCACTCTACGTCCTGGTGCAGTTTGGAGGAGGGTGGACCATGGATGATGGGACTTGAAGTACCTCTACTCACTTCCCAAGTTCGCTGCAACCCTCATCCAATCACTGATCGAGACCAAACTTGGCATACATAACCCCTATGACTGCCTTCACGCCTTGGTGCGGTTTGGGGGAGGACTGAAAATGGATGATGGGATTTGTAGTACTTTCTCACCCCTCTGTTCCCAGAGACCACTGTGGCCCCCAACAAACACCGATAAAGACCACACTTGGCACACAGAGCCCCAGTGACCCACTCTACATACTACTGAACTTTGGAGGGGGCCAGAACATGGATGATGGGACTTGCAGTACCTTCCGTCACTTTCCAAGACTGCTACAAACCTAATCCTATGACTGATCAACACGAAACCTGCCACACAGAGCCCTCATGACCCACTCTACATCCTGGTGCAGTTTTGTGTGAGACGGACCATGGATGATGGGACTTGAAGTACCTTCACTCACTTCCTAACACCAATGCAACCCTCATCCATTCACCAATACAGACCAAACTTAGCACACAGAGCCCCCATGACCCAATCTACATCCTACTACACTTGGGGGAGGGTGGACCAGAGATGATGGGACTTCCACTACCTTCAGTAATTTCATGATACCACTGCAACTCCCAATAATGATGGATCAAGACCAAACTTGCCACACAGAGCCCCCATGACCCACTCTACATCCTGCTGCACTTCTCAAATGACCCGGGCACCGCCGGGTCCCCAAGCTAGTAATAAATAAAATTATTTATTTAAATAAAGTTATCCTCTACTAAATATTTTCATTACTCCTATAAAACTCAAATAACCCAAAATAAAGTAAAATAAAATATTATATATTACTATTTGCCTGCGCAGTTGCTGTCTCTCCTTGATGCTCCTGGCCGGCGCGCACGCATGGGGAGGTGGGCGGGGGTGGTAGGGTTCACGTGATTGGGCCTGGCGAGAGAGTTTGCCTCAGCGCGCGTCGGCTACTTCCGGTGGCGGTTGTCAGGAGGGCTCCCTGCTTCCCTCCCTCCGCGCCCCGTCCCTTTCCCAAGCGCTGGCTGAGGCGATGGCAAGCGTCGGTGAGAGCGTCCCATCCGGAGGCAGAGCCGGTGCCCGGGCCCGGAGGCTCAGCCTTCGAGACCCCTGAGGAGGAGGCAGGACGCTGTCTGGCGGGCAGGGCGCCCTTACCCAGATGGCGCCCCACGCAGCCGCGTCCTTTGCCTACCGGTAGGACCGCCCTTGAATGTGACTACAAAAGCAAGAAAATAGGCATATATTACGTACGGTCCAGAGTTCCATGAGAGCTGGCTCGTCGTTCTTTTTTCAACTGTAAGACTTCCTTCAGGCGGAAATCCTACATCCTATCATTTAAAGATCTTCACAGAAAATAGACTTTGTCCAAGGAAGTTAATAATATTGATTTTTAAAAGTCAGTCTCGGAAAGCTATTTGAAGACATTGTGTATGTCCGCTGGTGCCAAATGTTTCAGCCATTCAAGTGTGTCATTTCTTTAACTATCATTGACTTTTGTTTTGACCTTAAACTTGAAAAATAAAGGGATGGCTTCACCACATTTTGGCCTTAGTTTTCTTCCTAACGGAAAATTAATCTTGCTAGAGAAAACCATAATCACCCAATAGGTCCAGCTAAATTTAAACTAATTTGGATCTCATCTTTCTGGCTTCCTCCCTGACTATTTGCAAACGACCTTTAAAGAGTTGAGTTTTCCACACTGCTTTTGGAGTCCGAGTTCCCTTCGGGGTGAGAAGAGCGGAATATAAATAAAAAAATAAATATATAAATATCCATATGAATAACATTATTATATTCTTGGACTCTTATAATAGTAATTATTAAATTTTGATTAATTATGTATTGCTTAAAATTATCATGCTTGATGTCGCAACAGACACCAGTTCAGAGAGCCAAACCCAATTGAAATGTAAATAGTTTGTGTTAATATTCACAGAGTCTCTGGAGATAAGTATTTTCAACACAAAAGCACTTAATGGTCAGTGAAAACGCCAAAAAAAGGAAGCCTTAACGGGCATGAAAACAAACAGGGAGAAAAAGCCTGCATTCAAAACGCCAAAACTCTTTAGCAAAATCAAAAGCAAAACAAACAGAGAAAGGCACGCTGAGGGCAACAGAGAAGATGTCGTCGTCAGAATCAATCCAAGGTCATCAGCATTGAAGTCATCAAAGGGTTGTCCAAGAAGGTATCCAAAGGGGTGCAGGAGAGACGTAATCCAGGAGCCAGGCCAAGGTCAAGGAGAGGAAGTAGACGTAGAAGCGAAGACACAACCCACAGTCCAACTGGGGAGCAATCCAGTGGAGTCCAAACCCCACCACAGGAAGCAGCAGAATCAGTCTGGAAACAAGGCTTCAAGGTGCAAGATGACAGGATACAAGAGTCCTAGGATCCAAAGGCAACTCCTTGCTAGCCACAGAGGTTAGTCCCAGAATGGCCACCTTTTAAGCTCACTACAAGTCAGATCCACTTGATGAGGTCGACGCCCTATCATCATCCTCAGGTGTTACTCTCCCAGCAGCTGCTGCCCTTTGACTGACCCTCCAAGATTTCCACCTGTAGTTAAGACTTAGAACATCCCACCCCCATTGTCTGGGGACTCTGAAGGCCAATCCTGATCATCAGTGAATCCTACCCAGGTGTCTGAACTTGTGGGCTCCTCACAAGCCCTCTGAATTTCTCTTACTTGAGTCCAATCCATTTCAGTAGAAGTGTCCTCTGTACTCTGACTCCCATCATTCCCAGAGCATCCCTCAAACGTCTCAGAGTCTGGAGGTGCTGTAATTATTTGCTTGACTCTCTTGATTTGCAAGTGATCCTCTTCACTTGACTCATGAGTAAGCCTCTTTCTGCAAACACCAGCACTCCTGTTACAAATAGCCCCACCCAGTTCCATACTCTCCCCAGATGCTGAGCCATCGGAGTTTTCTGAATCGCTACTATCAGTAGCAGCTGGAGGCTCGATCACAACACTTGAGGCCCAAACATGTTAATGAGTGGGGAGATTTATGGTAACCAAACCAAAAAGTACCATTTGTGGAAACATCAGAACTTCATGCAGAATATTTCAACAAGACTTTTAAGCTTCGTACAACTTTTATTTCATAGAAATTAAACTAACCTGTCACAGCTCATACAGCACAGAACGGTTTACTCTGAAAAGTCATCAGTGGGTTATGAAGAAAATGGAACTTTAAATAATGGCTGCAATACTTTAAATCTGTTTCGTTCTATAAAAAATCCTTGGCCAAAATCCACAACATTATTACAATCCATTGTGAGTGCTGCTGAAGGAAGCTTTGGGCATGTGTTACTCAAAAAGGAAAGCCCACCCACACCGAATGAGAAACCACTTTGCTAAAAGATCTTTCAAGAGCAATTTGTAACATCATAGAGGAAGGTTGGTCTTGATTTCAAAGCTGATACGGGTTTTTAAAATTATTTTTAAGGGTAAAAAAAATCAGTAATGCACCTCTTTAGGTGTATCCTCCATTGTAGTTCGCTTCCTATTCATTCATAGGGTCAATGTAGAGTGCTGCTTGTTGACCTTTAACATTTTTAAACAATTAACTTCCAAGTAATGTCTGTTGTCATATTGTTCTATGCTCTGCAAGATCCTGAGAGTCAGGTGCCTTCCATGAATAGCTCACAGTAGCATTTTTCTATCTTTCTGGGTCTATTTTTATCTGTTCCCAAATGGTCTCTTTCATACACATACCTTAAAATCCTCTCCCATCTTACTATTTTCAGATGGTCTCATATTTCAGAGATGAAAAGGTTAGTGATTTCAGTAGGTGGTAGCAAAACCAAGTCTTGTTTATTTATTACTAGCTTGGGGACCCGGCGTTGCCCGGGTCATTTGAGAAGTGCACCAGGATGTAGAGTGGGTCATGGGGGCTCTGTGTGCCAAGTTTGGTCTTGATCCAGCAGTATTGGGAGTTGCAGTGGTATCATGAAATTACTGAAGGTAGTGCAAGTCCCATCATCTGTAGTCCACCCTCCCCCAACCTGCAGCAGGATGTAGAGTGGGTCATGGGGGCTCTGTGTGCCAAGTTTGGTCTTGATCCAGCAGTATTGGGAGTTGCAGTGGTATCATGAAATTACTGAAGGTAGTGCAAGTCCCATCATCTGTAGTCCACCCTCCCCAACCTGCAGCAGGATGTAGAGTGGGTCATGGGGGCTCTGTGTGCCAAGTTTGGTCTTGATCCAGCAGTATTGGGAGTTGCAGTGGTATCATGAAATTACTGAAGGTAGTGCAAGTCCCATCATCTGTAGTCCACCCTCCCCAACCTGCAGCAGGATGTAGAGTGGGTCATGGGGGCTCTGTGTGCCAAGTTTGGTCTTGATCCAGCAGTATTGGGAGTTGCAGTGGTATCATGAAATTACTGAAGGTAGTGCAAGTCCCATCATCTGTAGTCCACCCTCCCCAACCTGCAGCAGGATGTAGAGTGGGTCATGGGGGCTCTGTGTGCCAAGTTTGGTCTTGATCCAGCAGTATTGGGAGTTGCAGTGGTATCATGAAATTACTGAAGGTAGTGCAAGTCCCATCATCTGTGGCCCACCCTCCCCCAACCTGCAGCAGGATGTAGAGTGGGTCATGGGGGCTCTGTGTGCCAAGTTTGGTCTTGATCCAGCAGTATTGGGAGTTGCAGTGGTATCATGAAATTACTGAAGGTAGTGCAAGTCCCATCATCTGTAGTCCACCCTCCCCCAACCTGCAGCAGTATGTAGAGTGGGTCATGGGGGCTGTGTGTGGCAAGTTTGGTCTGTATTGGTGAATGGATGAGTGTTGCATTGTTTGGAGGTAGTGAGTGAAGGTACTTCAAGTCCCATCATCTGTGGTCCGTCTCACACAAAACTGTACCAGGATGTAGAGTGGGTCATGAGGGCTCTGTGTGCCAGGCTTGGTGTAGATCAGTCATTGGATTAGGTTTGTAGCAGTCTTGGACAGTGAGGGAAGGTACTGGAAGTCCCATCATCCATGTTCTGCCCTTCTCCCAACTGCAGCAAGATGTAGAGTGGGTCATAGGGGCTCTGTGTGGCAAGTTTGGTCTTGATCCATCATTCTTGGGGGTTGTAGTGGTATCATGAAAGTAGTGGAGGTACTGGAAGTCCCATCATCTGAGGTCTTGCCTCCCCCAAATTGCAGTAGGATGTAGATTGGGTCATGGGGGCTCTGTGTGCCAAGTTTGGTCTGTCTTGGTGAATGGATGAGGGTTGTATTGTTTGTAGGAAGTGAGTGAAGGTACTTCCCATCATCCGTGTCCCATCATCCCAGGATGTAGTCCCCTGTGTGCCAGGTTTGATCAGTCAAAGGTTTGCAGCTTCTTGGAAAGTGAGGGGAAGATACCAGGATGGTCTGCCCTCCTCCGAACTGCAGCAGGATGTAGAGTGGGTCATGAGGGCTCTGTGTGTCAGGTTTGGTGTTGATCAGTCATTGGATTAGGTTTGCAGCAGTCTTGGAAAGTGAGGGAAGGTACTTCAAGTCCCATCATCCATGGTCTGACCTACTGTAAACTGCAGTAGGATGTAGAGTGGGTCACTGGGGCTCTGTGTGCCAAGTGTGGTTTTCATAGGTGTTTGTTGGGGGCCACAGTGGTCTGTGGTAGTAGAGGGGTGAGAAAGTACTACAAATCCCATCGTCCATTGGCACACCCCCCCAACCTCACCAGGACGTGAAGGGAGTAATGGGAGTTATGTGTGTCAAGTGTGGTCTCGTTCTGTAATTGCATGAGGGTCGCAGCGAACTTAGGAAGTGAGTAGAGGTACTTCAAGTCCCATCATCCATGTCCTGCCCCCCTCCGAACTGCACCAGGACATAGAGTGGGTAATGGGGTGTGTGTGTGCTAAGTGTGGTCTGTATTGGTCCTTTGAGGTGGCCACAGTTGTCTGTGGGAACCAAAGTGTTGGAATGTATTACAAATCCCATAATCCATGGTGTATGTCCCCCAAACCGTACCAGGACGTAAAGGGGGTCAGGGGGGTTATGTGTACCAAGTTTGGTGCAGGTCCATCACCCACGCTGGTCGCTGTGGCCTGTGAAAGTGGCAGCCAATCAAAACGCTGCCACATACATACCCACACACATACCCACAAACACACATACAAACAAACATTCCGCTTTATTATATATAGAGATTTATTTACTTCATTTATATTCCATGATAGGAATATAATGATACCATATCTTTAGGACGCCACACTTGGTTGCTGTGTACGAAGGTAACCAAAATTGTATGAAGGTAGCCGAAAAGGTTGTGGTTGTATAGGAAGAACCACATGATGGAATGTTCGTGATTCTTGCCTCTTGCAAGTACAAAAGAAAATGCAACCTCGCTGCCACTCCCATAATGCTCAGCATCCCATCACCACACATTGGTATACATTAAGAAATATCTAGCCCAGGGCTGTCCAACTTCTACCAGCCCAGGGGCCTGAATTCCGGTCACTGATGACCTGGGGGGCCGTAGGGTCTGCCCTGCCCCTGGCTCCGCCCCTGGCTCTGCCCCCGCCCTGGCTCCGCACCCGGCTCCGCCCCCACCCCTCCCCCGGCTCCAATTTACTTACAATTCCTAGTTGCATTATTAATTATAAAATAAATATAATATTTTACTAACATTAAATGCAGGGGGGGGATTCAAAAGGGGCATGCATACAATTAAATATAATATTTTACTAACATTAAATGCAGGTGGGCATTCAAATACACAATTACATAATAATAACATAAAGGTTAGCCTACCTTCCCAAACGCGCGGGATCCAGGAGCAGCCGGACCACGAGCAGAGGCGACGACCGAGCGAGACAGCAGCCGGGAAGGTACAAATCACGTCTGTGTGGGCCGCAGGGATTAAGTAGACGAGATTTCGGCAACAGGAGTATCGCGAGACTACGGAAGCCACACGGGATTTCGCTCTCAACACAGGCGAGATTTCGTGTGGCTTCCGTAGTCTCGCGATACTTGCTCCGTAATTTTTTAAAATATATATATATATATATATATTATTTTTTATTAAAAGCTTAGGGGGGCCTAGGGAAAGAGCTGGGGGCCATATACGCCCCCCCTCCCCGGGCCACCAGTTGGGCAGCCCTGATCTAGCCCATCAGGCAGTGAGGGTAGTTGCCTTAGGTAGACAATTTTGGATATCTTTAAAAATATTTAATTTGTTATGATTGTGTTCCTAATGCCAGAAAAATGAAGAGATGCTTGTTGGACTTTCCGTTATATGCCAAACAACATGGTTGACACTAGGTTATCTATACCAGGTTAGAGCAAAATTATTTCTCCACTTCAGACAACAAAATGTCTTGAGACAGCCCTACTGATAGAACAGGGGTTCTTAACCAGAGGTCCCTTAAGGCAGTGTTTCCCAACCAGTGTGCCGTGAGTGATCATCAGGTGTGCCATGGGAAATTGGAACCTCCAAGACCCTTACTTATTAAAGGAGCACCACTACGTCACAGTAAAAATGCACAATTAATCATACATAATCATACGCAAAAAACACATTCAAAGTACCCAATCCTGCTGAGAAAATCAAAAGTCTTACATAAGGTAGTTCGGCGTGGTCGCCACAGAAAGCGGAGGAGTTGCAAACCAGGAAGTAGCGAGTTCATGGAGCGCTCCTCTACGGAAAACTCACGATATTTGATGAAATCACGGAAGTGAGTGCAAAAAACAAAGTGTATCCTCACAATGTTATCCAATGTCAGTTCCGGGATCCACACAATAACACAGTCAGTTTGCGGATAATTTAAAGAAGCAGCACCGTAATCCTAGCGACAAGGTAGAAAATCACGTAGATAATCACATCTATTCAAACCGCCAGAGGCTGAAGATAGATGTGGCGATGGAATCGAAAGCTGGCATGGGCAAACTTGGACCTTCCAGGTGTTTTGGACTCCAACTCCCACCATTCCTAGCAGCCTCGGGCCCTTTTCCTTTCCCCCCTCAGCCACTTAAGCAGGAAAGGGCCTCAGGCTGTTACGAATGGTGGGAGTTGAAGTTCAAGGCACCCAGAGGGCCAAAGTTTTCCCATGCCTGTTTTGGAGACCTTAAACTGGTGAGCCTCCTTCCAACATTGTGATTCTGGATAGAAAACAAACAACAACATAACATAACATATCATTGTTTGAGTCCTCAGTGCTCACTGGGTGTAGGTGAACTACAACTTCCAAACTCAAGGTCAATTCCCAAGCAAACCCTTTCCGTACTTTCTGTTGGTAACGAGAGTTCAATATGCCAAGTTTAGTTTAATTCCATTGTTGCAAGAGTTCAGGATGCTCTTTGATTTTGTGTTTAAATTGTGTGTATAAATCCTAGAAACTGTAACTCCCAAATGTGTGTGTCTTTCTGCCATTCCTGCCAGGATATCTATGTCGTGTTCATCGAAACAGGCCCAGGTTTCACACTGAGTGTATAAATACATTTAAAAACATATTAACTATATGTATTACTGTGTTAGAGTGTCATTTTGTGTCATTTTGGTTGGTGGTGTGCCCCAGGATCTCGTAAATGTAAAAAAGGTTGAAAAACACAAATATACAAATATTAAAAAACACTGCCTTAAGGGTCGTGAGCTTGAATGGAAAACCCCCAACATATTATCGTTATTTTCTCTGACCTCTACCTTAAATCTAGCATTCCCTTCACTTATGAATGTATACAATAAATAAACAAACAAACAAATATATCTTTATTTATAACCTGCCCTCTCTCCCCAGGGGGACTCAGGGCGGTTTCCAACAAAAGATGGCAAACATTCAATAATAAACAATAGAAACAAAACAAAACAGTAAATCAACACATCAACACAAACTTATAATAACTAGTCAAAAAGGTAAGTAATTAAATAGATGTGGTAGAGTATTCATTTCATATCACATTGCAATAGGTGCATATCTTGAAAAATCGCATATGCTCATCCATACTTTGAAATTATGGTAATTGTTAGACCCAATGCTAGTTGAAGTGAGTCTCTTCTGAGATTATTTTGCAAGCGGGATAGCACCCAGACCCACAGGTAGCTTTGTGGTGCTAGTTAACCAACCTGTCACCACTCACGGTTTAAGTAATCTGGAATAGCTCCAGACAATTTGAGAAGAGGATCCTTGAGCTACCACCATCTGAAATTCAACGGAAAACGTATACAGAAAAGACCAGATGGGAACTAATATTACCACACACAATTATCACAATGGTCTATAGAGAACCATCCATACGCAAGCAAAGGCATAAAAGCCCTTTCACACAACACCCACAGCAGCTTGGGATCTGACTGAAATAAGCATTGTTATTGTGCTCCTTGTTTTGCTGCCAAGCTTGAACTACCCGTACAATCAAGAAAACATTTTTAAACAACCCGTAGAAGTGGGGATAGCACTTTAAAAAAATCTGAGGCAAACATTTAAAGTGATTTTTTTTGTTTTGTTTTTTGCAGTTTTAGTCATTCTTAACATTGAGGCCTGACGTTGTCACACTTGGAATGACTACCAGTCCCGAACGCTGCTAAACCGCAATCCTAAATCCTCTGGGGAGGCTGTAAGGCAGGGGTGGGCAACCTACGGCCCGCGGGCCGGATTCGGCCCGGCAGCCGATTCTGTCTGGCCCAGGGAGAAGGGCGTCGGGGTGGGGCCAAGCAGAAGGGGTGCCGCTGTCGCCATCCCATCGTGGGCTCTGTGGGGCCTGTGTCAGCAGATAGGACAGAGGAGCGGCGGCTTTGGAGTGCCTGCATCCCTGGAGGCGATCCGGGCCTGCAGTGGGAGCACTCGGCGACCTGCGGGGGCTGATCGCCCTGGCGACCCGGAAGACTTGGTTATCTTCCGGGTTGCCAGGTCAAATAAGCCGCCTCAGATCGCTGACTGCTCCCCCTGCAGGCTCGGATCGCCTCCAGGGATGCAGGCACTCCATAGCAGGGCGATCAGCTGGGGAATGGTTGGAGGCGAGAGCGGGCAAAGGCCTGCAGCCTCTGTTCGCCTGCTGCTCTGCTCTGCTGCGGCGGCGGCTGGGTCCGCTTTGCCATCCTCTGGGCTGGGTCCATGGGGCCATTCCATCTTGGGATCCTTCCTCTCTTGAGGATGTCAGCCTCCATCTTGGTTCGCACCTTGTCTTCTTGAATTTAATTTAATTTAATTTTAGTGGGTTTTATTATTATTTTATAATAATTTTATAATATAATAATATAATAAATAATATAATATAATAATGTTATATTATATTATAATTTAAATATATTATAATGTCTATATATATACTATAATAATTATGATATTAATACTAATAATATATGAATATTTCTTGATATATTAATATGTTAATATTAATGATGTGTAATATATAGTAAATATAGAAAATAAATAAATAAATACTGTAAATAATGTAGATTAGAATGTAGTTCAGCCTTTAGGTCCGGCCCTCCATAATATTTTTTGGCTCTCGTGTGGCCCCTTGGAAAAAATAATTGCCCACCCCTGCTGTAAGGGATTGTGGGGTGATTAAAGTTGTGGGGGACACTAGGGCTGGTTGATCCTAGAAAAAAACATTTCGAAACACGTTTCGGATCTAATTGTAGCTGTCATTTTGGATTATATGGACTTCTGGATGTCATTTCTGAATTTTCTTGCTGATTGCTCATTGGCTGATGGCTAACAGTTGACTCTCCCTTGTGATGATTTTTTTACCCATTTTGGAAAGCGGATGCCATTTTTGAAGACTTCCAAAATTCGGAAATACTTCCAAATCAATTTTGAAATTTATCGGAATTTTTTCAGAAGTCTATATAAACTGAAACGACAGCTACAATTAGATCCTAAACGAGTTTTGAAACATTTTTTTCTTGGATCAACCAGCCCTAGTGTTTACTGTAACGGCTTAGGTCGCCTCCATATCAACCTGCCCATGCCTTAGGGTTTGTCCCTGGGGACTTCTTTGGCCGTCTCCTTCCTTTGAAGGTAGAAAGGAAGAGACCTTTCTCTGCCCATTTGTGGAATGCCTTTTTACACACTCCCCCACATTTCACCCTAGAAAACAAAAATGTTGCTACTTGCCCAGGAAATCTGCGGGGCTACTATTTCATTTACAGATCACACACTGCCATGGAATGCAAACAAGATGGAAAACAATAAATGCACATGTTTCATTAGTAAAATAGTAGCAAAGTGGTAGCAATTAGAAATGCAACAAGGTGAATGTTGATCACACGGAATCAAGCAATGTAAACACCAGGTTTGTCGCTAGTCCTTTTCGGTCCAAGGAATTTCAAATTGCAAAACCACTAGCTAGATTGTGTACTTAAAGCCTGCCTTGCTGTTGAATTGCAGCCCTGACGAAGCTACAGAGACGTCCTCCATTCTGTCTGACTGTGATTTCTCAATGAGCAACCCCCATTTATAGCTGCATATCCATCATTCCTTTGACAATGTAATCAAAAGAGTGTAATTATCTCAAGTACCATACCCGTTACAAATTAAAATCTCACGTAGGCTCAAACTGATAGAGATAGGTATTAAAATGGGAACACTTTAAAAGGCAGTGTCTTTAAAGTGGGAGTATGTATCACTTAGGAGACAGGATACTAAGCGTAAGAGTCAGATACCCAACAGCTAGGTTTTAAATTATTTGGAAGTATCAAACAATTCTGATGAACCAATGTAATATGGACATGTAAGTGCTAAAAAAAAGTACATTCTTATTATAATAGTAATAATAATAATCTTCATTTATATTCCGCTCTTCTCACCCCGAAGGGGACTCAGAGTGGATTACAGGTACACATATTTAGCAGACAATCCCTGCCGTTTCCACGTACACAACATATAGACGAACAGAGGCAAACTGTGGCCACCAGGGGGAGCTGGCGCACTCCTCATCTCTCAGCGTCCCTTGTTGTTCCTTCCGCATTCCTCGGCGTTCCTGGAGTTCTTTAATGGCCTCCTAATTCAGTCGAAATTTGCCTCCCCACTTAATGTGGTACCTTTATCTCCTACTTGACAGATGCAACTGTCTTTCGGGCTGCAAAGGTCGACAGCAGGCTACACTTAAAGATCGAGCACCCACCTCGACCCAGGTAGGCCTTGAACTCATGACCTACTGGTCAGAGAGATCTTATGCAGCTGACACTTAGCCAGCTGCGCCTCATTTCAGAATGACTACTGGCTATGATAGCAAAGAGTCTGTGAATTATACACACACATAAAAATCCACAGGCGAGTATATTTGGAATCTTGCTACTCTATACTTACTTACTTACTTTACTTTTTTATTTATATTCCGCTCTTCTCACTCCGAAGGAGACTCAGAGCAGATTACAGGTACACATACTTAGCAGACAATCCTTGCTGTTTCCACATACAAACATATAGATGAACAGAGGCAAACTCTGGCCACCAGGGGGAGCTGACGCACTCCTCATCTCTCAGTGTTCCCAGCGTCCCTTGTTGTTCCTTCCGCGTTCCTCAGCGTTCCTGGAGTTCTTTAATGGCCTCATAATTCAGTCAAAATTATTATTAAAGTGACAAATGAAATAGCTAACATGCCATAGTCACATGCCCCACATTAAACATGATCTCATAAATTCCTCCGGTGATAGAGGTGAGGCTCCAGCAATTGTTTAACCAACTAATTGGTTAATTTTGATGTCATGATTTCACAATGTCATGAAGAAGGTTTTTCTACCTAGGAGAATGAATAATAATAATAATTGAATTTTGAAAATAATTTTGAAGAGATTTTTTCCCTCCTAGGTGTAGATTTCTCTTACTTCCTGATATCTCAGCCCCATTTATAGCTACAAGTCATTTGGCGAGGACTTGATGGGCAGACAGGCTGATGCAGCCAATTTACTCTCCATCGGTCACCCTCTGGATGGACAGGCCGACTTGACCTGCCCCCGGGCAGGCAAGCGCCTGAGCTTGGAGGCTAGAAGCACCCAATAATGACACAGTGGAGGGGGTCTCAACAACTGTCATAAAGGGCACCAAGCCTCCAAGTAAGGACCAACAAGACCCCTACCGGCGGAGACGGCGCTATAGGTCTAGGACCTTCTGGGGGGCGGGTTTCTCTGCCAGCAAGAACAGCAGACCTGTTAAAGCACCTGTCAATGCCGAGACCTCTACCGAGGACCTAACGAGTTGCCCACCTTGTCCAAATGGACTGCCAGAGGGGGTGCCGTGTGCGCGTAGTGACAACTGCCCTTTTGTAGGGCTGCGTGACTGCCCGTGGTCCCGCTGCGGCATCCGCTGTCCTGGTGTGCCATCTCTTGGGGGTGCTGGGAATGCATTCGGAGCCGTGGACATCCCGGAGGTCGCCATGGGGGCCCCGACTCCGTGTTCTTACCTTCCCCTCTGACCCCCATCTCCTTCCCCTCCCCTTTACCCTTCCTGCTGTCTGTGATTCTATGTATTGCTTTTCTCAATTCTTGTAAACCGCTCCGGGCCTTTGGGGAGTGGCAGTATAGAAGTTTGAGGTTAATAATAATAATAATAATAATAATAATAATAATAATTTTGAAGTCAGTTTGGAACCCAGTGACTGCCTGTAATGGCCTAAATGGAAATGTTAGTCCCAAGTAGAGGAAACCCATGGAATAAACAGGAACTTGGTTGATCAACACTTACATAAACATTCCATAGACCGCATGGATCTACTCTAGTAGAGACTAATATCTACATTTAGCTTGAAAACATTCTTTAGGTGCACATAGTCTCAATTACAGGAACTCTTTGACAAGAAGCAGAAATCAACAGAGACAGCCCTATATCCCCAGCCCTTTACCCCAGAAACATTCACATTTTTAAAATATGAATGTTTCCAGGTCCCCACCCACACACACTCCAGAAAGTGCACGCTTCCTGAGATGGGTGTCCAGATGTTCTTCAACACCCAGGCACTCTAACCCCCTCCCCCTAAGCCCCTTTAAAAATAAAAGAACTTACCCGGCCTCCATTCGTGTGGTGCCGGAGCTCTCCTGGCGCATAGAAATAACGCACCAGGAGAAGGGAGGGGGGAGCAATTTTCCTCCTCCCTCTCCCTTTCTCCTGGCGCATCATTCCTACACACTAGGAGCTTCGGCACCACACGAATGGAGGCTGGGTAAGTTCTTTTAGTTTTTAGAGGGCTTTTGGAGAGGGGGTGTAGTGCTCCACCAGGGCCAAAAAGGGGCTTTGAATAGGATGGACAAACTCTATGGCCCTCTAAGCATTCCCTTAAAACGAACACCTGGAGAGTCTCTAAGCAATGAGTTCAGGACTCCAAAAAGGTGAACTCAAAACAATGGTTTATTGGCTTACAAGCAGTAAAAACTGATGGTCCAAAAAGCTTGAAGTAGTTTGCAAAAGTGTCCTTTAAACAAAGGGGATGCGTTCACTTGCCTTATGCAGCGTGAAGGAGCCTCTCTTACGGTTCCATGTATCCTGTTGCTCCTCAAATGGTCCTCTGGTGCACAAAGTCCATGGGTCCCCAAAGAAATACAGTCTCTGTTGAAGGGCTGGCCCTTCCTATTACTGCATTCTTTGGTTTCAGAGTGTTGGAAGGCTATACGTGAACAAAGGTGCTTGTCTGAACCTTAGCTCCAGATTTCCGCCTGCTTCGTCCATGTGCTGAGCTTGAAATGGCCAAAGAGAGGACGTCCTGCCCCTCAGATGACCTCAGAAAAGGGAGGAGTTAGGGTGGTGGCATCACCTTGGCACCAAACACAGTCCCTCCCACCAAGTCCGCATGGTTGAGGACAAAGGAATGCAAGTAAGGTTGACCAAGTCCATGATGCAGTACCAAATAAGTCCCGTGGGGGCGTAATAAGCGGGATGTGTTTTCATTGTTTTCTGGACTAATTCAGCCTGGAAAACTATGGGACTACCGCTTGGACTGCCCCCTAAAAAGCCCAGAACTTTTGAGGGAGAAGTTCAGACAGTGGAAGTAGGAGGTTTATCCCGTGCCTTCTAAGAAGGCGCGGAATAAACCCACTAAAAATTTAAATCACCACAAACCAGGGTTTTCCTTTTTGTGTCAAATGAATTTGTGTTTCCCAGGGACATCATCCAGACAGCCCCCTTTTCATTGTGAGAATTTCCGCATTATAGGAGCTGTCGGAAAGGGCCCAGAGAGGCCTGGCATATCACCCCTTTGTTTGCAGCCTTTGTGCAATGTTGTCTACCTAAATGGTGGAAGCTTGAAGATTCACATCTTGCTAAAATGCCCTCTTCTACACCAGGGTTTTTCAACCTTTTTTGAGCCGCGGCACATTTTTTACATTTCCAAAATCCTGGGGCACACCACCAACCAAAATGACACAAAATGACACTCTCACACAGTAATACATATGGTTAATATGTTTTTTAATGTATTTATACACTCAGTGTGAAACCTGGGCCTGTTTCGATGAACACAACATAGATATCCTGGCAGGAATGGCAGAAAGACACAAACTTCCCACACAGAACTCCCATAACCAAGAGAAAATACTATAAGAGTTTGGTGGGCATTGACCTTGGGTTTTGAAGTTGTAGTTCACCTATATCCAGAGAGCACTGTGGACTCAAACAATGTTGGATCAGGACCAAACTTGGCATGAATACTCAATATGCCCAAATATGAACACAGATGGAGTTTGGGGGAAAATAGACCTTGACATTTGGGAGTTACAGTTTCTGTGATTTATAGTTAACACACAATCAAAGAGCATCCTGAACTCTTGCAACAACGGAATTGAACCAAACTTGGCACATTGAACTCTCATTACTAACAGAAAGTACTGAAAGGGTTTGCTTGGGAATTGACCTTGAGTTTGGAAGTTGTAGTTCATCTACACCCAGAGAGCACTGTGGACTCAAACAATGTTATGTTATGTTGTTGTTTGTTTTCTATCCAGAATCACAATGTTGGGAGGAGGCTCACCACTTTAAGGTCCCTCAAACAGGCATGGGAAAACTTTGGCCCTCTGGGTGCTTTGGACTCCAACTCCCACCATTCCTAACACACGGAGGCCCTTTCCTGCTTAAGTGGCTGAGGGGGGAAAGGAAAAGGGCCTGAGGCTGCTAGGAACGGTGGGAGTTGGAGTCCAAAACACCTGGAAGGTCCAAGTTTGCCCATGCCAGCTTTCGACAGAGACCTCTTCCTCCCCCTTCCCCTTCGCGCCCTTTCTTCCCCCTCCTGCCGTACATTTACTTTATCTCCTACACTGCCGCTTCTGCCGCCATTTTTATCCGAGGGGGCGGCGTGAGCGTGTTCAGGAGGGGGGAGGGAGGAAGACATGACCCGTGCGGGCGCTACTGCGCAGACTCGCCCCAGAGCAAAGTGAGGCAAAGCGAGCAGAGCGAGGCTGGGAAGAAGGGAGCCCGAGTGGAGAAGAAAAGGTGTTCGGCAGGAGGGGGAAGAAAGGGGACTTGAGGTTCCAATTTCCCAAGGCACACCTGATGATCGCTCACGGTACACTAGTGTGCCACAGCACACTGGTAGGGAAACACTGTTCTACACAACTATTAAAGTGACAGGAACTTTGTTGCTTATTTCACTTGATTGCCATAACCACAAAACATCTAATGCTGCGGTTTGTTGTACAGCATTTTGTGTGTTGCAATGTCACCTTTTCCTGAATTCTTCGTGCTTTTGAAATGTTCCTGAAGCTGGTCTAAAAGGCATTAAAGGCTGAAATGTCATTTTCTGTGTGTTTGTATAGCACCTTCTTAAAGTGATTGAGGGCCATGCAGCAAAGTGAATTTATGGTTACATTTCAACCTTCAGCAGTTTTTATGTCACCTATGAACTGAAGTGTCCTGTCGGAATCACATTTTGGTCCTTTTTCTCACCACCTTTTCCCAACAGAATTTAATACCTTTGGGGATGGAAAGGCCAAAAGCCGGAGACGCTGCTTCTTTTTGACACTTTAATCTCTGCTTCCTGTTTTGAAGTGTATGAATGGGTCGCCATTAATAGGCATCATATTTTAAAAGTGGGGAAATTGGGCCAGTACAATTTTGCTTTGCAAAAGCTGTTGAAGACGGGGTGGGCAGGAGGAGGAAAAAATAAAGTCCATCAAAGGAAAAGGAAGTGCTCCAGTGGCACCAGAAGAAGCCATTATTCTCTCAGCGCTGACTACTTTCCGGAGGTATTATTGCACAGTGGCTCCCCCACATAAATATACATTAAAGCAGCCAAATTGGCATGCCCTTTCCTTCCGTACCTGCCACCATGCATCGGGAAGTGCACTTTGCTCTGTCCTCTCTTCTACATTTTCATTCCCGAGTACTTAACCATAGTTGTTCAAAAAGTAGCATTTTTGCAGCACCGAGAAAACAAAAATTCTTTCCAAAAAGAAAAGAAAAAAGTTACTGCTCTTTGTAACTAGGTCAACAAAGTCTTACAACAGGCGAGTTGTCCCTTGCCTTTGGTTGGTTGTTTGAACAGACACTGTATGCATCCAATTTTTCACACTTTATGACTCACACAGAGAAGGGGCACCTTCTAAACATGAATTATGAGCATTCAGTAATGCAGTGTTTCCCAACCAGTGTGCCGTGAGCAATCATCAGGTGTGCCGTGGGAAATTGGAACCTCCAATACCCTTTCTTCCCCCTCCTGCCCACAGTGCTCTCTGGGTGTAGGTGAACTACAACTTCCAAACTCAAGGTCAATTCCCAAGCAAACCCTTTCAGTACTTTCTGTTGGTAATGAGAGTTCAATATGCCAAGTTTGGTTCAATTCCATTGTTGCAAGAGTTCATGATGCTCTTTGATTGTGTGTTAGCTATCAATCCCAGAAACTGTAACTCCCAAATGTCTATTTTCCCCAAACTCCATCTGTGTTCACATTTGTTCACATTTGGCATATTGAGTATTCATGCCAAGTTTGGTCCTGATCCAACATTGTTTCAGTCCACAGTGCTCTCTGGATATAGGTGAACTACAACTCCAAAACCCAAGGTCAATGCCCACCAAACTCTTATAGTATTTTCTCTTGTTTATGGGAGTTCTGTGGGGGAAGTTTGTGTCTTTCTGCCATCCCTGCCAGGATATCTATGTTGTGTTCATCGAAACAGACCCAGGTTTCACACTGAGGGTATAAATACATTTAAAAACATATTAACTATATGTATTACTGTGTTAGAGTGACATTTTGTGTCATTTTGGTTGGTGGTGTGCCTCGGGATTTTGTAAATGTAAAAAATGTGCCGCGGCTCAAAAAAAGGTTGTAAAACACTACAGTAATGCATTCTCTCATGCTTCCTCTTGCTGTGTGCCTTCATTGAGCATCCCGAAAGACAGTTGCATCTGTCAAGTAGGAAATTTAGGTACCACTTTAGTGGGGAGGCTAATTTAACTGATTTACGAGGTCATAAAAATCTCCAGGAAGTATGCAAATAATGAAGAAATGCAACAGCTCCCCCTGGTGGCCAGATGCTGGAATGTTAAATAGCCTCTGTGTCTTTGTCTATATATGTTGTGTGTCTATGGCATTGAATGTTTGCCTGTATATGTACACTGTAATCCGCCCTGAGTCCCCTGCGGAGTGAGAGAAGGGCAGAATATAAAAGACGTCAATCAATCAATCAATCAATCAATCTCCAACTTATGGTGGCCCAAAGCAAACTTACCATGGTATTTTCTTGGCAAGATTTGTTCAGAGTGGATTTGCCAATGCTGCCCTATGAGACCCTGCAAGTGTGACTTGCCCAAGCTCACCCAATGGGTATAGAGCAGTGTTTCCCCACCGGTGTGCCGCGGCACACTACTGTACCATGAGCGATCACCTGGTGTGCCGTGGGAAAACCTCCAACATACTCTTTCTTCCCCCTCCTGCCAAACTCCAGCTGCTGCTGCTTGCGAGGGGAGGAGGAAGGGCCAGGCGGCGAAGAAGAAGAAGGGGCCGGGGCACTGCCTCCTTCGGCTGTTTCCCCTCCGGGCACACCAGCCAGCCTCCAATTGACGTCACTCGGGCCCCGCCCCCTTCCCAGCGGTTGGCATTTGAGGAGGAAGAAAGGCCAACAGAGAGGCTGAGGTGAGCGGAGGGAGGGTCAGAAAGGGGGGGAGTGTCCCCCTCCCCATGAGGAAGAGGCCCGCCCATCATTATTTGAGTCCACAGCTCTCTCTGGATGTAGGTGAACTACAACTCCCAAACGTCAAGGTTTATTTTCCCCAAACTCCATCTGTGTTCACATTTGGGCGTATTGAGTATTCATGCCAAGTTTGGTCCTGATCCAACATCGTTTGAGTCCACAGTGCTCTCTGGATATAGGTGAAGTACAACTCCAAAACTCAAGGTCAATGCCCACCAAACTCTTATAGTATTTTCTCTTGGTTATGAGAGTTCTGTGTGGGAAGTTTGATTCCATTCCATCATTGGTGGAGTTCAGAATGCCCTTTGATTGTGGGTGAACTATAACTCCCAGCAACTACAACTCCGAAATGACAAAATCATTTTTTGACTGATGGTCTTTCCTTGGGTTAGTATTAGTATGTTTTGTGCCAGGATATCTATGTTGTGTTCATCGAAACAGGCCCAGGTTTCACACTGAGTGTATAAATACATTTAAAATCATATTAACTATATGTGTTACTGTGTTAAGAGTGTCATTTTGTGTCATTCGGGTTGGTGGTGTGCCCCAGGATTTTGTCAATGTAAAAAATGTGCCGCGGCTCAAAAAAGGTTGAAAAACACTGCTATAGAGTGACTGTGGAGCAGAACAGACAACTCCGCATCTGTATGCTTGTCCATTGTGCCCTGCCTCATGTAGAGAGGAGGAATAGTTGGAGGCTACAGACAATGCCAGATTCATGGATACCAAGGGAATCAGTAGCTACTGAAATGGACATCCAAGTGCCACCTCTGTGTTGATGGAGGCAGGCAGGATTTCCCCAGGTACTGGTTGTGGGGGTCGGGAGCAGGTGAGGGTTTTGCCCTCCTTTCTGCTAGAGATCCCCGTGTACAACTAGTGGGCCACTGTGTGACACAGAATGCTGGACTAGATGGGCTGAGGCCCGGTTCAGCATGGCTCTTCTTATGTTCTTATGTTCTTAATGCCGTTGCTGTTGCCCGTTTTTGGTCAAAAGATATTTAGCAGCCTGTGCACCTTCCATTTCCTATAAGTTTTATACTAATTCATACAATGTTTTTGATACGAAATAAATAAATAAATAAATAAATAAATAAATAAACCCGGTGGGTTTCCAACTTTCCATAGTCAAGCAGCGATTCAAACCACTACCACATTAGCTCAAAAAATGGAAAGGAAAACATTACGTCATCACATTTATTCGGAGTTTAAGGCAAGAAGACTTCAGGACTTGATTCAGGGATAGTATTGCAAGGTTTTAAAAACATCAATGTTATCTGGTTTAATCATTTGTTTTTAACTGCTTGCTTGCTTTTGTTTGATTGTGATCCGTGTATGCTCCTCAATAGTTCGAATCACAAATTCCGTGATTGGTATGTATGCCTGCATTGTATATTTCTCTTGGGTTATGTATATTATGTTTATATATGACTTTTCCCAAATATTTGGACTACGGTAAACCTATTTTTTAAAAAAATAGTTTTTTATTGGTTTTGTATATTTGGTGATACATGAAATGAAATAAAGATATAGTGATGTGAAAGAGATTCACAATGGGAGTTGGTTGGGTGGGGTGTGGATAGTTGTTGGGAAGGGTGTGAAGATCAGGTGGGGTAGGGAAGGATGGGAGGGGGGGAAAGGGGGTAGAACAAAGCAGTGAATACAGATATATACACATGACTTCCATTCTTCTCTAAGTAGGTTATTCTCTATTTGTTCTTAAGTTCCTTCTGTCTCATAGATTCTTCAAACATTGTCCAATCTGTTTGTTTTCTTGGGTTTCCGTATTTTTCCTCAGGAGGTAAGTTAATTTGTCCATGTCCTTTATATTGTAGATTGTGTGTGTCCATAGCTCCTTGTTGGGTATTAGATCTGTCTTCCATTCTTTGGCAAAAACCATGCGTGCTGCAGTTGTCACATATACAAAAAGTTTATCTTTATTTTCATCTAATTTTAATTCATCGTCATTCAATCCCAGTAGGTAATATTCAGGCTTCAAGGGGAATTTAACTTGAAGGATCAACTGTGTCTCCTTATGAATCATTTTCCAAATTGAGAGTTACATTTCCAACAGAGTGATTGGCTTTTATTATACACTAGCTTGGGGACCCGGCCCTGCCCGGGTTATTTGTGAAGCGCAGCAGGATGTAGAGTGGGTCATGGGGGCTCTGTGTGCCAAGTTTGGTCTTGATCCATCATTATTGGGAGTTGCATTGGTATCATGAAATTACTGAAGGTAGTGCAAGTCCCATCATCTCTGCCCCCCAAGTGTAGTAGGATGTCGATTGGGTCATGGGGGCTCTGTGTGCTAAGTTTGGTCTGTATTGGTGAATGGATGAGGGATGCATTGTTTTTTGGAAGTGAGTGAAGGTACTTCAAGTCCCATCATCTTTGGTCCGTCTCACAGTAAACTGCACCAGGCTGTAGAGTGGGTCATGTGTGCCAGATTTGGTGTTGATCAGTCATTGGATTAGGTTTGTAGCAGGATTGGGAAGTGAGGGAAGGTACTGCAAGTCCCATCATCCATGTCCTGTCCCCCTCCAAACTTCAGTAGGATGTAGAGTGGGTCACTGGGGCTCTGTGTGCCAAGTGTGGACTTTCTCGGTGTTTTTGGGGGGGCCACAGTGGTCTGTGGGAACAGAGGGGTGTGAAAATACTACAAATTCCATCATCCATTGCCAGTCCTCCCCTGAACCTCACCAGGACGTGAAGGCAGTCATGGGTGTTATGTGTGCCAAGTTTGGTCTCGATCAGTGATTGGATGAGGGTTGCAGCGGACTTGGGAAGTGAGTAGAGGCACTTCAAGTCCCATCATCCATGGCCCACCCTCCTCCGAACTGCACCAGGACGTAGAGTGGGTCATGGGGGCTGTGTGTGCTGAGTGTGGTCTGTATTGGTCCTTTTGGTGGCCTCAGTGGTCTGTGGGAACCAAAGTCTTGGAAAGTACTACAAATCCCATAATCCGTGGGTCATGTCCCCGACCCGCCAGGACGTAAAGGGGGTTAGGGGAGTTATGTGTACCAAGTTTGGTGCAGGTCCATCACCCGCGCTGGTCGCTGTGGCCTGGGAAAGTGGCTGCCACATATCCGCCCTGGCCTGTGAAAGGGGCTGCTTCTGCCCTTCTGCCCTCCCGCCCTCCGCATACACACATACACACATACACACATACAAACATTCCGTTTTATAAAGGTATACAGATTATCCCTATCTTTTTTGATTGTTATGTACCATCGATGGAACATTTTAACCAGTTTTCCTTTAAGTCGGAGGCATATGTATATTTAACCTTTTGTTCCATAATTTTTGCCGTTCCTTTAACTTTATCTGTCTGCCAATATTTTTCGCCCAAATTACCATACAGTTTTTACTTCTTCAGTTTCGGTCTCCCATTCTAAAAGCTTGTTGTAAATTTTGGTTATATTTTTCTTGTCTAATTTGGACAATTGTATCCAAAAGTCTTATCATAAAAGCCAGTTTTTTTGTCTTGATTATATATATTTCTAATCTGATGGTATTGAAGCCAAGTTAAATTCCCCATAATCTGTTTAATTTCCTCTTGGGATTTTAATTCGTTTCTCTCATTCGTGTTATTTCCCTTGAATAATTCCTCATATGTTGGCCAATTTGACCAGCCTTGTAGCCTTCTCTGGTCTGCTTCGATAGGAGAGACCCAGAGGGGTATCTTCCTATAGAAGTAAGTTTTATATTTGTTCCAGACTTTGAGCAACGCGGATCTGGTGAAATGATTTCCAAAATTTTTCTCTACCTCGGCCTTTCCGTACCAAAGGTAGGCATGCCACCCCAGTCTACCCAATTTACCCAGTCTACGGTAAACCTATTGATGGCCTTGAGAAAGCCCCGCCCGGGGGCGAAACGGGGGAGTGGCCCCTAGAAGCTTGGCATCGCCAGCCCGTTGGCCAAATTGTGATTCGAACTATTGAGGAGCATACAACAGTCTCATGGGTCCTTTTATCAACCGTTGTATGGACTTCACAGCACTAGTGACATTATTTCTTTATATTCAGACTGCCTTATACTTTTGGGATCAGCGCGGTTATATCAACTGATTCATTTATATATCTGCGGATTTTCATCCGACTTGTATATGCGCCTTCCTAATGCGATTTATGTGTTTTGGCATGGTCTGTGTGATACCTGATATGTATATATCCTAGTGTTGTGTACTATATATGTATGTGAAATAGATTTTTATATCGCAGTCTTTTGACTCAGTGTGTTTATAGTACTTGTGAACCCATTACTCTGTGCAGGGCCGTAGCCAGGATTTTGTTTCGGGGCTGAGTTTGGTTCGGGGGGCTGAGACTGGGTGGAAGAGGGTCTACCCTAGCAAACCTTTTGTATTGTTATCCCAATAACCCCATTAATGTGGGATATAATGAGCATGGTGATCAGATCATGATCTGAATAAACATAACAGTTTAAATAATGTACCAGTAAGGCCTTTTCGCGGACCACCCTGAGAATTTGGGGGCTGAAGCCCCCCCCCCGGCTACATGCCTGACTCTGTGACTTAGAGTGGAGCTGACACACCAGGGGGTGGGGTGGAGGTGTTATGCTCCCTGTATGTAGCTCCAGTTAGTTCGGAAATTGGACTAGCTGCAATTTCCGAACTGTCTTCAAAGGCAGCCCCACGTAGAGTGCGTTGCAGTAGTCTATCCGGGATGATGTGACCAGAGCGTGGAGGACCGTAGCCAGATGCGACTTTCCAAGGCGCGGGCGCAGTTACCCTTTTTATACCCCGCGTATTGATTTTCGGAAAGAATGTCAGGGCTGGACGGGAGGGGGGGGTGTCTCTCTCCCACCCCCATCCTCCCCACCGCCCAGAACACACTGAGCCTGGGCTTCCCCTTGGCGGGGCCTCAAGTCAGCGGCGCGAGGAGGGTGGACGCCTGCGCGCGTGCACGGACCGGGGGGGGGGGAGGAAGGCACATTGCGCCAAGGCGGCGAGCTGGAAGGAGGCTCGCTCGCGCGCGCGCCCGCAGCAGAGGACCCCGCGTGCTCAGTGGCGACGCCACAACACAGCAGTGGGAGGAGGAGGAGGCGGCGCGAGCGAGCGAGCGAGCGGGCTCTCCTCCTTTCCTCCCCCCGCCCACCGCTGTCTGCTCTCCGCCTTCTCCTTCCCTTCCCTGCCGAGGCTGCTGCTGCTGCGGCTCTGGCTTCGCCTCCTCTCCCTCTCCCTCTGTCGGTCTTCACTACCGGGTCAGGCAGGGAGGAGAGCCAGGCTGGGAGCCAGACAGACATCTCTCCCTCTCTCTCCGCCTCCGCGTACTGTACAACTAGTGCCCTCGCTCTGCCACACTCCCTCGCACACTCGCACTCAGGCTCAGAGCATCTCATGGCTGGCGGCGGGAGCCCTTGAGCCGCGAGGGGAGCGCCCCCCCCCCCGCCCCCCGGGGCCATGTCCAAGGGCCCGAAGAAGAGGAGCCACTGGACGAGCCGCGTCCACGAGTGCGCCGTGCTGAGGGGCGCCGGGGGCGGGCTGGGCTTCGAGCTCAAGGGCGGCGCCGAGCACGGGCAGTTCCCCTACCTGGGGGAGGTGCAGCCCGGCCAGGTGCGCTACGAGGCCGGAGGGGCCGGCGGGGGCAAGCTGGTGCCCGAGGAGCTGCTGCTCGAGGTCAACGAGACCCCCGTGGCCGGCCTCACCACCCGGGACGTGCTGGCCGTCATCAAGCACTGCAAGGACCCCGTCCGCCTCAAGTGCGTCAAGCAAGGTAGGCTGGCCCCCCCTCTCCCACTCTCTCCGGGCCACTCGGGCCGCCTCTCCCACCCCCACCCCCGGCTGGCTCTTGGCCTGAGGGCGCCCCCGTCCCAGCTGCAGCAACGCCGGGAAAGTTAGGCCCAGCGCGGGGGCTCCAAAGCGGGGACTCGGAGGAGTGTCCTCTTCGCCTCACTGAAGAAGGGGCCCGCCTTCCCATCCTGAGCAGGGGAGTCCTGGGAGACCGGGAGGAGGCAGGTCGCTTCTGGAAAGGCAAAGGGCGCTCCTGAGAGAGTGCAGAGGGCTCCTGAACATGCAGAAGACTCCTGAGAGTGTGCAGAGGGCTCCTGAGTGGGCAGGGGCTTTTCAGCAAAGGCTGGGGGCTCCTGAGAGAGTGCAGAGGATTCTGGAAGTGCAGGGGACGTGTGAGAGAGTGCAGATGGCTTCTGAGAGGCTGCAGAGGGCTCCTGAACATGCAGATGACTTATGACAGAGTGCAGAGGGCTTCTGAGAGTGTGCAGAGGGCTCCTGAGTATGCTGGGGCTTTTAAGCAAAGGCTGGGGGCTCCTGAGAGAGTGCAGAGGGCTCCTGATGGTGCAGGTGACTTATGACAGAGTGCAAAGGACTCCTGAGAGTGTGCAGAGGGTTCCTGATAGTGCAGAGAGCTGAGTGTGCAGGGGCTTTTAAGCAAAGGTTGGGGGATTCTTAGAAAGTGCAGGGGGCTTGTGAGAGAGTGCAGAGGCATCCTGAAAATGCTGGTGGCTTATGACAGAGCGCAGAGGACTCCTGAGAGTGTGCAGAGGGCTCCTGGACATGCAGAGGACTTCTGAGAGTGTGCAGAGGATTCTGGAAGTGCAGGGGACGTGTGAGAGAGTGCAGATGGTTTCTGAGAGCCTTTTGGAGGGCTCCTGAAAATGCAGATGGCTTACGACAAGAGTGCAGAGGACTTCTGAGAGAGTGCAGAGGGCTCCTGAGTGTGCCCAGGCTCCTCTGTGAACACGGGGGGCTTCTGAGAGAGTGCAGAGGATTCTGAGGGTGCAGGGGGCCCTTGAGAGAGTTCAAGCCCTTCTGCGAGGGTGCAGGAGGCTCCAGAGAAATCGCCGGCCCACCTCCCGCTTCCCATCCAGGGCTGGAGGAGCCCCCCTCCCCTCTCTGTAGAGCAGCCCCAGTGGGTACCCTCCGTCCGGCAGAAACCGTGCCAGGATGGGACCGCTGCATCCCAGGGAGAGAGGGAGGGAGGGAGTTCCCCATGACCCCGGGTCAATCAGAACACACCGGAGGGCCAGACAGTTGGCAGGCTGAAGCCTGGGCCCCATGTAGCCAAAGAGCCCTCCCCACCTGGGTCCCGGATCCGGATGGGGAGGCATTGGGCCTAGACTGGCAGCTCTCAGAATGACGGATTTTGCCAGGAGAGCAGCAGCTGGACCAAGAGGAAGGAAGGAAAGAAGGAAAGAAGGAAGGAAGGAAAGAAGGAAAAGAAGGAAGAAAAGAAGGAAGGAAGGGAAGAAGGAAGGAAGGGAAGAAGGATGGACGGAAAGAAGGAAGAAAAGAAGGAAGGAAGGAAGGGAAGAAGGAAGGAAGGGAAGAAGGAAGGAAGGGAAGAAGGAAGGAAAAGAAGGAAGGAAAGAAGGAAGGAAGGAAGGGAAGAAGGAAGGAAGGGAAGAAGGAAGGAAGGGAAGAAGGAAGGAGGAAAGAGGGAAGGAAGGAAGGAAGGAAGGAAGGAAGGAAGGGAAGGAAGGGAAGAAGGAAGGAAGGGAAGAAGGATGGACGGAAAGAAGGAAGAAAAGAAGGAAGGAAGGAAGGGAAGAAGGAAGGAAGGGAAGAAAGAAAGAAGGAAGAAAAGAAGGAAGGAAGGAAGGAAAGAAGGAAGGAAGGAAGGAAGGAAAGAAGGGAAGAAGGAAGGAAAGAAATAAGGAAGGAAAGAAGGAAGGAAGGAAGGAAGGAAAGGAGGAAGGAGGGGGAGAAGTAGTGTGGGTAAACATTGTGACAGCGCTGCATTCAGGGGAGAGGAGCCTAGTTCCCTGGGAAGCGTCCCTAGTGACGAACCCGGGAGGGGAGGGGGCTCGGCGGAGAGGGGCCTTGTAGTAGCCAATGGGAGAGCTGGGCTCTCCCTGGATCCACATCCCCATCCCTGGAGGAAGTCTCCTTTGGAGCCTCTCTCTGGAAGGCATCTCCGGCAGTTCCACCAGGCCTGTGACCTACTGCAGTGGTCATTGCCATTTTGCCAGCCCAGGACAGGAACCAACATGCCTCTCTCTGGCCCCCTCTTTCTGTTTCTGATTTGGGACTATCTTTGGGACTATGCTTTCAAAGAACACACACACACAGATGGCAAGGGAAGAGCTTCTCCCAAGGCTGTAGCAACAACTCCTCAGAGAACTTTGAAGGCACTCCTCATGCGTCTCAATGAATGGCAGGGTGTGTGGTTGCGCCCGGCGTCACTTCTGAAACTGGAGCGCTCTGTTGTGGAAACGACACCTACTACGTTCATAAATATTTCAGCATCAGAGGGTGGGTTGTTAGTAAAGAAGGGAAAGAGTGTTGCCTTTCCTGTTCCCAGGCAAATCGGGGGGGGGGGGGGGGGACACATGTCAAAGCAATGGTCTTGTGGGAGTGGGTGGCAGTCTTGTTAATTATAGCAAATCAATATCTGTCAAATGTATATAATTGGAAAACCGGCCTCCGGACGTTGGGTGTGAACCTGGTAGGGAGGGTGGAGGAAACTTAACAACATGTAGCAAAAAGCATGTGCACACACACAATGAGAAGCTCTAAGGGGAAACCATTTATGAATGAGTGGCATTGGACACGCATGTTTCCGAACGTACAGTATCTCCCCTTATGTCCCATCTCGAAATTTACGATCTTCCGGGGAGGTCCTGCTCTAGATCCCACCTTCGTCCCAAAGGGCACAAGACACAGGGCTTTCTTGGCGGTGGCCCCTCACTTGTGTAACTCACTCCCCAGCGAAATTAGGTCGGCTTAGGAAAAAGTTGAAGACGTGGCTATGGGACCGGGCATTAAGTTAGACATCCAGGCACCAGGCGGACAATACAATGACGACAGTGTTATGATAGCGGACTATGGACCGGCTTCAGATTAATTTGTGATTGCAGAACTTGGACTATTTGTACTTTTAATTGGTTTTTAATTTGCTCAATGTATTATTTATTGTGTAATTGTTGTTTTCATTGATTGTATATACGGGGCATCGAATCGCTGCGGTTGTAAGCCGGCCTGAGTCCCCACCCCCCGGAGGTAGAGAAGAGCGGGGTATAAATATTTGAAATCTCTCTCAGGCATTACTTCGCAAACAAAGATTCTTAGGAAGGACTCATCCCATGCTTTATACAAGCGCGTTGATGACTAAAAAGGCCAATCTGACATAGGCAAGTCTGGTTGCAGAAAGCACAGCAGAAAGTCTCCTTGGGGGATGTTGTTTCCAAGTTGCGGTTCTTTCTGTGTTGTCGAGACCCATTCGGCGTGTCTTCTCGAAAGAGGTCGCAGCATTGTGGAAAGTGCGTCTCCACGCCTCCCGAAGTGAGGCCAGGGTGGACCATTGTTGGTGATCAATCTGGCCGAGTCTGAGATCTTGTTTCAGGGAATCCTTATATCTCTTTTTTGGGGGCGCCTCTCTTGCGCTGACCCATAGCGAGTTCACCATAGAGTAGTAACTTTGGGAGGCGGTGGTCCTCCATCCTAGAGACGTGCCCTGCCCAGCGCAGCTGTGTTCTCAATAGCATGGCCTCAATGCTGGTGATTCCTGCTTGTTCAAGGACGGCAATATTCGTCACATAGTTGGTCCAGTGTATATTTAGGATTGTGCAAAGACAGTGCTGATGAAAGCGTTCGAGGAGTCGTAGGTGTTGCCGATAGGTGACCCATGTTTCAGACCCATAAAGGAGAATAGACAGTACGATAGCTCTGTACACACTGATTTTGGTGCTTTGCCTCAGGTGCTTGTTGCTCCAGACTCTTTTGTGAAGCCATCCAAATGCACTCTATGCCTTTGCTAATCTGTGATCTATCTCTTTGTCAATCTTGGCGTCTGAAGAGATGATGCTTCCCAGGTAGGCGAACTGCTGGACGGACTTAAGCACAGATGTGCCTATGCTGATGTGGGGATGATGGTGTTCTTCCTGTGATGCGGGCTGGTAGAGGACTTCCCTTTTCTTTAGGCTGACTTCCAGCTTAAACAGCTCTGCAGCTGCTGCAAAGCAGGATGTGAGGTGCTGCAGGGCTGCTTCTGAATGGGTGACAAATATTTGAAATAAATAAATAATAAATAAATTGGCAGGAATCATGTATGGAATCCTATTCATAAGACTTCCCTAGAGCTCGGAGGCAGCCATCCACGTTCACCAGGGAGTAAGCCCCATTCTGTGCATATACATATGTTCAGGATGACATTATGAAGTCAGCAATTCTGGATTCTGGCCCAGAAATGGATGGTAGTTAAATTGGCCTGTGGGTCAAATAGTGTTCGGGTTTATTTTAGGACGAACAATGCCAATCTGTAAGAATCTCAGATGTGAAAAACCGTAAGAATTAATATTTATTTTGCATGCACGCTGCTGACTTTGAATGATAAACGTCTTAATGGAAAAGCACCATTGATCGCTTCCAGTGGGAAAGTGGAGATAGTCTGTCTGATTTCTGGGCTTTGTGTGCCTCAGATTAGGAATCATGATACAAAGTTTGACCCAAGAGTTTGACATTTTGCTTCTCTATCTTATATAATAATAATATGATGCCTTGACTTTTTGTGGGAACGAGGGACAGAGCCTTCTCCTCTGTGGCCCCCCGACTTTGGAACGCATTGCCTAGCGAGATTAGGTTAGCCCCCCACCTTGGAAACCTTTAAGAAGAACCTCAAGACGTGGTTTCTCCATTGCGCTTTTGGAGAACGATCTCACATGTTCCTTGTCATTCTCCCTCAAAATGGGCGTCCTCGCATTGCATGGTCTTAGAACCTCACCTATACATATATGTGTTTTTAACCTTATCTCATCCTTAGTTTTTAATCACTGTATTCTGCACATGCGGCCCGCAGGGTACAAATAAAGATTATTATTATTATTCTCTCTCGGCATTACTTCGCGAACGAATATTCTTAGGAAGGACTCATCCCACGCTTTTTACAAGCGCGCTGATGACTAAAAAGGCCAATCTGAGATAGGCAAGTTCGGTTGCAGAAAGCACAGCAGAAAGTCTCCTCGGGTGATGTTGTTACCAAGTTGCGGTTCTTTCTGCGTTGTCGTTTCTCTTTGAGACCCATTCGGCGTGACTTCTCGAAAGAGGCCACAGCATTGTGGAAAGTGCGTCTCCACGCCTCCCGAAGTGAGGCCAGGGTGGACCATTGTTGGTGATCAATCTGGCCGAGCCTGAGATGTTGTTTCAGGGAGTCCTTGTGTCTCGGTTTTGGGGCGCCTCTCTTGCGCTGACCCGTGGCAAGTTCACCGTAGAGTAGTATCTTTGGGAGGCGGTGGTCCTCCATCCTAGAGACGTGCCCTGCCCAGCGCAGCTGTGTTCTCAATAGCATGGCCTCAATGCTGGTGATCCCTGCTTGCTCAAGGACAACAACAGTCATCACATAGTCGGTTCAGTGTATATTTAGGATTGTGCGAAGACAGCGCTGATGAAAGCATTCGAGGAGTCGTAGGTGTTGGCGATAGGTGACCCATGTTTCAGACCCATAGAGGAGAATAGACAGTACGATAGCTCTGTACACACTGATTTTGGTGCTTTGCCTCAGGTGCTTGTTGCTCCAGACTCTTTTGTGAAGCCTTCCAAATGCACTCTATGCCTTTGCTAATCTGTAATCTATCTCTTTGTCAACCTTGCCGTCTGAAGAGATGATGCTTCCCAGGGAGGTGAACTGTTGAACGGACTTAAGCACAGATTTGCCTATGCTGACGTGGGGATGATGGTGTTCTTCCTGTGGTGCGGGCTGGTACAGGACTTCCTTTTTCCTCAGACCGACTTCCAGCCCAAACAGCACTGCAGAGCTGCTTCTGTATGGGCGACAAGGGCAGCATCGTCGGCAAAAAGCAGCTCACGGACTAGACTATGTTTGTTATGTTATTGTATTGATATGTACTTCTGGGCTTGGCCTCATGTAAGCCGCCCCGAGTTCCTTTCGGGGAGATGGTGGCAGGGTATAAATAAAGATTATTATATTATTATTGACTTTATTATTGTATTCTGACCTGTAGGTCAGAACTCTGTACGTTTCCTTTAAAGAATGGAGACCTGGGTAATTCATAAACAATTAAGAGAAAGTTGAAAAAGGTGTCTCTCGTCAAGCAGAATGCATGGAAGCCGGGTTCAGTCATGTACATACTGACGCCTGCACATGTAGGATTTACATACAGCACCAATGACAACTCTTTCTAATTTGTTTTTAACTTTTTAGATTACAATAGCACGTGGTTTCCAAAGCAGTTTATTTTTTGTTTTAAGGTATCCCTTTTTGTATATCCATATGAAAGAAATAATGTTTAAAATAAGTTGTTTTAGTGCATTGATGGCATTGCATGTGATTATTACATAGATATGTGGTTATATTGTAACATATGCTTCTAATTAGAGGATTCCTGGCAGCAACTTGTGCTGTTGTTCCCTGCCATGACCTGGCAGTTCCTTCAAATGGGGTACATTATACGAGGGCGGGTCAATAACTCAGTGACTTTTTGAATAAAACACAGGTTTTTGGATAAAAAAATCACTTTATTTTCCAACGTCGTCTCCTTTGAGCTCTATACACTTTGTCCAACGTTTCTCCAATTTTTTTTATCACTTCCAAAAAATAATATTTGTGAGGTCATCAAAATAGGTATTTGTTTGTGAGGTGATTTCATTGTTGGAGTCAAATCTCTTTCCGCCGACCCATTTCTTCAGGTTTGGAAACAAGAAATAGTCACTCGGGGCTAAATCTGGAGAATAGGGAGGATGAGGGAGCAATTCGTATCCCAATTCATGGAATGTTGCCATGGCAACTGCACATGTGTGCACCCTTGCATTGTCCTGGTGCAAAAAAACTTTTTTCTTGGCTAAATGCGGTATTTTTTTCTTTCAAATCCTCTTAAATAGACGCAATAAGTTGGCATAATATTCGCCATTGATTGTTTTACCCTTTTGAAGGGAGTCAATGTGGATTACGCCGCGTGCATCCCAAAAATCGGTCGCCATGACTTTATGGGCTGACAAACCCACCTTGGCCTTTTTTGGCGCCGATTCACCCTGAGAAACCCACTGTTTTGACTGCTGTTTGGTCTCTGGTGTGTTGTGGCGGATCCACGTTGCGTCCACAGTTACGAAATGGCGCAAAAACTCGTTGAAAAAGCCAAACACTCCTGCAAAATTGTCACACGATTGCGTTTGTGATCAATTGTGAGCAAACGCGGCACCCATCTTGCGGAAAGCTTTCTCATACCCAAGTGATCATTTACAATCGAAACCACTGAGCCATGTACTGGGTGTTAGGAATTGTGGGAGTTGAAGTCCAAAACACTTAGAGGGCCAAAGTTTGCCCAGGTCTGGTCTTGAAGCTGCTTGCTGCTTGGCTCCTCCTTTTGTGTGACGACATCGGCTCTGGGACGATGCTTGTTTTTCCCTTTTGTGTTTTCTGTCATCGCGCATTTTTCGGAGATTTAATCCGGGTTTTTTTTTTTTGCTTAAGACCTTTGTTTTGCTCAGTAGGTTTGCACTTTATGTCATTGTTGCTCTCACACTGAAGTTTAAGTGTGTTTTGGGGTCTTTTGCCCATTTTTTTGGTGTTTTTTGGGACTTTGTAATAAACTTTACTTCTAACTAAATTGGGCTTGGCTCCTTTAAGGCTCCCTGTCCGCGACAGAAAATGTTTACATCTAGCTAGATTTATATAACAAAGGAGGTGAGCTGCAAAAGAACACTTTGCCCATTCCGTATATGACAGACTGGCCCAATAAATACACACTTTATTCACCTTTATTTGAAGTCCCTATGTAAAACATTTAGTCCGTGGCGCTGTCCTTCCCCCAGCCCATGTGGATAACAGAGAAGGGGGATCAATAAACACCACCTCCTTTTTATAATTCTGTTCTCTCTCCACCTATAAGTGTTGTAATTGAGCCTTTGGCTTCTACTACTACTAGTATTGGGGAAGATGCTGGGTCAATAGCATCAAGCAATAGTATGGAATGGGGTGAGGCTCTGTGTGATCAAGACTCTGCAGCTGGGAGGAAAAGGGCTGCTAGTGATTCTAGCCTGGAAGGGCTGGAACAGAGAAAAAAGATCCGGCAGATACTCGGAGCTCCTTCTGATTCAGAAACCTTTGAAGGTTTCCCTGGGGAAGAAGAAATGTGGTCAGAGGAAAGTGATACGGATCTAGAATCAACATTGGTTCAGGAAGTAAGGGATGTGTGTAACGAAGAGTCTAATTCTGATACATTCCTTGGCTTTGATAGTAACTTAGACTGGCCTTCTGAGGCTTCAGGAACAGATTGGGATACTTTAAGCTTCCAACAGCGTTGGCAAGATTGGAGGTCTGCACAGAGCACAACAGCTGTAGGCAGGGCCGGATTAGCGGCCTGTGCCGCCTGAGGCCGCCCGGTCTAAACGGCGCCCCCCGGGGGTGGGGCCTCTTGCAGGGGCGGGGGCGGTGTGACGCACAAGGCGCCGCCGGAAGTCCCGCCCTTAGGGAGACTCACGCGGCTTCCCCCGCTGCCGCCGCGCTCGCACCGGCACCACTCCTTCCCTCACTGAGGGAGGGAGTGGCGCCCGCCGCGTCAATCGCCCTAGAGGCGGCGGGACTTCCCCCTGGCTCCTTGTCCCGCAGGCGGGTGCCACTCCTTCCTTCACCCCTTCCTTCAGGGCCGGAAATGCCACCCCCAAAATCCGCCGCCCAAGGCCATGGCCTACTCTGGCCTTATGGGTAAGTCGCGTGAGTCTCCCTAAGAGCGGGACTTCCGGCAGCGCCTTGTGCGTGACTTCAGTGAAGGGAGGGGGGCGGAACCGGCGAGAAGGAGAAGGCACCGTTGGAGTCCCGCCACTACGGCGACTCACGCAGCTTTCCCCACCGCCGCCCGCTCGTGTTTGGGGCACGCGCACGCGGGGGGGCGGCGGCGGGGGAAGTCGTGTGAGTCTCCCTAAGGGCGGGACTTCCGGCGGCGCCTTGTGCGTCACACCGGTTCCGCCCCCTCCCTTCACTGAAAGGAGGAGGGGTGGAGCCGCTGCCGGCATGACGCACAAGGCGCCGCCGGAAGTCCCGCCCTTAGGGAGACTCACGCGACTTCCCCCGCCGCTGCCGCAGATCGCGCGCACCTCCTCCCTCACTGAGGGAAGGAGTGGCGCCCGCCACGTCAATTGCCCTAGGGCGGTGGGACTTCCCCTGGCTCCTTGTCCCGCGGGCGGGCGCCACTCCTTCCTTCACCCCTTCCTTCAGGGCCGGAAATGCCACCCCAAAATCCGGGCCGCCGAGGCCATGGCCTAGTCTGGCCTTATGGGTTATCTGGCCATGGCTGAAGGAGATGAAGCAGCTGCTGCTCATGACCAAGGAGTGTCTTCAGACGACAGTGATGTTTAAGTGCTATATCAGAAATGGGTTTTTGGGGCTGAATTTGTGCCGGTCAAAGAGTTGATGTCTGGTTCTTGTCTCTGGCATTCCTGTGATATCATGTGCCTTGTTCTTGTTTCCAGTTACTCGTGAGTTATGGGCTATTTCTCCATCTTGTTCTTGGGGTGAGCTGCTGTGGCAGCTCTAGCTGATGTTTGGGAAAAGGTGGGGGGCTTGGAATTCAATGTCTGCTTTTCTGTTTAGTTGCCTGCCGTGTATTTCCTGCGGCGGGGCTTGAGTCTGCGGGAGTTCCTGCTACAGAGTTTGGTATTGTATGAAATGGTAGGAGGCTGACACTGTGTTTTATGGGGACTATGATTTGTGGTATTCATGCATACTCAGCTCCTGATGATTACCTCGGACCATCTCCTCCTTTCATCCGTCATTCTCCTGTCCTTGACCCTCGGATCGGCTTTTTGACTACGCTTCTGGATTTTCCCACATTGGACTTTGCAGACGGATGTCTCGTGTTTGTTTTGGGCTTTTTTGCTGCATTGTTTTGTGGGGTTTTTTCCTGGGATTTTTGAGGGTTTTTGAGCCGAGTTGGCTACTTTTTTGTTAGTCCTTTTTCCATTTATTGTTCAATAAACCTTTTGTTATCCCCTCTTACATCTGGGCTTGGCTTCTTGGGTCTCTGTGCTACGACAATGAGACTAGTTGAACCAAGGTTGATGAAGTCATTATCATAATTTCCACATATATTTATTAGTGATCTCACTATTAATTCTACTTCAGGCAGTTAATTAAAACATCACGACCTTGGATGGGCCACGTGCCTCTATTGACTTATCTCTCTCAGAATTAAGTGCTGTCAGAATCAAATCAAAATATGAAATGTGTAGGAGAGCATTTCTACTTCTAATTTGGTTGTTAAAGGTCTGTGAACACGTATTTTCCTTGATCATTATTACAAATCTGTTGACAGATTCACTCTTGAAATTAAATTACTGAGTGTTTCAGGGCTGTCTCGCTGTAACTTGTTGAACTCTTAAGCATTATTTTAAAAAACCAGAGTCGTATTCTTCGAGTGATTTGAGGTACTACTTTCATGGGTCCAAGTTTTCTAAAATTTATAAAATTCTGAAAGTAACCATTTCCCCGCCAAGGGGGCTATAGCTTAGTGCAGTGTCTCCCAACCTTTTTTGAGCTGCGGTACACTTCTAACATTTAAAAAAATCCGGCGGCACACCACCAACCAAAATGACACTCTAACACAGTAATACATATAGTTAATTGACCTTGAGTTTTGGAGTTGTAGTTCACCTACATCCAGAGAGCACCGTGGACTCAAACAATGATGGATCTGTGTCACACCTCAAAGGCCTCAGGCATCACTTTTGCTTGAACAGAGTTCCAGCCAGGGGAATCAGAAAGTACTTTCCAAGCCAGCTTGCTTCGCTCTCAAGCCCTGTCCAGGGCCTCCCTGCCTTTCCCATGAGAAGGCAGGGGATGAAAGCATAACAAAGGCCTCTCAAGGTTGTACCATCTCACCTCCCTGATAGAGCAAGCAGGCTAGAGGGGCAGAGAGCTTGCCTCCCTTCGGTCCAGACGTTAGTTGCTAACGAGCACCACATTCCAAGAGTACTGAGTTCACAAAACATACAGGAGATCATCAATCTTAGCTTTTGACGTGCGATGCAACCAAGGAACACTATAACTGCCCTGTGAACCCCCATGCCAGTGTCTTGTACCAACAACGTATTTGGGAGAAGATCTTGTGGGTTAGGCCAGTCGGGCCTTCCATCAAGCCTTGCCAGCCAGCCTGCTTCGGGCTGACTTGTTCCTGTATTGTTCTTGTTCCTGCTCGTCGTCGAGACCCAGTGATTGATCCTGGAAAGACTCTATTACCTTTTGAACTCTTTGCCTTCAAAGCAGCTTGTCCCTGCCTGACTTGATTCGGCTGGGATTCTAAGAGACTCTTTGCATCCGGCTTGTGTTCCCGTTTTCCTGCTCGTGCTCCTTTTGCTGCGGAGCACTCACACCCCTGCTGAATCCTGTTTTGGCTGCTAGTTGGAGACACTATAAAGATTGCCTCCAACCTCTTTCCTATACCTACCTATTCTCAATAAAACCCGTTGTATCCTAGCTGCTGTGTGGTTTATCCAGGGGGGTCAGGTTGCCAAGGCCTCAGAGGGCGATAATCTGGACCAAACTTGGCAAGTGGGTCCCTCAGGCAGTAGAGCAGGCCGTGGGCCACCACCAAGCCCAGATCCCGGCCCAGGGTCCCGCTGTCAGCCTCAGCCGCTCCCATTGCCATGGGTAGCGGCTCATGGGCGAAAGGGGCGGCAGGGGAGAGGGTGAAGGTGGCAATTCCCCGTCTCCGGCGCCACTCTCCGCCATGACTCCGGCCCCTCGCTCACTGAGGCCATGCAGAGGCTTCAGCCCCGCCCACTGAAGCCCGTCCACTGCTCATGCTCCTCCTCCTCTGCGCGGCCTCAGCTAGCGAGGGGCCAGAGTCATGGTGGAGAGTGGCGCCGGGGAAGGGGGCCGCTCTCCGCCATGACTAAATCAAGCACGAGCAAGCTTCTGCCGCTGGAAAAGGGGCGGGGCCCGAGCGACGTCACCCTTCCCTCCTCCCTCCCTCAATTGGAGGCTGGTTGGGGAAACAGCCAAAGGAGGCGGTGCCCCAGCCTCTTCTTCTTTTTCTTTTCCCCCTGGCCCTTCCTCCTCCTTCCTCAAGCAGCAGGAGTTCAGCAGGAGGGGGAGAAAGGGGGTGGGAGAGTGTTTTTTGTGCCACACATGATGATCCATCCCGGAACAGTACTGTGCCACAGTGGTTGGGAAACACTGGCTTAGTGATAGCGATAGCACCCACGCTCTGTGAGGGAACAGTCCCAGGACCTGAAATTTCCACTGTCGCCTATTAAAAAATCCTTTCTGAAACGAAAAGGTTGCTGTCAATTACTGTTGACAATAAAGAGCTCTATGGACTTAGTTGCTTATGTTCCTGTATGTTTGGGGTGCGGGGACTTCTGTCTCTAAGATACTTCAGAGAAGCTAAATGCTTCAGAAAAGCAAAACTGTTGAGTGCCATCCCTTATGGTGCCACAGTCCTGAGTCATCTGACTTCAGCAATGCTTACTTCCAAAAAATGGAGCTCTCCATTTCCTCCCAACTTAGCAAGCGATCTTAATGAGTGGTGTGTTAACTAAGTCAAATTGCTGGAGTTACATGATGCTTTCTTAGCAGGTATCTTGGCTCATGTTCTTTGGCTATTTGGAAGACAAGCTGGTTGGACTTGGCCTTTTGAGCCCTCTCTAACCCGGAACAAGCAGGCAAATGAATGAGCTGCTTGCTGTCTGCATACAGTTTTAGGTTTTTTTAGTTAGGTTTTTTTTTCATGTTGGAATTTATAATTATTAACTGACTTTTTGATGGTTTTGAATTTTGAATGTCTATTACAATAATGGTGTGTGGTATAATAGGAGTTGGCATAGCTACAGCAGTGCCCTTGCAAGGCATATCATATCTGCAAAGCAGCCTGGTGACTGGTGTCATATTCTAACAAGTTATGATTACAAATCAAGCATGGACATCCGCATCGACATGGATAATTGGCCCAAATGTGTTTCATATTTATTTACTTATTTATTTATTTATTTATTGGGTTTATATACCGCCACTCCTGGAGGCTCGGGGCGGTTTACAGCATAATATGTGAATACACGTAGAGACACAGTAAAACAATAAAACACAGTAAAACTCAATAAAACACAATAAAAAACAATATGACATGCAAATATGCAATATGACAGAGGTCCTCCTGGTCAGTCGTAAGGCCGAACAGGGCAGAGGGTTATAGCCTGTGCTTGACGGGGTCACACTCCCCCTGAAGGCGCAGGTTCGCAGTCTGGGAGTGATCCTGGATGCATCACTCAGCCTGAAACCCCAGGTCTCAGCGGTGGCCAGGGGAGCTTTAGCACAGCTTTGTGCGCCAGCTGCGCCCGTATCTTGGGAAGTCAGACTTGGCCACAGTGGTCCACGCTCTGGTTACATCCCATATAGACTACTGCAATGCTCTCTGCCAGCTCGATTGGGGTTGCCTATGAAGACTGCCCGGAAGCTGCAATTGGTGCAGCGCTCAGCGTGTGAGCAACCAGACTACTAACGGGAGTGGGGTACAGGGAGCGCACAACTCATTGCCCTGTTGCGCCAGCTCCACTGGCTGCCAATTAGCTTCCGAGCACAATTCAAAGTGCTGGTGTTGACATACAAAACCCTATACGGTCCCAGCCCAGTTTACTTGTACAAACGTATTCTCCCCTATGAACCATCAAGAGTGCTAAGATCGTCTGGAGAGGCGCTGCTCTCGGTCCCACCACTGGGGCCAGCGATTCGAGGAGGCGCCCACCGTCTGGTGGGGACGAGGACAGGGCCTTTCTCTGGTGGCCCCCTGGCTGTGGAATTCCCTCCCAAATGAAAGGCCTAGATCCGCCCCTCCCTCCTGACTTTTTAGGACTGTTTTAATTGGTGAAAATCATGGCTGTGCAATGAGGCCTTCGCAGAATGAAGGAGGAGATCGCAGGGAGCGACTAAAGTCGCTAACCACTTGATACGGACCCCTGAATATATGATTAAGTTGGACTTGATTTTACTTTGGCAAAAGGCTTTTTAAAATCTATTTATTGTATTGTATTTTATTGTGAGTTTTATTGTAAATTTATGATGTTTTAGATTTTAAATGTCAGCATTGAATACTTGCTGTTTGCCGGTCTGAGTCCCTCTTCGGAGGTGAGAAGGCTGGGGTAGAAAAGTTTTAAATAAATAAGTAAATAAATTGTACTAAGAAAATAGTAAGAATCGCAAAACATCGTCACATTCATTTTCTTTTTCATATGGAACTATTCAAAATATTTCTGCTGAGAAGGGTGAGATTCTGAGGACCTTTGCCTATTTCATCATATCCCCTCCACATTTTGGCAGTTTCAGCAAAATTATTGTTCATGCAAAACCATTGCTTTTGTAAAAGCATTTTTGTGAAGTATTTTTTGGGGGGTCATAATAATACTCCCCCCCATGTGATGTCTCAATGCGTTAATGCCTGGATGTGATGGGACATTATTTTTTGCTATGACTGAGGACTTTTGTGCATGTTCTTAACACTGTTAGTGGTGCAAACAGAAAGTGCCAGGTTCACTCTTCAGTTTGGGTTGAGTATGATGCCCTTATAAAATCTTGGAAGATGGACCAATTATTAGATTCAGCATTAGGCAGCTTCTTATTCTGTCAGGCAGTGATTTCCAAATTCTGGCACTCCAGGTGTTTTGGATTCAGCTACTAGAATCTCGGACTGCCGGCCAAAGTGGTTTAGGCTACTGGAAATTAAAGTCCAAAACACCTGGAGGACCAGAGTTTGAGAATCACTTTTTAAAGGGAAAGTATATGTATTTTTTTAGTGTAGACATGGAAAAACAGTATTAGAAATCAACACTGGAATTATTTTCCAGCAAAAATTGCAGTTTTGTTTGGACTTTTTGACATTTTTAACTCTGAGTTTGAGGGACTTTGGGATGGTCTTGAAGATAATAATAATACACTTTATTTATATTCCGCTCTTCTCACCCCAAAGGGGACTCAGTGCAAATTACATTACACATACGGCAGACAGTCCCTGCCTGTTAACATACAATTACAATACATTGTACAGACAAACATGTGCAGACAGACAAGTGTAATTGGAAGGATTTTTTCTGTTCTGGCTGCGTCGTGGGTGCGGTTGCTCCATTATGTCACAAAGGGGTGCTGTTGCTTCATCCTCGGACGAGAGCCTCTGGTTCCGTCTGGCAGCCGATCTTCATTATTTTATTCAGGTGCTGTAAAGTCCATGGATGATGGGATCTGCAGGACCTTCACTCACTTACTGGAACCACTGCAACCCTCATCCAATGACCAATGCAGACCAAACTTAGCACACAGAGCCCCCATGATCCACTCTACATCCTGCTGCAGTTTGAAAGAGGATGGACCATGGATGATGGGACTTGCAGTACCTTCACTCAGTTCCTGAAAACAACACGACTCTCATCCAATGACCAATTAGATGTGATGTGGCTTGCAGTGGTCTCAGGAACTTAGTGAAGGTACTGCGAGTCCCATTGGCCATGGTCCATCCCCCTCCAAACAGCACCAGGGTGTAGAGTGGGTCATGGGTCCTCTGTGTGCCACGTTTGGTCTTGATCATTCATTGGATGAGGGTTGCAACGGTCTCAGAAGGTGAGTGAAGGTACTTCAAGTCCCAACATCTGTGGTCTGTCCTCCTTGAAACAGCACCAGGGTGTAGAGTGGGTCAAGGGGGCTCTGTGTGCCAAGTTTGGTCTGCATTGGTCATTGGATGAGAGTCGTGTTGTTTTCAGGAACTGAGTGAAGGTACTGCAAGTCCCATCATCCATGGTCCATCCTCTTTCAAACTGCAGCAGGATGTAGAGTGGGTCATGGGGGCTCTGTGTGCTAAGTTTGGTCTGCATTGGTCATTGGATGAGGGTTGCAGTGGTTTCAGTAAGTGATTGAAGGTCCTGCAGATCCCATCATCCATGGACCATCCCCCTTAGAACAGCATCAGGATGTAGAGTGGGTCATGAGTATTCTGTGTGCCAAGTTTGGGCCTGGTCTGTAATTTATAGGGGCTACAGTGTTCTGTGGGAAGTGAATCGGGTGAAGGTACTGCAAATCCCATCATTTGTGGCCCATCCTGCCATAAACCACACCAGGTTGTAAAGTGGGTTGTAATGTGTGCCATGCAAGAAGGCACTGTAGGTTATATTTCATAGGAATTCATTGGCAAGTTACTTCTGCATTCATCACCAAAGAAAACCCTATGAAATGTGTACATGGGTTACTTTAGAGCCCATGCACATATACAACACTATAAATCAGATATCTAATCATATATTATAATCCCACTTTTATACTTGTCTTGACCTGGCCCCGAAGCCGAAACACACAAAGAGATTTGAAAATGCTTCCAAAGGATCCTTGCTTCAAGCTTTCACAAACTTCCATCAAAACAAAACCTGCCTCTCCACTCTGCGCTCTTCCTTATCTTCCTTCATACAATTTGTTACAGAATAAGTGTTCTCAATGTGTCTAGTAAAGTGAATGAACTACATTGAAACACAAGAGTTGCAACCCATTCATTTTAGCATGTACAGTGTAGCAAGTGTTAGAATCCCCTCCGGTGTCAATTCCTGTTGCAGATGAATCTCTTAACTAGTTCCCAATATGCCTCTGGGGAACAACAATGGGCCTCCCAAAATGATTTACTCCTGACAATTTTCAGCAGGAGCTAGGAGGAAATGCAACAATATATAAATTGGGGTGCAGGGTATCAGGATTGATATATATGTATACACACAAACACACACACACACACACTACCATGGGTCCAGGCCCGGATTAACACTTTTTTGCGCCCTAGGCCACACTTTGGAATTACGCCCCCTTTAAGCCAACCTCTTGCCACCTCCAAGGTCCCCATTCCGCTGTGCTCTGAAGGTCTCCTCGGGAGTCGGGAGGCTTAGGGAGAGCGCAGCGGGTGCAAACTCGCTCCAAAGGCGCACACAAGTGAGAGAGAGAGAGAGAGAGAGAGAGAGAGCAAGAGAGAGAGCAAGAGAGAGCACGTGTGAGAGAGAAAGAGAGAGAGCGAGAGAGAGAGAGAGAGACGGAAGGGACAGAACAGAGACTTTGCCGGGAGAAGGAACGAGGAGGGGCATGAGAAAGGGGGAAAGAGGGGCGCAGACCAGAATTTTTAAAATCCGTGATCTGCACCCCCCCCCCCTTCAGCTTGCGCCCCTAGGCCATGGCGTCGTTGGCCTTATGGGTAATCCGGGCATGCATGGGTCACACAATAACACAAGAAAGTAACTGTTGGTCAACTATCCCAACATAAATAGGGAGGACTTTCAGAGTCTTTCCTGACCAGTAGCTAGGATTCCCATATGTCCCTTATTCTAAGGGACGTCCCTTATTTTGGTCCTAAAATTTGTGTCCCTTATTTTCAGGCCCTGTCTCTTATTTTTGGCTAGCAGGACAGGACTGGGCGGGGTTGGCCAGAGGAAGGTTTCCACGGCAATGCCTGCCCGGGGATTCCCACTCGCAGGGCAGCTTGCGTCCCCGTTGGAAGGAAGGGGCGATGCAGGACTTTTGCAAAGTACAGTAGACTAATTAACCGTTACCCAAGGGGAATGTTGGATCATGTTGGATAAAGATAGTTTCTGGTTGCTTGAGAGTTACTCTTAAAATAGGCCTAGCTGTGCATCCCAATACTATACAATGCTGTGTATCCCATACTCTACTATACCATTAACTATTGACCTAATAATCAGGAAGATGTACTGTCTTATAAAATTTATTTTATTTTAATGTTTAGACAGGGCACTTTTAAAGTCAGCAAAGTCAAGGACTAAATACAGATGGAGAAAATTAGGTAGTTCTGATAATGTTTTTTCTGCATGACAAAGCATGCAGAGACATACCGTGTACTGTTAAGAGGGTATAAGTCAGGTTTTTTTTTTGTGAGTTTCAATCATTATCTTATTCTGTTAATAAAACTATTTCTACCTAATGTTTGTGTCCCTTATTTTTGTGAAAAAATCCCGTAAATGTCCCTTATTTCTTATATCAAAAAATGGCAACCCTACCAGTAGCCATACTGGGTTGGTGCAGTCTAGACCTTAACTTCATTACCATGAATATTTTCAAGATGCATTTATTTTATTTTATTTATTTATCTATATATTTATTTATGACATTTCTCAGCCTGAGGGCAACTCAGGGGGGTTTACAATTGGCAATAATTCAATGCCACAACACAATAACAATTAAAAACAACTTAAAAAAGCATTAAACCATTAGTATACAGTATAAAATTGAATTTAAAATTTTTACTAAAACATTAAAAACCGTACAGCCTAAAAACGTTATCGTGAGCGCTAACCATGTCGTGTTACCATTCAATTCATCATCGGGTCATTCCGTAAATTCATAGAGTTATGCTGTGTTTGGAAAAGCCTGTTTGAAAAGCTAGGTTTTAACCTCCATTCGGAAAGACAACAGGGAGGGGGCCAATCTTATCTCCCCAGGTCAGTGTTTCTCAACCAGTGTGCCGGGGCACACTAGTGTGCCGTGAGCGATCATCAGGTGTGCCGTGGGAAATTGGAACCTCCAGTAAAGGGGGGGGGGAGTAGAGTCTAGTGTGTTGAAGTATAAAAACTCTAAGAAACCTACCTCGATAAAGGCACAAAATTACAACCACCCCCCTTCCCGCCCGTTGCCTACTTGGTCTCTCCCTCTCCATGCATTGGGAAGGCCCGCCTCCCTTTCCCCAAGTAGAGACCTCCTCTTGCCTCCTGGGGTTCTGCGTGGGAAGTTTGGCCCAGTTCTATCATTGGTGGGGTTCAGAATGCTCTTTGATTGTGTGTTAACTATAAATCCCAGCAACTACAACTCCCAAAATGTCAAGGTCTATTTCCCCTGAACTCCATCTGTGTTCACATTTGGGCATATTAAGTATTCATGCCAAGTTTGGTCCTGATCCAACATTGTTTGAGTCCACAGTGCTCTTTGGATATAGGTGAACTACAACTCCAAAACTCAAGGTCAATGCCCACCAAACTCTTATCGCATTTTTCTCTTGGTTATGGGAGTTCTGTGTGGGAAGTTTGCGTCTTTCTGCCATTCCTGCCAGGATATCTATGTTGTGTTCATCAAAACTGGCCCAGGTTTCACACTGAGTGTATAAATACATTTAAAACAGATTAACTATATGTATGACTGTGTTAGAGTGTCATTTTGTGTCATTTTGGTTGGTGGTGTGCCCCAGGGTTTTGCAAATGTAAAAAGTGTGCCGCGGCTCAAAAAAGGTTGGGAAACACTGCCCTAGGTAAAGCATTCCACAGCCGAGGGGCCACCACCGAGAAGACCCTGTTTCTCGTCCCCACCAAACGCATCTGCGAGGAAGGCGGGAGCAAGAGCAGGGCCTCCCTGGAAGATCTGAATGTTCTAGATCAGTGGTTCCCAAAGTGGGCGGTAACACCCCCTGGTGGGCGGTGGGGCGATCTAGGGGGGCGCTGGAAGGCCCAGGAGAATTTGGGGGTGCTGAACCACTATAAGGGGGCGGTGGGGGCGGTGGCATGAGCCAGGTGACAGGCTACCATCCGTCTCTGTATGTGTCTCTCTCTCTTCTTCCCTCCCACATGTTTCTAATTTACAACTTTCTTTATTATATTTTACGAAAAAGGTAGGAAATATTAATACATATATCTTTCTGTTTAATTACTATTAATTTTTTTAAAAAAATAATTTATAGGTGGGGAGGTGGGTAATTTTTTTTTGGAAAGGGGGCGGTAGGCCAAAAAAGTTTGGGAGCCACTGTTCTAGATGGTTCATAAGGGGAGATATGTTTGGATAGGTAAGTTGGACCGAACATTCAGAACATTCTAACCGGTGATCCCTCAGGGTGAGAAATGTGACAAACTTGTTTCTTGGCCAGGACTGGGAAATTATGCTTTTTAAAAAGATTTCATCTTCAAGAGTCCCTTAGTTGAACCTTCCATGCTGAAGTTTGCTGTCAACAAAGTAGCCCTTTGAACCTCTGGTGTTCATGTACGAGGGCGGGTCAATAAGGCAGTGACTTTTTGAATAAAACACAGGTTTTTGGATAAAAAAATCATTTTATTTTTCAACGTAGTCTCCTTTGAGCTCTATACACTTTGCCCAACATTTCTCCAATTTTTTTATCCCTTCCAAAAAATAAGATTTGTCAAGGTCATCAAAATAGGTATTTTTTTGTGAGATGATTTCATTGTTGGAGTCAAATCTCTTTCCGCCGAGCCATTTCTTCAGGTTTGGAAACAAGAAATAGTCACGCGGGGCTAAATCCGGAGAATAGGGCGGATGAGGGAGCAATTCGTATCCCAATTCATGGATTGTTGCCATGGCAACTGCACATGTGTGCACCCTTGCATTGTCCTGGTGCAAATGAACTTTTTTCTTGGCCAAATGCGGTCTTTTAAAAAAATCAAATCCTCATTAAATCGAACCAATAGGTTGGCATAATATTCGCCATTGATTGTTTTACCCTTTTGAAGGGAGTCAATGTGGATTATACCACGTGCTTCCTAGAAAACGGTCGTCATTAATTTATTGGCCCTCGTCATTAAACCCACCTTGGCCCTCTTTGGTGCCAAGTCACCCCGAGAAACCCACTGTTTTGACTGCTGTTTGGTCTCTGGTGTGTTGAGGTGGATCCACGTTTCGTGATGAAATGGCGCAAAAACTCGTCCATATTGTGGTTGAACAACGCCAAACACTCCTGCGAAATTGTCACACGATTGCATTTGTGGTCGATTGTGAGCAAACGCGGCACCTACTGTACCTTGCGGAAAGCTTTCTCATACCCAAGTGATCATTTAAATTGAAACCACTCAGCCGCGTGAGGTGCCTGTGGCTTCCACCATCTCTCACACTTTCAATCTCCGATCAGCCAACACCATATCGTGAATTTTTTCAATTGTTTCGGGTGTAGAGACCTCAACTGGCCATCCAGAACGTTCGGCATCTTCCGTGCTTGTACGGCCACAATGAAATTCAGTCAACCACTTTTTTACCATTGAAAATGATGGTTCAGAGTCCCCATAGTATTTATCAAGCTTAGCCTTGGTTTGAGTGGTGGGTTTTTTTCTGCAAAAAATAATGCTCAATGAGCACACTAAATTCACTTTTTCCCATTTTCTCCTCCAATCACGTGGGAGTCTGGTATCAATGGCTGTCAAAGACAAACTAAACGACGCAGCTTGTTCAAATTTTGACAGGAGTCAACTGACAGATGCCTGTTGACAGGAGCAGTGTTGCCCTTTCAGTTCAGAGGTGGGAAATTCAAAAAGCCACGGACTTATTGACCCACCCTCGTATCTTTCCTAAATAGTACAGAGATTTTATTTGCTTAGACAGTAATTGTAATACCAAATGCATCATGTGACATCACTCTTTTTGGCTGTTTGCTGCCAGCTCAGATGATAAATATAAACTTATTGGTTCATGAACCCTGTCTTTTTGCCATTTGTCAGCTATCTTGCATCATCATCTTCTGATTACCTGAGCTTTTGTGATCGATGGTATAGCCCAGTGTTTCTCAACCAGTGTTGTGCCGTGAGAGATCATCAGGTGTGCCGTGGGAAATTAGATTCTTATCTATCCGATGTCATGTATAAAGTTTGCTACTCTGTCTCCGGAACCTCAGCATGCGGGTCCCTGTTTCCGGGAGGGCCACGCAGTAGGGCGGACCTGTTTGGGCCCGTTCCCTTCCATTCCGCTCCAGCGGGGAGCACTTCCGGTCCAGCCCATCCCAGCCCTGTTGGCGCTATGCGAGGTGTGAGTCAGAGAGCAGCGGAGCCCGAGCGCTGAAGGCAAGCAGGCAGGCAGGCAAGCAGCCGGAGGGGCAGGCAGGCAGGAAGGCAGGAAGGCAGGGAGTCAGCCAGCTAACAGGGGAAAGGGGGGAAGGGAACTCGTGGGAGAAATATGGGTCCCCCAAAGGCCATCCAGCCTGACCCCCTTCAGCCAAGCTGGAAGGCACCACCCAAACCCTCCCGACAGATGGGCATGGAGACTCTGGCTATACATTAAGGCAGGCAGCATCTTTATTAAGGGCTTGGAAGAAGGTTTAGACTAGATATGGCCAAACTTGGGCCTTCCTCCAGGTGTTTCGGACTTCGACTAATATTGCGATATAATTGTTATAATACAATGTGGTGTGTAATTGTTGTACTGTGACAATGACATAGTATGTTGTATTTGATATTATAGTAATATACGTATATTGTGTATACATATAACATCGATAATGTTGTAATGTAACGCAATATAATAATAATAATATACTATATAACAATATATTTTGTGTTCATCGAGACAGGCCCAGGTTTCACACTAAGTGAGTGTATAAATACATTTAAAAACATATTAACTATATGTATTACTGTGTTAGAGTGTCATTTTGTGTCATTTTGGTTGGTGGATGCCCCAGGATTTTGTAAATGTAAAAAAATGTGCCGCGGCTCAAAAAAGGTTGAAAAACACTGGTATAGTCCAAGCAGGCTAATATAGGGCCAGTCCTCTACCTGTACACCCTTAAGTGTCGGGCTGTCGGAATATTTTAACATGGCAACTGATCAGGCAACCCAGTAATCATTTACTTTATTTAATTGGAAGAAACACATCCATGCAAAAAAAAGGCACGTGGTACTCAAAACTAGCCAAGCAATGCCAAAAAACATCATTTTCTATTCCGTGCATTATAAACACACAATAATAATAATTAAATGAGATATTGTTGCTTGTGTGATGTTCAAAATGAGCCACTGAAGGCAGTCTCCTCACCTCAGCTTGTTTGAAACCAGGGTGGGGTTTGTGCAGACGCCCAGATGTTTTGGAGTGCAGTTCACAGCGTCCCACACCTTTGGCTGTGTTGGTTAGGGCTGCGAGGAATTGTGGTTCAACAGCAGCTGGCAACACTCCCAGCCACACTTTAAATATTAAGAAAGAGAGAATAAAGAGACACAGTGGCCTTACCAAAGTAGATCCATTGAATTAATGGGATTTGCATAAATGTTGACCTAACACGCAGTAATTAATTCAGTAGAGCTAGTCTAGCTGGGACAAGTATTTGGATTTTGGCCAATAGGCTCTTTCTTCGAGTCTGTATAATCCGACTGCTACAAGTATGTGTAAATGTTTCGGTTACAGATGGGCAGAAGACAGACTACAATCTATGAATCAATGTTTGTTGAATTTCCTCGGAGTGCCTGCTGCTTGCCGGGACTCTTGCCAAGAACGTGCGCTAGATGGATCCTCATCTGATCCAGCGAGGTGCTTCTTAGGCAGGCCTGCCTACTCAGCATCACTCGAGGAGGATTAATTCTGCTTTAATTAAGATTAATGGTCAAGAAACCCCTTTCTATATTCTTACTTTGTCAATTTAGTGGACCATGATCATTTCTAGCGGAACAGCACAGCAGGTGGAACATGGTAGAGGGCAAACAAGTTTTGTATATACACTTTTAGTAGAAAATGTAACATACAAGGCATTATAGCCATTTGGTGTTAACTGGTGTAAAGGCAATGAAACTGAATGTGTTCATATATTTATTTATTTATTTACTAGCTGTACCCGGCACGCGTTGCTGTGCCCTATTTAGGAGATGCGAGAAAGTCTGAGTATGTAAGGGTTGGAATTGATGTTACTTATGGTCTTGGTGGGGTCATGGCTGGGTCGTTGTGGGTTGTTCTGGTGGGTGGGATGTTGAAGTCCTGGGGAGTTGTCGGTGTGTGGTGTTGCTGGCGTTCTGCAGAGCTTGTGGATATACAATGTTTTTTGTCTTTCCGTCTGCTGTGTTGATGTAGAGGTTCTGTGGTTTCCCAACTCTGGAGCACGCTACGTGGAGTTGTCCGTGGGAGAAGCATTCTGTGTCAAGGTCTATGCCACAGATTTGTAGTGTTTGTCCTTGAGCCTTGTTTATGGTAATGGCAAAAGCTAGTGTAGTGCCGTGTCTTTCTGTTCTGGCGTTTGTTCTGCCCTTTTATGTGTGATGTATGTAGCGTTGCGAGGGTGTCGTCCGATGCTGTTCTTTTTAGGAGGCATGGCTTGTCTTTTGGGTCAGCTTATGCCTGTGGGGAAGGAAGGAATGGCATACAAATGGGTTGAGCAGTAGACGCAAGGTTGTGTTATGTGCGTATTGTGTTGTGTGTAGGTATTACTTTTGTGTTATTCTGGGGGTATGTGTTTGTCAGTGGTGCCTGTGTCCCTGGTGCCCTATTTGTCTCCCTCCTAGATCTTGACCGTGGCAGTTTAACCCTCAACTGAAATCACTCAGCATTCTAAGTGGCTTTGCCCACCGTTACTATGGTAACTGATGTTGGCCAATGGGTTTCGCTGGCGGCCGCAGAGGGATGCTGGAAAATGTAGGGGTCTTTTTGTATTGTTGTTTTGGGGACCTTCTAGGTTTTTGGGGGGGAAAGCTTCTTTGCTAAAAACCTTCCTTGCCTGAGGCCTATTTGTGTTGGCAAGTTTGGTGTCTCTGCCTTGGAAGGTTTCTCTGTTTCTGTCAGTCGTTCGACGACGGGACCTCCTTTATATAATAGATTTATTGTTTCGACTTGTTGGTCGCCCCTTCCAGTAGGCTCGGGGTGACTTACATATGCATAAAACCATAAAAACACTATAAAACAACGGACCAATGTGCACATATTAAAAAATTGAACAAACAGATACACATGAAAATAACTCTTAGGCCTGCATTACAGTAAGCGGCCTAGGGATGTCTACGGTCTGAACGCATGTACGAACAGGAGGGCTTTGCAAGCCCTACGGAAGGCTAGCAGGTCGGTCTGTGCGCAGATTGTGGAGGGAAGGGCGTTCCATAAGACTGGCGCGATGGCACTAAAAGCCCTCCTCCGCGTTGTAGACAGATGGATGGATTGACAACGAGGTACCACCAGGAGGTTCTGAGACTCAGATCGCAGTGGTCGTGGGGGATTGTATTGGGAGAGGCGGTCCCTTAGGTACACTGGCCCCAGACCATTCAAGGCCTTGAAGGTCAAAACCAGCACCTTGAAGGTGATCCGGTGCTCTATTGGAAGCCAGTGCAGTTCACGCAGAACAGGCGTAATGTGGCAGAGAGATGGAAGGCCTGCCACCAGCCGAGCTGCAGCGTTCTGCACCAGCTTAAGTTTCCGGATCACCGACAAAGAAAGGCCGATGTAGAGGTCATTACAGTAGTCCAATCTTGAGATGACCATGACTTGGACCACTGTGGCTAGGTCATGATACTGCCCCGTGGACGGCGGAGACGCCTGGGAGGCCATTGGCGACATCAGACCAGACACTGAGCCCTGATGGCCAGGGTGACCCACAAACTTGCTGCCTACAAACCTGCCTACCTTGGGTGGAGGAGATGGCCGTGGACCTGCAGACCGGCGACCCGTCGATGGTCGAGCTTGACACCTCGGCCGTCCTGGCTCTCCCCCGGAACTCCCGCGCCCACCAACGCCGCGCCGCAAGAAGTTGGGGGAGCCAGCTCGAGATGGAGCGGCCCAGCATGGCGGCTGGCCTTGAAGACGCTCCCCTGCGCCATGTGCCTGGACCCGGAGAGGGAGCAGGACCCGGAAGTAGTCACCTGCCGGAAGCCCCGCCCTTGGAGGACTCCGCTCCCAGCGAGGACCCTGCCTGGAAGCAGCGAGGCCCCCGGAAGAGGCGGCGCCGGCGCCGGATGTGGAAGCGCCGGGTAGCGTGTGTGTCAGGAGCGGCTCCCCTCCGAGAGGGTCGAGCCCACAGGCCCTCTACTGACCCGCCGAGGAAGTATCCTGCAACGAGGGAGGCTAGGCCCCAGAAGACCCACTGAGCCAGAACTTTTTGGAACTCCTGCTACGGACAGTCAGAGCTCCAAGCGGCGAAAGCGGCGAACCCGGCCAACATGAGGGCCGGTGAGGACACTTTATGGGTGAGCCAGAACACGCAATGCAGGCGACCACTGGGAAGCCTGCAGGCGCCGTCTCCAGCCCGTACCCGGGTACCGGCAATCCTACTGGGGGCCTCTTGCCTGCCAGCTTTTGATGGCGGGACAGTGCCTTAGTTGGCCATCGCCGTTGGACTCCCCCCCTCTTTCCCCCCTCCCTTCCCCCCTTTTCTCCCCCTTCCCTATTTGTATCTCAACTGCTGTAAACCGCTCCGAGCCTTCGGGGAGAGGCGGTATACAAGTTTGATGTATAAATAAAATAAATGACGGGACAGGTAGGGAGCCAGCTCCCTCGCCTGTCGGAGGTGATGGAAAGCCCCTCCGCTGACGATGGAGATGTGCTTCTTAAGAGGGAAAGAAGCTATTGCCCACATGAATATAGTAGTTATATCAGAATAAGTGAACAAGAATAAAATTGTAGCAGGGTGCCATCATCAAGGTGTCATTTTATTCCTCTTAAGCTCACACTCCAGTGCTCAAAACCAAACTGCACAGATGTTGAAGATATGAGAAAGAATCTGGTGTTAGATTTCCATTAAACCAGCCATGGCAGCACACCCTTTGAGTTGCATCTATAACACTGAGGTATGGGGAGAATAAATCCTTTTCTGGCTGAAATAGCTCAACCCCAGCCCCCCCAATTGCTATTCACCATAGAAGAGGGGGAAACAGAATTACTATGGCATTCAAACAATTAATGAAACATAGCATAGCAGCTGTTGTGGCTATGTATTTGTTAATCTGCACTGTTTACATTCTCTCTGATCCTTCATCCAGACTTACAATTGCAGCATTTGGACCACTGATCTTTCCCAAGCATTCAGTATTGCCCAACTGGGGGAGCATGAAGCCTATGCTAGAATTAGCAAGCTACTGAGTTTAGTTTTCTTCTTAGTCCTTAGAGACATACAAAACATATTCACTTCCCTTCAGGCTGAGATGTGCTGAGTTGCATTTTTCGGTCTTACACGCTGGCCCTTAATCTTGGATGCAATGTTATTCATTAGGCATGTTTCACATTCTTTGGAACCTTAATGATTGGCTGTCAAGAATGTCCCCAGTTACGTACCGGAGAAGCGGGAAAGCTCTTCCTCCGCCTGCAAAGTAAATATTTATTTATTTATTGTTCATTCTTCTATACCGCTCCTTCCTGCAGATTCGGGGCGGTTTACATAAAACATATAAAACATCCACAATTCAATTTAATACAGCAATACTAAAAGCATAAAATACAGATAGATCACAGATTATCAAAGGCATATAGTGCATTCGGAAGGCTTCACAAAAGAGTCTGGAGCAACAAGCACCTGAGGCAAAGCACCAAAATCAGTGTATACAGAGCTATCGTACTGTTTATTCTCCTTTATGGGTCTGAAACATGGGTCACCTATCGGCAACACCTTCAACTCCTCGAACGCTTTCATCAGTGCTGTCTTCGCACAATCCTAAATATACACTGGACCGACAATGTGACGAATGTTGCTGTCCTTGAGCAAGCAGGGATCACCAACCTTGAGGCCATGCTATTGAGAACACAGCTGCGCTGGGCAGGGCACATCTCTAGGATGGAGGACCACTGCCTCCCAAAGATACTACTGTAAGGTGAACTCGCCATGGGTCAGCGCAAGAGAGGCGCCCCCAAAAGGAGATATAAGGACTCCCTGAAACAACATCTCAGGCTCGGCCAGATTGATCCCCAACAATGGTCCACCCTGGCCTCACATCGGGAGGCATGGAGACGCACTCTCCTCAATGCTGCGGCCTCTTTCGAGAAGACACGCCGAATGGGTCTCGAAGAGAAACGACAATGCAGAAAGAACCGCAACTTGGAAACAACATCACCCAAGGAGACTTTCTGCTGTGCTTTCTGCAACCGAACTTGCCTATCTCAGATTGGCCTTTTTAGTCATCAACGCGCTTGTAAAAAGCGTGGGATGAGTCCTTCCTGAATCTTCGTTCGCGAAGTAATGCCGAGAGAGAGAAAATACAACAAGTACACATAAAACAAGCATCTACAATTAAAATTCTAGGCTTAGCATCTGTCTTCAAGGACCAGTAAGATTAAAAGCTTGTCTAAAGAGGGATGTCTTACAAGCTTTCCGAAACGGAACCAGTTCCTTGATGGCGCGGACCTTATCCGGCATAGAATTCCATAAAGATGGCGCTGCCACAAAGAAGGCTCTTGATCTCGTCTTAGACAGCCGATAGGACTGGATCGAAGGGACTAATAGGACGTTCTGTTCTTCCGAACGCACTGATCTCGGGGGAACATACGGGGTGAGGCGGTCCCTCAGGTACGCCGGCCCTAGACCATACAAGGCCTTAAAGGTCAATACCAGCACCTTGAAAACAATCCGGTACTCTATTGGTAGCCAGTGCAGTTGCTGTTGGATAGGTGTAATGTGCTCTCGTACCGATGCTCCCACCAGTAGTTGAGCAGCAGCATTCTGCACCAGCTTGAGTTTCCGGATTGCTGACAAGGGAAGGCCAATGTAGAGGGCATTACAGTAATCCGGTCTCGAGATGACCGTCGCCTGGATCACCGTAGCCAGGTCGCCCCTGGACAACTAGGGAGCCAGCCGCCTAGCCTGTCTCAGATGGAAAAATGCGGTCTTGCATACCATGGAGATTTGCAGCTTCATCGATAGCAGCGAGTCCAAATGGATCCTCAGGCTCTTTACAGGGGACGACAGGCTTAAAGGCTCGCCGTCCAGGGTAGGTAGCCGGCATCCACTCAATCCAGGGCGATCCAGCCTGTCACACCCCAGAGTTCCCCTGGCCCTCAGCAAGACCAACGCCATGTTAAATCCCAAGTATCAGAGGGGCCCAGCAAGCCTAAAAGCCAGAAGCTGCAGAGGCCTGCAGTTCATGCTCCGTTCAAGGACAAAGTTAGCCGAGTTGCCTCTCGAGCCGAGAGGCAGAGATGGGACGACTCCCATTCACCCAGGTGCCAGAGTTACTTGGGCTTACATTCCTATCCCATGCGAGAGGCCTGAGAAAGACCAGATGGAGAACTGTTTTGGGAACCCGTTTCGACGTACTGGGACGTCGTAACTTCAAAGCCTTTGGGACCTATAAGAACTGGGGTTGAGAGATGTATGGCATCTCTCGTCAACTTTTGAAATCTTGCCTTCATGAACTTTGCTAGGGCTACTGAGCCTTCCTGCTATTGAACTCTATTTGCCAAGCTTTGAGCCAAGAACTCTTTCATGGATTAGCCCGTTGGGGCATCAAGACTTAAACCTTGTTCCTGCTTCCTTTGGACTTTTACCTTGCCTTACCTGGTGTTTAGGAACACCAAAGGACTATATCTCTAATTTCTTTGCTCTATCCATTTATTCTAAATAAAGCATTTAAACGTGGCCGGTCTCAAGTGGTTTACTGAGGGGGTCCTTCAGGTCAAAGGTGCAACACAGCCATAGGATCACCATCTTCGACGGGTTCACCTTCAACCAGCTAGCCCGCAGCCATCCAGTCACGGCTTCAAGGCATTGATGGAAACAATCGGGTACGGTCTCTGGCCTGCCATCCATTCTCAGCACCAGCTGGGTGTCATCCGCATACTGATGACACTACAGACCAAAATCGCGAACCAGCTGGGCCAGTGGGCGCATGTAGATATTAAACAATAGTGGGGAAAGGATGGCCCCCTGGGGGACCCCACAAGTTAATGGGAGTCTCTTGGAAACCACCCCTCCCACTTCCACTCATTGTCCCTGATCTTGGAGAAAGGAGGCCACCCATTTAAGGGCAGTCCCCTTAACTCCCGTCACGGCTAAACGGTGGGTCATTAGTGCATGATCTACCCTGTCAAAGGCTGCTGTGAGATCTAACAACACCAGCAGTGCTGACCCATCCTGGTCCAACTGGCAGCGAAGTCAGTCTGTAACGGAGAAAAGCACGGTCTCTGTCCCATGCCCAATACGGAAGCCGGACTGGAAGGGATCAAGTAATGAATATGAGCAGTAATGCAATGTTTACACTTTCAAAAAAAATCATCCCAGTGAATATTATATTATCCTCAATGAACACCTATATGAGGCTGGTTATGGCCATATTTTAAGCAATATTTTCTTTTTTTAATTTTTTAAAAAAATTTCTGCTTCCTTTATTCTAAGACTGAGAACAAAGGATTTGTTTCCTGAATTTTTGGTTTGGCATAGAAATAGCTGTAAAACAACTGTTATCCATTATACATGAGGTCTCCACCCTAACCACAAGAGTAATTTTTTTAATTAAAAAAAATAGAGTTAAGTTATGGATGAGATAGAAGATATAAAAGTCCTTATATTAGGAGAAAGGTGGAATATAATAAAAGTGAACATGTGTGTGTGTTTGTGGCTGGGGTGCCTGTTGTGATTGGGCCCTCCAGCTGCTACTGATAGTAGTGATTCAGAAGTCTCTGATGGCTCAGCATCTGGGGAGAGTATGGAACTGGGTGGGGCTGTTTGTAACAGGAATACTGGTGTTTGCAGAAAGAGGCTTACTCATGAGTCAAGTGAGTCAAGTGAAGAGGAGCACTTGCAACTCAAGGGAGTCAAGCAAATAATTACAGCACCTACAGACTCTGAGACATTTGAGGGATTCTCAGGGAATGATGGGAGTCAGAGTACAGAGGATATTTCTAGGGAAATGGATTGGACTCAAGTAAGAGAAATTCAGAGGGCTTGTGAGTAGCCCACAAGTTCAGACACCTGAGTAGGATTCACTGATGATCAGGATTGTCCCTCAGAGTCCCCAGACAATGGGGGGTTGATGTTCTAAGTCTTAACCACAGGTGGAAATCTTGGAGGGTCAGTCAAAGGGCAGCAGCTGCTGGGAGAGTAACACCTGAGGATGATGATGATAGGACGTCAACCTCATCAAGTGGATCTGACTTGTAGTGAGCTTCAAAGGTGGGTATTTGCATAAAGGATTCTGATTGGCCATCCACAATCCAACATTCTAAGGTGACTCAGAGGGAAAAGAAAAGGCCTCAGGCAGTCAGACACTGCGGCCCACAGCAGTGACGGATCAGGAGCAAACTTGGCACACAGGGCCCAATGGCCCGCTTCACAACGCGACCCTCACCTAATGACCAATACAGACCCAAATCACTACACAGAGCCCCCTTGACCCACTCTACACCCTGGTGCTGTTTCAAGGAGGACGGACCACAGATGATGGGACTTGAAATACCTTCACTCACCTTCCGAGACCGCTGCCACCCTCATCCAAAGACTGATCAAGACCAAATGTGACACACAGAGCCCCCATGACCCACTCTACATCCTGGTACTGTTTGGAGGGGGATGGACCATGGCCAATGGGACTCGCAGTACCTTCACTAAGTTCCTGAGACCACTGCAAGCCACATACACATCTAATAGGAACCAACCTTGGCACACAATGCCTTCCTCAAATAACCCGGGCACCGCCGGGTCCCCAAGCTAGTGATTCTATAAACAGGATGTTTACACAGTGTGGTAAGACATTGGTGTATTTTCTGGGGGCAGGGGAGAGCACCTGACTATTTTTTAAATAACAAAGTGCCTGGAAATTTAACTGCCAGATGCTACTTTCAGTCTTACTATGGGGTTACATTTCCACTCAATGGGCTGCACTTTCCCTAATGGCCTTATATATTCATACTTCAAAAGTGTTATGAAAAGCTTGATTGGCGCATAGTTTTCATATGAATCTGCCAAGTATTTACCCCGAACAATATGTAAATGAATCATAAGCTCATTAATTTTGACATACCGCTTAATGCAACATAAATGCAGTTTGGAATCCAATAAAATATCTTACCAGAAATGTATTATTTCCAGTATAACACTATATAATTCTTCATTCAACCATGTGTACATTTCTTGGAGAAAATGCGAGGAAAAGAATTATTCCCATACAACTTTTCAAAATCAAGTATATTAGCCTGGACACGTCTTCCCCGCCCTCCGAATTTGTCTTGCTTTCGTCCTTAAGTTGTAAATACACTAGACTTGATCCATTGAGAAGTCTCACATGGAATGTACACAGGGTTATGGAACAATAATAGTGTCAGAAAACGGGCATATTGAGTTTCCCAAGTCACTTCTGACACTATTATTGTTCCATAGCCCTGTGTACATTCCATGTGAGACTTCTCAATGGATCAAGTCTAGTGTATTTACAACCTAAGGACGACGAGGATGAGGCGCCGCCGCCAGGCTCCGCCATCCCCAACGAAGAGGGTGCAGGGGATGAGGAAGAGGTGGCGATGGCGGTGCGGAAGCAGTAGTCGCTGTGCATTTGCCTCACTCCTCCCCACTGCATGCTGGGAAACCGAGGCCTGGGCTGTTCTGGAGAGCTAGATGAAATCATGCAAAGAGCCACACGTGGCTCGCGAGCTGTAGGTTCCTGACCCCTGCTCTAGAGTTTTGGATCTCACTGTCACCAGTACGATGAAAACATCCAATTTAATTTCTTCTTCCCACCTATTTCCAAAGAAGCTATCTCATGACTGAACCAATGTCTGCCATCAGCAATGAACATTTGGAGAGCACTCCGAACCCAAATAACCCTGGATCTGGACCAAATTTGGCACAAATACTCATTATGCCCAAATTTGAATACTGGTGGGGTTGGGGGATTGATTTTGTCATTTGGGAGTTGCAGCTGCTGGGATTTATAGTTCACCTATAATCAAAGAGCATTTTGAACTCCCAACAGCAATGGAATTGAACTAAACTTGAGCAATAGAGAATACTGGACCTTGGAAATTGGGAGCTGCTTGCATTTTCCTTCGTGCCACGGCTATCTCCCAGGAGGTGCCTGCAAATGCCGCATCAACCCAGGGAGCGTTTGCAGATGCTGAAGCTTTCCTTTTCTGCTGGACCACCTGGCAGGCACACACTCGCAAGCGCACGACTGTCTCAGCCTGCCAGTTGGAATCCCTGTGCAGGCGTTGCTTGAAAACCGCATCGCGCGTGCCCTTCCTCTCCACCCACAGCGCAGTCCCGTATCACCCCTTCCTTCCAAGGGACCTATTGGATTGGATGGGGCGATACAGGATTGTGCCGTGGGTGGAGTTGAGGAGAGGAAGGGAGCATGCGGTGCGGTTTCCAGGTAGCGCCTGCACGGGGTTTCCAACTGTCAGGCGCACACTAGCACGCTTGCGAGTTGGAATCCCGCCAGTGCCCCTCAAATTCTCCTGAGCCTCCCACCGCCCCCTTGGATTGCCTCACCGCCCACTAGGGGGCAGTACCACCCACTTTGGGAACCACGGAGATAGACACTGGGAAAGGAATGTAAGCAGTCTGTAAAATACTTACTGTGTATGAATTTATTCAATACTTATTGTGTCAAAAAATGTCACAAGTGTAGGATCATGAGTACTTTTTTTTTTTACCCAGGCACCACTTAAAATACGGTTGTGCCCAGAGTGGAAATACATAACAGCTGCTTAATGATATTCTGCAGAGTTACCTGGACTAGAAAGTAAAGCACACCCTTTCCCTTTCAAGCTATCCAGGGATTAGGGTTAGACCAAGTGTAATTATCCAGCTAATTACCTGCCAAGCCACTACATTAGCTGCCTAAATCCTTCTTTAAATTAATCTTCCCTGCAATGTCATAGAATCCTCTGTAACGGCTACTCATGTGATATGTTGTGATTTCATTGATGACATTATATCTTAAGGAAAAGTGAGCACCTATGTATCATCAGGATGAAAACATATGGACAATTTGTGCGTTTTGCTCCCCCCCCCCCTTGAGGGATGTGCCCCTAACCCAATGAAAGTGGAGGCATGACTGTACTTCCATTACCAGTATAGTTCTACTGATAAATTATCTGAGAAATAATTCTGACCAGTGATAATTAACTACCAAATGTGTTGCTTCCGACATAGTTACTGTGTGCCATTTATTGACCTGCATCCATGACTACCACTCTAAAGATAGCAGCATACTATGCCCCCCCCTTAATTTTTGCTCATTCTTTGCTGTTAATAACATACATTTAATAAATACGCGTGTTTAAATGATATGTGTGTTTAAATCTTTTCCTTTTTATTTATCCCCTTACTGTATATTTCAAAACAACATTTTGGGGGGGGGGGTTCACTAAGGTGATGCAAAGTATGTTCTTTTTCCAGAAAATGATTTTTTTTCTTTTAGCAAAATAATATTTGAAAGTCAGTTTCTCAACCCCCCCCCCCCACCGCCTTCTGCCCTTCCCTCTCTCTCTTTCTCTATCTGTCTTTTGCTATATAGGGTCCCTTGTGAGGGGAAAAACAAAATGGTAATCAAAATACTGCATTTTACATTAGATATTTTTATTTGAAACTACTAAATTTATATTTTGAAATTCTTACTGAGGCTTCAGACCCGGATTAAGCCCTTTTGGCGACCTAGGCCAAAGGCTCCGCCTCTGCAGCTACACCTCTTCCTCCTCACGGGTTCCGCCTCCGCAGCTCCGCCTTTGTAGCAACTCAGCCCCCGTTCCAGCCGGGGGGGGGCGCCGCTCTGGGGGTCCCGATTGCTTTGGACCAAGATGGAGGGGGTGCCGGGGCTGATGGGTACGCATCGCCGACTGACAGTTTGCAATGGGATGACACCTGGCCTTCTGCTTATTCGGGTGATGAAGGCCAGCCAGATTCCCGCTCAGATTGCAAATATGAGAAGCCGGGAGGATTCGGTTCTCAAGAGCGCTTTTTTCCACCAGCTGCGGAGGAAGATATGGAAACCAATTTGGAGGCACTTTCCCAGGAAGATAACGGGGCAGATGGCGCTGAACCTGCGAGGAGCTTCAACCATAGGAGTAGTATTGTGGCTACACAGAAAGATTGGAAGCGGGGCCTGGAGAGGCGCTGGTCCCACAAGGGTGGGACTTAAGTATACACTCTGTGGGAAAGTTCCTCAGTTTGGCGGCCACGTCTTTGCTGGACAGACGCATCGGTGGTCTGCTGCTCCCTGGAAGCCATAGTTTGGCTCACCTTGCCAAGTACTGCCAAGAGACCTTCCTTCCAAGAACTCTGGATTGCCTTGTTTGCTCCCTGGACTAAGTTTGCTTTGGATTACCTTGCCTTGTTTTTATGGACCTTGCTTTTGAGAGGCTCCCTGTTTTTGGATTTGCTTTTGAAACCAGTTCCTAATTACCTTGGACCAGGGCCATAGCCAGGATTTTGATTCGGGGGCTGAGACTGGGTGGAAGAGGGTCTACCCTAGCAAACCTTTTGTATTGTTATCCCAATAACCCCATTAATGTGGGATATATTGTGCATGGTGATCAGATCATGATATGAATAAACATAACAGTTTAAATAATGTACCAGTAAGGCCTTCTTGCGGACCACCCTGAGAATTTCGGGGGGGGGGCTGAAGCCCCCTTAGCCCCCCCCCCATGGCTACATGCCTGCCTTGGACTTATTGATCTCATTCCTTATTTGAACATTTTATCTTTTTCACCTGCTATCCTTTTGATTCAATAAATAGTTAATTGACATTGTCTGTGTGTGTGTAATTACGGGGTGGAGCTAGGGCCCGCGTTGTGACAGCCTCTTCCTCTTCGCCAGCGCGAGGAGGAGGAGGAAGGAAAGCTCCACCCCCGGAGCCGATGCCGCGCATGCGCAGCAGCAGCCCCGAGGGTGGGCTTTTTCGGCGTTGAGTATTTATGTCACAGCGGATAGGCAACAGAAATATAGAAGTTTAATTCCCCATCGGCCCAAAAACTCCAGTCTCTGTTCGAGTGAATAATGAAACTCTCATTCAATTCACAAGGTAAATATATAACTTTGTATTGAATTGTATTTAACAATAACTGGCAAAACATCGAAAAACAACAGCCATCACAGCTACCTTTCTAAACATCCTTTCCTCACAGATATTTAATCCCAACTGTCAAATCCCAACTGTCACTTTGTAACTGACATTCCTCAAGGTTCCATTTAGCAGTCTTGAGACAGCGCCATCTGGTGTCAAACATGTCACACTGCAGGTCATCTCAAACTGCGAAAATATATCTTATGCTGACTCATGAATTGCTATTCAAAATGCAATAATCTGACAGGGCTTCCCTCTGCGGTTCCGCCCCCTCCTCCTCGCGCCAGCCTGAGAAAAAAGGGGCGATCTTCAGCCGCTTCTGCGCCTGTGCGCGGGGCGCCATAGACTCTCAGAGGCCGTTCCGCTGCCTCTGAGAGTCTATGGCGCCCCGCGCGCAGGCGCAGAAGCGGCTGAAGATCGCCCCTTTTTTCTCAGACCGGCGTGGTGGCTTTAGGAGGGAGGGAGGAGCCACGGGGAGGCTCCCCGCGGCTCCTCCGTCCTAAAGCCAACTCACCTGAGGAAAAAAAGGGCGATCTTTGGCTGCTTCTGCGCCTGCACGCAGGGCGCCATAGACTCTCAGAGGCAGCAGAACGGCCTCTGAGAGTCTACAGTGCTCCGTGCGCAGGCGCAGAAGCAGCCGAAGATCGACTTAAAAAAAATCTTTTGGGGGGGGGTCTGGATCTGGCGCCTCCCCATGGCTGCGCCCTAGGCCGTGGCCTAGTGTGGCCTTATGGATAATCCGGGCCTGTGAGGCTTTGAAAAGCTTTGTGCCCCAGAGGCGGAATAGTTATTTTCAGACATTATTTACCCTGGCAAGATGCCATGCCCTCCCATCGGCTGTATTGGACGGGAGGTATCAGAAGACCCCCTTCAAGCAGAGACTATGCCCCTGTGGGTCTGGTCATGTGGAAACAACTGAGCACGTGCTTCTTCAATGCATGTTCTACAGAGATCTTAGATCCAATCTCATTGGGCCATGGCTTCTAAAGTACCCGGGGCGCAGTGAAAGATGCTATTCCACCCTGCTGCTTTCAGACTCTAACACTGCAATGACTTACAGTGTTGCCAAGTTCTGTGCTGCTGCCCTTAACATCAGACGGGTGATGATTGACACTGTAAGGCAACAATATCCTGTCTCTTAAAATATATTTTTATACTGATTTCTAGTCTGATTTTAAATAACTGTTTACTGGGGCGCTGTCCTTCTCCTCTTGGGGCGCTTGTGCCCACTTTGTGCTGGTCTGTGGCCGTAATAAAGTTTTGATTGATTGATTGATTGACATTATGTGCCTTCTGAAACAATCCTAGAAGCAGGTATAAGGCATTGCCATACATGGATTTACTAAATGTGTATCTCTGTTGTTATTTTTCACTTCTTTCCCTCTCCTAAAATCTAGTCTCCCAAATCTCATCCTGTCCAAACATCTATAACTGACATTCTAGGAAAAGTGACGATACATACATATTAAGCCTGGTTAGGTTTCTCGTTAGTCAACGAATTTTGTTATAAATTCGTCAAAAACTTACATTAGAAATGGTTTTGAAGTGTGTCTAGCAACCCGGAAGCGACCTTTTAGTCGTCAGGTTTCGTATGTATGTTGGCTCCTTCCCAGGGGCCAGCGGTGGAGGGGATCGGCTCCACTCTTGGCGCTCGCGCTCGGGGGGGGGAAGAGGGGAGGAGGGAGAGCAAGAGCAGAGGAGAGGAGGGGGCTGTGGGATCCCCTCCCTCTCCTCTGCATCTCTCTCTTCCTCAGCTATACAAGTCCGCGCGGGGGCGGCTATCCGCTTCTCCCTTTCCCCTCCCAAGAGAGGCAGCCCTGGCTCTCGGAGGTGCCCCGTTGTGCCTGGGCTCCGGGCTGGAAACTGTTGCCTTGGTGGGCATGAAATGCGCGCTCCTGAATGGCCATCTGTCAGAGGTGCTTTGATTGTGCTTTTCCTGCATGGCAGGAGGATGGACTAGATGGCCCATGTGGTCTCTTCCAACTCTATCCAATCCCGAAGGGGACACAGAGCGGATTACATCACACATACGGCAGACAGTCCCTGCCGGTTCCACATACAATCACATACAACATACAACATATGACAAGTACAATTTTAGAAGGATTTTCTTCAGGCTGCATCACAGGGTGTGATTGCATCATTACGTCACAAGGGGGTGCTGTTGCTTCATCCTCATGACAGACAGCCTCTGTTTTCCGCATTCCACCTTCAGGCAGCCGATCTTACTTTATTTAGGCATTGTAAGTCCTTGAAAAAATCCTTCCCCGCTTGGCGGTTCCCAGTTTTATCTAATCACAGCTGAGCTGTTTTCGAACTGTTGGGTAAACAGTGGACAGGGCTCACAGCTGGGTGTCCAAACCAGGCCGGGATTCGAACATGCAACCTTCAGATTGCCAGCACAGCTGTGGTTACCACTGTGCTATCTCTCCGGCCCAACAAACTAAGGCTGTATCTACACTGCACTATATCCCAGGATCTGGTCCCAGATTATCTGCTTATGCCAGATTACCTGGCAGCATTACCAATCCAGCTCAAAACTGATAATATGGGATCAGATCCTGGAATATATTCTGTAAATCCAGCCTAAGAAGTTGCATTGACATTGTAGGATTAGTTTAGCTTCACACCGCTTTAATTGCCACAGTTCAATGCTTTGGAATCATAGAAGTTGTAGTTGGTTGAGGCGCCAGCACACTGGCAGAGAAGGCTTAAGATCTTGTAATTGAGCTATGACAGTTAAAGTGGTGTCGAACTGTATTAATTCTACAGTGTAGATGCAGCATAAGTGTCTCAGTTGCAGTCACTTCATCATTAAGGGCTAGGGCTGCCTTCCTTCTAGTAAGAAGGACTATCAGCCGCTTCCAACATGTGCTCATCGTGTTAAACAACAAAAACAAAAAATCAATGCATTTTTATCTTAATGTTTCTTTCCTGATCTGAACTTCCTTCTCCCTTGCATGATCCATGCTTATGAAGAATAGATAAGTGGCACAGAAAGCCAAATTAATGTTTGTGGAGTCCTGTAAATCAGTGTTTTGCAACCTTTTTTGAGCCACGGCACATTTTTTACGTTTACCAAATCCTGGGGCACACCACCAACCAAAATGACACAAAATGACACTCTAACACAGTAATACATACAGATAATATGTTTTTAAATGTATTTATACACTCAGTGTGAAACCTGGGCCTGTTTCGATGAACACAACATATATATGACTTCCTCTCACATACTTATACATGGCTATCATGTCTTCTCTCAGCCTTCTCTTCTTCAGGCTAAACATGCCCAGCCCTTCAAGCCGCTCCTCATAGGGCTTGTTCTCCAGACTCTTGTGAAATTTCACCCTGAGTGAAACTTGCTTCCAGATAACTATCGATGTCATGAAGCTGTTATAAACAGTTCCTTTGTGGGGGAGCAACTCTCAAAATAATCCAGTAAAATAGTAAAAAAAAAAATTTCCAAGCAGAGAGGCTCAATTTGTTTCTTGGAAACCTGTGAATGCTTCAGCCTCCCGATGCTCCCAGGTTCGCTCACTGCCCAATTCACCGACGTGGAGCTTCCGACATTCGGCGGAGCCCTTTCTTTGCCTCGGGGAGGATCTGCGGGGAGGGAAAGAGGGAGAAAGAGCTGCTAGGAGGGGGAAGAGTGCCAATTTCCCACGGCACACCTGCTGATCGCTCACGGCACACTAGTGTGCCACGGCACACTGGTTGGGAAATACTGCTGTAAATTATATTTTTGGTCAACTCAGAACTTTGCATAAAAGCATTAAACCTTCTTTAACGGCTCTGATTTTTCTGTGGAGTTATGAAGAAAATACTGAGCTCCATTGCAACACGTGAGAAGTGGGCTAGCCATCTGTGCAAGGGGAGTTTTTTAAGCCAAAGATGTCGTTTTTCAACATCTTTAGATGACATGCCTTCTTTTTTTTGTTGAAAAAAATGAATTAAAACATGCACAACACTTTGTCCTGAAAAACCTTTCTGTCAAAGTGTGTGCCTTCTTTTGTGTGGTGAACATATAGTCCTTCAGGTGCACTTTGACTATAATATTAGCCAGGATAGTAGAGAATGATGGTTTTTTAATGCAGCGATAAGCCACATACTCCTTATTTCTGTTTTAGAGAAATATACTGTGTATTTATAACAGCATGAAGTTCCTTGGTTTCTGTCTCTCTGTGGTGATGCTTACCATAGTATTGAAGAGCTTCCTCTATATCAGTGTTTCTCAACCTTCCTAATGCTGCGACCCCTTAATACAGTTCCTCATGTTGTGGTGACCCCTAACCATTATTTTCATTGCTACTTCATAACTGTATTTTTGAGGGGGGTTGATTTTGTCATTTGGAAGTTGTCGTTGCTGGGATTTATAGTTCACCCACAATCAAAGAGCATTCTGAACTCACCAACAATGGAATTGAACCAAAGTTGGCACAAAAAACTCCCATGACCAACAGCAAATACTGGAAGTGTTTGGTGGACATTGACCTTGAGTTTGGGAGTTGTAGTTCACCTACATCCAGAGAGCACTATAGACTCAACAATGATGGATCTGGGCCACACTTGACACTAATCCTCAATATACCCAAATGTGAACACTGGTGGAGTTTGGGGAAAATAGATCTTGACATTTGGGAGTTGTAGTTGCTGGGATTTATAGTTCACCTACAATCAAAGAGCCCCTAGCACCCCACCAATGATAGAATTGGGTCAAACTTCCTACACAGAACCCTCATGCCTTGAAGGGACTAGCTAACGTGAGCCTCCATCCCACTTCACACATTCTCCCTCACCCACACATGCGCATCATGTTGCCATGTGCCAAGCACGCCTGCTCTCTCCTCCCCTCTTGGAGTCTCAGAAACAGCCCTCTCCTTGGCTGGGAGGCTTGCCAATCACAGCAGAGTAGAGCTTTAGGTGGGAGAATTCGCAGTCAAGTTAAGACATCTTCAATCTTCTCTGCCAAAGGGCTTCCTAAGACCATCATAAATATATGTTTTCTGATGGTCTTTGGCGACCCCTCTGAAACTCTCTCACGACCTCCCTGGGGGTCCCGACCCCCAGGTTGAGAAACACTGCTCTATATGTTTAATCTATTTCTCTCACCACAACTGGAAATTATTGGCTTAAAGCCCCAGCAAAGAGGACAGTTGCCTCTGATTTGCATTTGTGCTTTGCCCCTTTTCTGGTATCCCTTTTCTGGACTGGGAGACCTCCCATAGGTCTGAACTCACAGAGTCTCCTCCCCACTTAAATCCTCCATCCAAAAGTAACAGTAGGTAGTACTGGACGGTTTGTGTTTCTTCACATTTGTTATTGAATGATCATTTTGCATCTTGGTGCTTCCAAAACTTCCTACATTTGCATTATGATTCTTTCTGATATATTGCAAGACTCCTGAGGGCTCTTCCAGACAGGCCCAACACCCGTGATGGGTTCTGGATTCACATCCAAATGACACCTCAGATCAATCCTGATTAATCCAGAGAAAACAGGGTGCAACGACGCTTGCCGCCAAATAATGTAAAGGATCTGTTTTTATTTTCAAACTGCTGCCACCAAAATATGAAAAGGACTCTGTCTATATTTCCATTAGCTGCCACCTTTTACCATACTTGGTTACCCACTAGGAAGAAGTTATTTTCGAGGCTTGTGTATGAAGGAATTACGAGGAGAGATATCTTTGTTAAATAACTGTAAAGTTTATTCAAACAATGTTCTAAGCGTGGAGGTTTCAGAGTTCAAGACTTAGGTGGTTACAATATCTTCTTAGAGGCACAGATCTTAAGGTTACAAGGTTTCTAAATACAACGTCTGACTGTATTTCTCCAAACACTGTCTCAAAAATATTATAGATACTCTGCCACAATAGGCCTTTTATCTATCTTCTAGGTTAGCTTTCCAGCCTAACCTACAAACAGGAGTTCTTATAGGCTACCTAAACCTAACTGCCTTTCTGCAGTATCAAAACACAACCTTTTCTGTTCTCCTCAGAACAGATATCAGCAGCTTCCCAAAACCTCTACCAGCTAGTCTAACCGCTCCTGACTAACTGAAGAATTTCAAACCTGGAAATTCTAAAGCTACTGTTAGGCTCCGCCTCCTGTTGCTAAGGCCAGGCACTCAAATATTCCTTGTTAACCCTTTAGGGTTTGCCAAGTTTTTACCCTTTCAACATACATACATACATATAAATATCAACCATATTTAAAAACTGTAACAAAGAATTCTGACTTCACCACACAGGGATTTCCCAATTTACTCTGGATTTTAAAAGTACTTCAAAAGACTTAGACCTTACTGCAAGGTCCGGACCTTTTGAGGTGTTGGGCATGTTGGGTGACTCTCAGGGCCACTTCTCCGATCCCGAGGGCCAATCCCCATTGCCATCCTAGTTCTTTGGGCCTCACCCTCCCTTCCCAGCCCCCCATTTCCCCCATAAACTTACTGGAGGGGCCTGGCTGTGTTCTTAGGACCCTCAGAGTATGCTTCTTACGTGACAAAATGAGATTTGGTGAATCTCTGATTATTCACAAATTTGATTTATGTGTTTTATATAAGAATTTCTAGATCCTCCAGCATAAAACTGTGGTCGGTTTGTAGCAAAGGTTAACCACAGAGGTATGTTGGAGGACCTAGAAATTCCCAGAGAGAACTTTAGGTATTTTTGAGTCATCTGACATGATTCTTTAGTTAATGTCTAGTGGATGTCACTCTGGAAAGCCTATAGATTCTCAGAGAGGCATTCCCTTTGGTTAAAAAAGTAGCTTTTTATATGCATTTTCCCCAACTTTCACAAGACTAACCCTATCAGATGTGTAGGGTCCACTGTACTTTGAACCCACACATTTCCATTTTTTTCACTACCCTGAAGTACTCCCCATTTCCAATCATCATTTCAGCCTTTTCCCCTTTGGTTAATTTCCATTTTTTCTGCCTTGCCACTGATGCTCCATATATTTATCTATTTGCTACCCCCCCTTTTTTATGTTCAGTATCATTCATTTTCATCGAAGTACTTTTGGCAGCATATAATTTTGGCAGCATATGATGTATCACAACATTCTATTAATGTTTACTAGAGTACACCCCCCCACACACACACATACACAAATACTTCAGTATGCAATTTCACTCCAAGAACCACTGCCTTTCCAACTTGAGTTGAGATGAGGGACATTTTATTGTGCTATTCCATATAATTGATATTTATTTATTTACTAGCTGAGGACCCGGCGGTGAGCGGCTTATTTGAGGAAGGCATTGTGTGCCAAGGTTGGTTCCTATTAGATCTTTATGTGGCTTGCAGTGGTCTCAGGAACTTAGTGAAGGTACTGCAAGTCCCAGTGGCCATGGTCCATCCCCTCCAAACAGCACCAGGATGTAGAGTGGGTCATGGGGGCTCTGTGTGTCACATTTGGTCTTGATCATTCTTTAGATGAGGGTTGCAGCGGTCTCAGAAGGTGAATGAAGGTATTTCAAGATCCACCATCTGTGGTCCGTCCTCCTTGAAACACCATCAGGGTGTTGAGTGGGTCAAGGGGGCTCTGTGTGCTAATTTTGGTCTGTATTGGTCATTGGGTGAGGGTCGCGTTGTGAAGTGAGTTAATCCGGGCCTGACCTCAGAAACAGCAATACATTGAAACGTGCCAATACATACACGCATATGAGTTGAAGAGACTTGGACTATGCTGGCAAAGAAAAGCTACTTGTGTGGGGAATTAAAAGGCCCGGGGTTGAGGATTGAAAGGCAAAGAAAATAATGTTAGCAATTCCAGGACAAGCAAAATGTTGTTTGCTGCAAGAGGGAAACATGGTGCAAGTACAGCACACACAGCCATTTGCAGACTAACGTAAAGCCTATATCTGGAAGAACCCTCAATATAAAGTATCCTCGTATGCCTCAAGTATTACTTTCATCTCAGCTTTTCAATACCATGTTGTTGACACTAGATATTTTGCATTACATAGTATATATCAAAAGAGTTCTGAGATGCTAGGACTGGCACCGTTTGATGCAAACGGAGAAACAGTGATACTAGAACAAAGGCGGCAGCCTCGTTGCCAGCATGCATTGCTGTACGTTTGGAGAAAATGTCAGGAAGCTACCATGCAAATACTGCCTTCCCTGACAAGGATAAATAGTGTGATGGGGAAGTGCTCCATTGCCAGGCTCTGGCACTCAACTGGTACAAAGCTTAAGCACCTGTTGGAAATGTTAGTACTTGACTTTGCGGACTTTAAAAGGGCACTGTCTAAACATTAAAATAAAATAAATTTCATAAGACAGTACACCTTCATGATTATTACCAATAGTTAATGGTATAGTATAGTATGTGATGCACAGCATTTTATAGTATTGGGATGCACAGCTAGGCCTATTTTAATAGTAACTCTAAAGCAACCAGAAACTATCTTTATCCAACATGATCTAACATTCCCTTTGGGTAACAGTTAGGTCTACTGTACTTTGAAAAAGTCCTGTATCTAACGGGGATGCATTGCCGTGAATCACCTTCCTCTGGTCAGCCGAGTCCTGTCCTGCTAGTCAAAAATAAACAGGGCCTGAAAATAAGGGACACAAATTTTAGGGCCTATTGAATAAGGGACGTATGGGAACCCTAATTGTATCTAGCTTGAATCATGAGCCCAATAAACATTGAATAAATTTACACCTATTGCATCACAGGCAGTTCCCGTGTTATGAACAAGACAGGTTGTGTAGGTTTTTTGTTAAGTTGAATTTGTCTGTAAGTTGGAATAGACACATTTTTAAAGTATAACTCCGGTCACGCTCTTTTAGTTTTGGATAGCATAGGAAAATCTTAACACTTCGCCGTGTTTGTTTTGCTGGCTGTCCAGCAGATTTCACCTCACTTTCTGTCCCAGTGACAACTGGGTTTTGAAAAGTTTGAGTTGTGATAGAAGCAAGAATTGGTGCTAAATTTTCAGGGGAGATTCCTTTTTCCCATGACAACTCTTCCAGGAGTGAATTTCCCTTCCTATGTCTCAGGGACATGAAGTTAGATTAAATCTTTATAATGCTGTATCTCACTCCCTACCAACCCTGGAGATCACTTCGTTCTGAAGATCTGAACTTACTCAAAGTGCCCAGTTATGAAATACCCATGTTTGGCATTTCAAAGGTCTTCTCCTGGACTGTTTGACTAAGTAATGTTGGCATAAGGCTATGCAAGTAGGTGCAGAAGCATGTACGGGTATATACACCTTCTCCCTACAACAATCTTTTAAGGCTTGTAACTATGGATGTGTTGAGGAATGTGTGTACGGTCACCGGTGTTCACAGCCAGTGATAAAGCAGCTGGGATTTCACAATACCTGGAGGGCTACCGATGATCCACGGAAATCTACTGGGTGACCTTGAGCAAGTCATACTCTCTTATCCTTAAAGAGACAATGGCAAGCTCTCTTCAAACAAATCTTTCCAAGACAGCACCCCAAGACTAGTTACACTGCCATATAATTTTATTTTTAATTAATTAATTAATTAATTAATTTTGGGATTTATTAATCGCCCATCCCAGTTGGCTCTGGGCGATTTACAGTAAAACACAAGCTGATTATAATCCAGTTCCTGAATGTAGATTATCTGGCTTAAACTGTATTATATGGCAGTGTAGACTTATAGAAGTTTATCCACAAATGTATCCAAAAATTATGCCCTACATTTCCAAAAGCAAATGTAAATCATTGCTCCTCCAAAAGTATTTATCTCACCCTTTATATTTTTCCCAGGGATGTTCTTACTCCTCTACCGGTCTAAATGCAATAAATAGGGCGAGTGAATCAGTTCATGTTCAGTGAACTTAAAGAGACTACGCTGATGTGTATGTCCTGGAAGCCATGAGGTCTCACAAGATAAGCAAGTCCCAACACATCTTTGTTAACATGCAGAGCCCTTAAGCAATAATGGATTTCACATTACAGCGAGTTAACAGGAGAGAGTCCCCCCCCCCCCCCTTATAGTTGGAAACCAACTCTGATCAGTTCTAGATTAGAAGACAGAAAAATCTATAGAGTATATAAACACACCTTTAAAAGCACAACTTGTTTCTCTTCATTCCTTAACTGGACGCAAGTTTCATCCTTGTATTGGACAACACACCTGATAGAAACAAAACAGACAACTGTGCGCTAATTAGTACTGCGATTGGCCCCGTTCCTTACCAGTAGTGGGGTTAGGGTTCCCATATGTCCCTTATTCTAAGGGACGTCCCTTATTTTGGCCCTAAAATGTGTGTCCCTTATTTTCAGGCCCTGTCCCTTATTTTTGACTAGCAGGACAGGACTGGGCGGGGTTGACCAGAGGAAGCTGCGCGCTGTGGTTTCCACGGCAATGCCTGCCCGGGGATTGCAACTCGCAGGGCAGCCTGCGTCCCCGTTGGACGGAAGAGGCGATACAGGACTTTTTCAAAGTACAGTAGACTAATTAACCGTTACCCAAGGGGAATGTTGGATCATGTTGGATAAAGATCGTTTCTGGTTGCTTGAGAGTTACTCTTAAAATAGGCCTAGCTGTGCATCCCAATACTATACAATGCTGTGTATCCCATACTATACTATACCATTAACTATTGACATAATAATCATGAAGATGTACTGTCTTATCAAATTTATTTTATTTTAATGTTTAGACAGTGCACTTCTAAAGCCAGCAAAGTCAAGGACTAAATACAGAGGGAGAAAATAAGGTAGTTCTGATAAATGTTTTTTCTGCATGACAAAACATGCAGAGACATACCGTGTACTGTTAAGAGGGTATAAGTCAGGTTTTTTTTTGTGAGTTTCAATCATTATCTTATTCTGTTAATAAAAGTATTTCTACCGAATGTTTGTGTCCCTTATTTTTGTGAAAAAATCCCGTCAATGTCCCTTATTTCTTATATCAAAAAATGGCAACCTGTCACAATGCACGGACTTGGCGGGCCCCTTAATCACACACACAGAGACGTACTGAAGGCTAACTACTTTATTGAATATAAAAACAGTTCCAAAGAATATAGTCCAATATGAAGTGAGTATCCAAAAGGCTTGAAGTAACAATGTCCAAGATAACGTAGCAAATAGGCAAAAGGCTTGGCAGGGCTCCGCAGCCAATGCGGATCAGGAAACAGAGCAAGGCTTCGCAAACCGATGCGAATCAGGAAACAAGGCAAGGCAAAACAAGGCAAGGCTTGATGACCACGGCTTAGCTTGTGGTCCCACTCCGCTTCACGCCTATTCAGGTAAAGTCAGCAAAGTCAAGGACTAAATACAGAGGGAGAAAATAAGGTAGTTCTGATAATGTTTTTTCTGCATGACAAAGCATGCGGAAACATACCACGTACTGTTAAGAGGGTGTCAGTCAGTTTCTTTTGTGAGTTTCAATCATTATCTTATTCTGTTAATAAAACTATTTCTACCTAATGTTGGAGTTTCAAGTTTTTAATGAAGTGTCCCTTATTTTTGTGAAAAATCCCGTAAATGTCCCTTATTTCTTATATCAAAAAATGGCAACCCTAAGTGGGGTACAGGCAGTCCCTAAATTACAAATATCTGACTTACATCCGATTCCTAGTTACAAACAGGTGAGGGGTGAGGGAATTGGTGGCACTAGGTGGTCCCAGAGGTAGACATGCCAGCTAGAAGTATGCGCTGGGTCTTTTGCAGTATTTGAAAATGCTGAAGCATTTACACGCACAGGTAAAAATAAATTGTATGTTAAGACAAATATATGTCCAAGTTGCATTTGAAACAAAACAATACACTTTTTTTTTAGTTTTGTTCAGTATGGTGTGGAGTTATATCCACTGTGAGATTTTTACTGCTGTCTGTATTTATATTTATTATTTATTTATTCTTTATTATTCGGTCTTGTAAGCGGCTCACAGTCCACATAAAACAACATAAAAACAGAAATAAAACATCAATTAAGGCTAGATCAAGATTTCAAATTTCAGCAATCGAATGCCAGCCGAAATACAAGTTTCGCAAGGCACGCACTTCAGTTCGCAAGGCATTCTAAATGGATGGCGCCACGACAGAGAAGGCTCTGCGCCATGTAGATGTTAAATGGATGGCTTTAAAACCAGGCCCGGATTAACCTCTTTTGGCACCCTAGGCCACACTTTGGAATTACGCCCCCAAACCAACCTCTACCGCCCCCCCCCCACACACACATTCCTTCTTTCCACTGCGAGGAGGAGGTGGAGGGAAGCCCCGCCCACGGCAGCAGCCCCGGCGGTGTGGCTTCCCTCCGCCTCCTCGCACCCTTCTTCCTTGAGTCGCGTGAGGAGGAGGGGGCGGAGGGAAGCCTTGCCCCCGGGGCCACTGCCGGGCATGCACAGCACTCCTTGTCAAGGAAGGAGCGCCTCTGCCTCTTCCACCATGTTCCTGGGTGCTGCACATGCCCAGCAGCGGCCCCGAGGGCTTTCCTTCCTTCCTCCTCGCACCCTCCTTCCTTGACAAGGGGGCGGGGGCGATAGCAAGAGGGGGGGTGCCATTCCCTCCTCCGTGAACTGCGCCCCCCTTGGCTTGAGCCCCTAGGCTATGGCCTAGGGTGGCCTTATGGATAATCCGGGCCTGGGTGGCTTTTGTCATTGTTTGTGTTTATTGCTCTTTGTCACAACTCTGTGGCTGGCGTGGCGTGTCGCATGGGCCCTATATCGGGCTGGCTTATCTCCTCCTTGGTTGGTAGGGGAGATAACGCCCTGGCTCCCTGGGGTGCTGAGTTTCCGTGGATCAGTATTGGGCCAGTGGCACCCAGGCCTGCAAGTGCCTTAGGACATGCGTGGGCTGTCCGACCCCTGACCCAGGGCCCATGCATGGCTGCCAATCCTTGTTCCTGTTTTCAATAAATGAGTTGTGGCCATTTTCATCCAACCACTAGTCTTTGCATTATTTATCATGGCGCGAGGTGTATCACCCTTGCACACGCAATTATTCTTTGGTTAGACATTTAAGTTTATAAGTTTATATTGATGTTATTTATTTATTGTTTGCTTTGTTTGGTTTGTTAATTACGGTACTGAATGCTTGCCACTTTTGTTCTGGAAACCGTCCTGAGTCCCCTTGGGGAGATAGGGTGGGTTGCAAATAAAGTTTGTTTATCACTAGCTGAGGACCCGGCGGTGCCCGGGTTATTTGAGGAAGGCATTGTGTGCCAAGGTTGGTTCCTATTGTTTATGTGGCTTGCAGTGGTCTCAGGAAGTTAGTGAAGGTACTGCAAGTCCCATTGGCCATGGTCCACCCCCCTCCCAACAGGATGTAGAGTGGGTCATGAGGGCTTTGTGTGCCAAGTTTGGTCTTGATCAGTCATTGAATGAGGGTTGCAGCAGTTTTGGGAAGTGAGTGGAGGTACTTCAAGTCCCATCATCCGTGGTCCGCCCTCCAAACTGCATCAGGACGTCCATTGGGTCATGGGGGCTTTTTGTGCCAAGTGTGGTCATGATTATGCACTGGATGAGGGTCGCAGCGGGCTTGGGAAGTGAATTGAGGTACTTGAAATCCCACCCTTTATGGTCCATCCTCCTCTAAACTGCAGTAGGATGGAGTGTGGGTCATGGGGGTACTGTGCGCCAAGTTTGGTCTTATGGTTCAGGGCCACCTTGTTCTGTGGGGAATGAAGAGTTTGAAAGTACTACAAATCTCATAACCTGTGATGGTACTTCAAGTCCCATCATCCATGGTCCTCCCTACTCCAAACTGCAGTAGAATGAATCATGGGTCATAGGGGCTCAGTGTGCCAAGGTTGGTTACTGTTAATTCAGGCCATACACAATGTCCCATTAACTGAGGCCTAGTCAGGGAAATCAAGTTAATGAAGCCGTACTGTAAATTTTGGGCCTGGTCTGTGATTTCTAGAGGCTACAGTGTTTTCTGGGAAGTGAATTGGGATGCAAATCCCATCATTCGTGGCCCATCCTGCCCTAAACTCTCTTTTGGGGCCTGGCTATACACAATGTCCTATTAACTGAGGCCTAGTCAGGAAAATCAGGTTAATGAAGCCTTACTGTAAATTTTGGGCCTGGTCTGTCATTTGTAGGGGCTACAGTATTTTCTGGGAAGTGAATTGGGATGCAAATCCCATCATTCAGATCCTGCCCTAAACTCTCTTTTGGGGCCTGTAATGTTCTGGCCTGCTCTGCTGGTAATTGGTAACTTTAAAAGGCGGAATGGCAGGCAGCCGTTTCTAAAAGCTGAGGGGGGAGGAGAAACAGGATTCCATTTTGTTTTCACAGAGCCAAGTGGGGAGGGAATGTTGATGGTGCATTTTTTCCCCTCAGTGGGAAGAAATCCTGTTGTTTGAATGTAGAGGCCTGGATTCTGGGATGCTGGCTAATCAGTGGCTATCAATGCCCTCTGTCTGGTGCCTTAGAATTTTGGAGTGCCAAGGCTGGCCAATCAAAGGACTTTATGCAAATAGCTGCCCTCCCACATACATACATACATACATACAAACATTCCGCTTTATTATATATAGAGATTTATATTCTTGAAGGCAAATGGACACCGCAGCTAAGCGACTTCATTTACTTGAAGAGAAGCCTTACTGTGCAGACTATAAGGCTTTTTAATTGCAAAGTACTGTTTTCATGGTATGATCAAATATATCACTCTGATGTTCCTTTCACACCCAAGTATTCTGTCAGGTATACTAGATACTAGAGTGTTTGCTTGTCATACTAGAGTGTTTGTCAAATCCTGTGAAATGAGGCTGGAGAGGAACATACCCAGAAGCTACATATTGATATGCTGCCTGGCCATGTCTCCTAGTGATTGCACATTCGGGATCAATATAAAGGGGGCTGTCTACACAGATTTAATTTTGCTTTGTTTGTACATACGGGCTTAAAGTCAGTTTTCCCAGGGTTCCTGGTTTAAACCTGCACCTCAACATGATGTTGGAGAAGTGCCCCGCATGCATTAGTATCTGGCTCAATAATGCATGTCAGCATGATGCTACTTCCTTTGACATGTTCACTGAAAATGCAGGAGCATTTGCCAGAACATTGCTATTATGTAATATGTTCTAATGGACTCTACTGTCAGGATCTCTAACCCTGGTTACAGCTGCTTTTGATACAAATAAAGAGTGCAATCCTTTGTTGAATAGTCCCGGTATGTTCAGTGGAGATAGCATTGTAGTACGAATGTTTAGCATTGAATCCTAGATGCAGCTCTATAAACATTAAACGAAATGCTCAGTGTCATTTAATCTTCTAAACAAGGCAAAATGCTGTGAAGCATTTGCTCGGTTCTTCGCGGACAATTCGTCAACTATCGGCCTGTTTCCAACCTCCCCTTTTTGGGCAAATCCTGGAATGTGAGGTGGCCTCACAACTCCAGGTATTCTTGGTAGACACGGATTATCTGGATCCGGCGCAGTCTGGTTTTAGGCCGGGACATGGTACCGAGACAGCCTTGGTTGCCTTAGTGGATGATCTATGCCGGGAGCTGGACAGGGGGAGTGTGTCCCTGTTGGTTCTGCTGGACCTCTCAGCGGCCTTCGATACCGTCGACCACTGTATCCTTCTGGGACGCCTCGCGGAAATGGGCCTTGGAGGTTCTGTCTTGCAGTGGCTCCGGTCCTTTCTGGAGGGCCGATCTCAGAAGGTGATACTGGGAGACACCTGCTCAACCCCTCAACCATTGTCTTGTGGGGTTCCTCGGGGCTCAACACTATCTCCCATGTTGTTTAACATCTACATGAAGCCGCTGGGGGAGGTCATCCCTACCTGGGGTGGGGTGTCATCTGTACGCAGATGACGTCCTACTCTATCACTCCTTCCCACCTGCTACTTAGGAGGCTGTTCAAGTCCTGAACCGGTGCTTGGCCGCTGGTGGGGACTGGATGAGGGCTAACAAATCCTGAAACTGAATCCAGACAAGACAGAGGGACTCCTGGTGTTGGTTTTAACGTTTAAGGCCTTGCAGGGCATAGGGTTACAGCCTGTGCTGGACGGGGTCACACTCCCCCTGAAGATGCAGGTTCGCAGTTTGGGTGTGATCCTGGACTCATTGCTGAGCCTCGAACCCCAGGTCTCGGCGGTGACCAGGGGAACATTCCGACAATTAAAACTTGTGCGCCAGCTGCACCTGTACCTTGGGAAGCCTGACTTGGCCACGGTAGTCCATGCTCTGATTACATCCCATATAGATTATTGTAATGCTCTCTACGTGGGGCTGCCTTTGAAGACTGCTTGGAAGCTTCACAGCAGCCTGGTTGATAACAGGAGTGGCAGTCAGGGAGCGTACAACTCCCCTGTTGTGCCAGCTCCACTGGCTACCAGTTTGCTACTGGGCACAATTCAAAGTGCTGGTTTTGGCCATTAAAGCTATAAACAGTTCTGGTCCAACTTACTTGTCCGAACGCATCTCTCCCTATGAGCCATCAAGATGCTTAAGATCATCCGGAAAGGCCCTGCTCTTGGTCCCGCCTGCTTTGCAGGCGCGCCTGGTGGGGTCGAGAGACAGGGCCTTCTCAGTGGTGGCTCCTCGGCTTTGGAACGCCCTTCCTAGTGACATCAGATGGGCTCCCTCCCTCCTGACATTTCGTAAGAAAGTCAAGACTTGGCTTTTCGAGCAAGCATTCGCAGATGAACTTGAAGGGAAGGAGCTGGAGGAGGTGACGGCCGACAGGGAGCTTTGGTGTGGGATGGTCCATGAGGTCACAAAGAGTCGGAAGCGCCTGAACGAATGAACAACATCAGAAGCGACTGAACGAATGAACAACAACATGGTTTTGCTAAAGTATGCTGATTGTAAAATCAGCTTTGATATTAGCTAACAGGAGGCGAGTAATTATAGGAAAATGGGACCGTAGGTCTGAGAATGGAATTTAGGCTTGAATCACGTGTTCTCCTCACCTAAAGCATTCTGCTACGTTTATCAGCAGACCTCACAAGTGTACAATGTGCCAGTGCGTTGTTTATTTTTAACCACACATCTTCAGCTGTATAAAACACTTTGGTTGCTATGCCTTACGTGTTACATACAAGAAGAGGTGAAGCTAGAAACCTGGCTAGTGCGCAAAGAACGTTGCACTTCCCATGCTTTCTACATACATAGAGTCTTGAGTTCACAATCATGTTTTGGATCTGATTTAAAGAAAATATATCCCGTGCCTTTTTTTTTTTTTTTTGCGGACTTGGAACTTAAGGTTAGGAAGAGACACACTTTGTGCAAAGGATATGAAAATTAGTTTTACACTTTTTGTGGACACATATTGCCAAGTCTCCTGAGACTTGGGAATGCAAGCATGGCTTTTGGAGTTATTAGATCTCACGGCAGCATTTGATACGGCCAATTACAATCTTTTGACCCACTGCTTCGCAGTTGCTGGAGTTAGGGGGAAGGCCCTTGACTGGGTGTCCTCCTTTCTCCACAATTGGGGTCAGCGAGTGGAGTGGGGATGGTTGGTCTCTGGGAGACCATCAGGGGGCCATCCTCTCCCCTCTTTTATTTAACCCTGAGCGACTTGCCATAGCCGAGTCGCCCCCCGAGCCCTTACACACAGCAGATGGACCCAGCCGATCGACAGGAGAGTCCGGCTGCCCCTGCCAACACGACTCGATGCTGCCGCTGAACGAGATGGAGATCCTGGCTGCCCCGAGGTCATTTTCGCGGCGCCCAGAGCCTGGACCCGGGAGGCCGAAGATGGCAGACGACCTTGGAGACGCTGGGCCTGGTCGTTCGTCACCGCCCCCTGAGGACTGGGAGCCTGGGAGCAGCCTCCGGCGGAAGGCACAAGGGCGTCCTGGGAGGCGGTGGCGGAGACGCCGGCACAGCAGGAAGAGCTGCCAAGAAAGGACTTCCGGTCCCACTGACATTCACCGGAAGTCCTCCCAGCCCAACCAGTTCCAGAGCAGCCAGGTGCCGCAGAGGGGGACTCCCAGAGCCCCTGGAACTAGGAGGACCCTTGAATTTTTTCTGGACCCCGGAGCGGGAGGTCCATGAGGATTGGCCTTGATGCATCCAGGAGGTTCCCTGCTAGGACCTTCTGGAATGCCAACTACAGACGTAGAATGTCCCCACTGGTGAACCCCCAACCCAGGAGTTCTGACATCCTGGTGAGGGGGAGATCGGACCCACAGGCTTGTGGTGACCATCTCCCAACGGATCTGGTGACTCTAAGGACACTGTTGGACTTGTGAGACCCTCCTAGGCTCTCCTCGTTGGATGGTCGAGCCACTGCTGGCTTGATCTCTGGATAGCTCACTGACCCATGTGGTCACGAGCCTGGTCTCCCCTCCCCCTGCCTTAGATGTAGTAACCCCCCTTTTGTGTTGTATCGTATTGTTCGTATACTATGTATTTTATGTCAAACTGTAAACCGCTCCGAGCCTTCGGGGAGTGGCGGTATAGGAAGTTTGAAGAATAAATAAATAAACATCTATATGAGACCGCTTGCTCAGCTGTTGCGAAGCTTCGGGCTTGAGTGTTACCAATATCCTGGTGACACTCGGCTCGTTCTGAGGATGGAGGGCCGGCCAGACTCCGTACCCGATAATTTCCATCTTTGCCTCGAGGCCATGACTGGATGGCTGCGTGCCAGCAGATTGAGGGTGAATCCAGCAAAGACGGAGATCCTATGGCTGGGCCGACCAGGCAGTGGGGATGTCCAGTTACGTATGCTAGACGTCGAGGCACTTCGCCCGTCATCATCAGTAAAAAGCTTGGGAGTCCTTCTGGACCCTCTGCTGGCAATGGAGGCTCGGATCTCCACCGTGAGCAGAGTTGCATTTTTCCATCTGCGCCAAGCTAGGCGACTGGCTCCCTATCTGTCTAGGAACGACTTAGCTCCGGTGATCCAAGCTCTGGTCATCTCAAGATTAGACTACTGTAATGCCCTCTACATTAGCCTACCTTTGGTGGTGATTCGGAAGCTCAAGCTGGTGCAGAATGATGCGGCCAGACTTCTCACCAGGGCACCGGCGAGGCATCACATAACTCCAATCTTGCAGCAACTGCACTTGTTTCAGATTGAGCACCGAATTACTTTCAAAGTGATGGTACTTACCTTCAAGGCCTTGTATTGTCCAGGGCCGGTGTATTTGAAGGACCGTCTTTCCCCAGAGATCACTCCACTCCGCAAATAAGAACCTGCTTGAAATCCCTAATTTTATTATTTATTTATTTATTTATTATTTGGACTTATATGCCGCCACTCCCCGGGGGCTCGGAGCGGCTTAAAGTCATATAAAAACACAACAGAGGTAAAACAACATATTAAACTAGATTGAAAAAGGTTTTCCAGCTTAGCAGTCAAAGGCTAGCGGGAAAAGATGAGTCTTACAGGCCTTGCGGAAGGAGGATAGGTCCTGCATGGCCCGCACATCACTTGGAAGGGTATTCCATATTGACAGCGCCACTACTAAAAATGCTCTGTGCCGGGTCGATGTGAGACGGATTGCTTTGAAAGTCGGCACTTCAAGGAGGTTCTGTTGTTCGGAATGGAGTGACCTCTGGGGTTGGTAGGGGAAGAGACGGTCCCTCAAATACAGCAGCCCCAGACCATGCAAGGCTTAGAAAGTTAACACCATCACCTTGAAGGTGATCCGGTGCTCGACCGGAAGCCAGTGGAGCTGCTGGAGGATAGGTGTTATGTGACATCTCACTGCTGTCCCAGAGAGAAGTTGAGTAGCGGCATTCTGGACGAGCTTAAGTTTCCGGATCACTGACATGGGTAGGCCGATGTAAAGGGCATTACAGTAGTCTAGTCTCGAAATGACCGTGGCTTGGAGCACCGTGGTCAGGTCATCTCCTGATAGGTAGGGGGCCAGACGCCTAGCTTGCCGCAGGTGGAAAAAGGCGGTTTTGCTGACGGTGGAGATCTGAGCTTCCATCAACAGCAAGGGGTCTAAAACGACCCCAAGGCTTTTGACTGAGGATGTCGGGCATAATGCCACGCCATCTAAGCTAGGCAGTCGGACCTCCCCACCCACCGGACGCCACAGCCACAGTACCTCTGTCTTTGCTGGATTCACTCTCAATTTACTAGCACGCAGCCAACCAGTAACGGCTTGAAGGCACTGTTGGAAACAAGAGGGTACGGAGTCCGTCCGGCCTTCCATTTTCAGAACGAGCTGGGTGTCGTCAGCGTACTGATAACATTCCAGCCCAAAGCTTCGAACCAGACCAGCAAGTGGTCGCATATAGATGGTAAATAATTTTAAGACCTATTGCCTAACAGCCACTAGGCGCAGAGCCTTTTCGATTGTGGCTCCCTCACTTTGGAATACCCTACCTGCCGAAACCGGGGCACTGTGGGATTTAACAATTTTTCGAAGGGCCTGTAAGACCCATCTTTTTCGGCTAACCTTCGAACTGGGCTACTGAAGTCGAATGTTTAATTCTGCTTTTATTGTTTTAGCTCTGAATTGTCTTATTCTATTTGTAAACCGCTCCGAGCCTTTGGGTGGCGGTGTATAAAATTGAATAATAAATAAACAAACAAACAAACAAAAAACCACCCTTAGGGAGACTGACTATAGAGAGGTCAGGCAATAAACTACTAAAATATTATTACCTTGTTCTGATGCGTTTTGCCCTATTGGTGCCTGTTTTACATGTTGGAGAAAAGATGTGCTTAAACTTGAGAGCAGGGATGAAAGCAGGGGTGTGTCACATAAAAGAGCCTCCCAACTGTTGTGTTGTTGGTTGCCTGCAAGTAGTTTCTGGGTTATGGTCACCCTATTGTGGAGTTTTCTGGGACTGAGAGTGTGTGACTCACTCAAGGTTCTGTGGTCAAGAGGGGGATCAAACCCTAGTTTTCAGAGTCATAGTCCAATGCTCAAACCACTACACAGTGCTGACTTTCTTCCCCCTACTCACTTCTACCCAAATCATATCTGTGAAAACAAACAGATATAATGGATGGAGGCTTCACCGCTGTATCATTTGGCTCCTCTTAAGACAGGGGTGCCCACACTTTTTAAGCATGCAAGCTACTTTCTTATTAAAAAAGTGAAAAAGATCTATCTTGCACCCGCGCACACCATCCTCGCACCGCTCCTCCCGCCCGCCGCTCCTCCCGTGGGGCATTGCAGAGGGCGAGGGAGCGCGAGGTGGAGCCTTCGAAGGCTCCGCCTCACGCTTCCTCGTTCCCGATGCTGGCTCCTCCCGCGGGGCATTGCGGGAACGGCGGAGCGCAAGACGGAGCCTTTCCAGGCCCTGCCTTGTGCTTCCTCCGTCCTGCAATGCCCCGCGGGCGGAAGAAGCACCGCAGGAGCGGAGGCCAGCGGCGGGAGCGTGCCATCCCGCTGGTGAGGCCCGAAGATCGACTGGATGAGGGCCGAAGATCGACTAGTAGATCGCGACCGACCTAATGAGCACCCCTGTCTTAAGACATATGGGGGCAAAACACATAAAGGAAAAGCATTGGAGGGTAACCATATATTGTGACATAGCATTTGGACTCTGTGCTTAGCGCTCATGGATCCGTTTTAAAGAAATTGCTCATTATTATAGGTTATACCGACAGGAATAGCACAGGTCATGACCCTTTTTTCTTCAACGGCAGATGTCTTCAACCAGAGCTAACCTTTATAAAAAATCTAATATCTGATTCTGTTTTATTAATCCTGAGTTTTGTAGCATTCCAAAATCATTAGTCATCATAGTATCCCCATATGACCCCATAGTCTATACTGATACTTTGCACTATTGCTTTTTCTGGGACACCTTTATTCTGCTTTGCTATTTTGGACCATAACAATATGGGAATTTTTTTATTAAACTGCAAACACTTTTTTTTTTGCGGGATATCCTACAGCACATTTTGCTATAGTTTTTCAATATATATCTGATAAGAGTCTCAACCAATTCAACATAGTTTGTGGCAACCACAAAAACCAAGTCTCTGGAGTATAACAGCTACTTTTAAACTTAAGTATCACACAATTAAACATGATATAACACTTTCAAACCAGGAAAATATATATTTTCAATTATTTTACATAGTGTAATGTTTTAGGGCTAGCTACTAGGCATGGTTGATCCATAAAAAAATTGATTCTAAACTCGTGGGGGGTGGGGATTTTTGTTGCTGGGTCGTTATAGAAATTATTCCAAAATATTTTTAATAAATTTCATAATTGAAACGTAATTAATAATGAATTTTTGTTATTATTCGTTACGCCAGCTGGGAGGGAAGAATTGAGGGCAAGCCCTCCACTCTTCCCTTCCTCCCTCCCCAGCTCAGAAGCATCGTGGATTAAATTTAACCCGCGACGCCTCTGAGCTGGCGGGAAAAGGAAGGGACAAGCCATCCACTCCTCCCTTCCTTCCCCCGCCACCTCAGAGGCATCCCTGGTTACATTTAACCCGCGACGCCTCTGAGCCGACGGGGAAAGGAAGGGACAAGCCATCCACTCCTCCCTCCCTCCCCAGCTCAGAAGCATCGTGGATTAAATTTAATCCAAGCCATCCACTCCTCCCTCCCTTCCCCCGCCACCTCAGAGGCATCCTGGGTTATATTTAACCCACGACGCCTCTGAGCCGACGGGGAAAGGAAGGGACAAGCCATCCACTCCTCCCTCCTCCCCAGCTCAGAAGCATCGTGGATTAAATTTAATCCAAGCCATCCACTCCTCCCTCCCTTCCCCGCCACCTCAGAGGCATCCTGGGTTATATTTAACCCACGGCGCCTCTGAGCGGGAAGGACAAGCCATCCACTCCTCCCTTCCTTCCCCGCCACCTCAGAGGCATCCTGGGTTATATTTAACCCGCGAGTCGACGGGAAAGGAAGGGACAAGCCATCCACTCCTCGCTTCCTTCCCCCGCCACCTCAGAGGCATCCTGGGTTATATTTAACCCGCGACGCCTCTGAGCCGACAGGGAAAAGGAAGGGACAAGCCATCCACTCCTCCCTTCCTTCCCCCGCCACCTCAGAGGCATCCTGGGTTATATTTAACCCGCGACGCCTCTGAGCCGACGGGGAAAGGAAGGGACAAGCCATCCACTCCTCCCTTCCTTCCCCCGCCACCTCAGAGGCATCCTGGGTTATATTTAACCCGCGACGCCTCTGAGCCGACGGGGAAAGGAAGGGACAAGCCATCCACTCCTCCCTTCCTTCCCCCGCCACCTCAGAGGCATCCTGGGTTATATTTAACCCGCGACGCCTCTGAGCCGACGGGAAAGGAAGGGACAATCCATCCACTCCTCCCTTCCTTCCCCCGCCACCTCAGAGGCATCCTGGGTTATATTTAACCCGCGACGCCTCTGAGCCGACGGGGAAAGGAAGGGACAAGCCATCCACTCCTCCCTTCCTTCCCCCGCCACCTCAGAGGCATCCTGGGTTATATTTAACCCACGACGCCTCTGAGCCGACGGGGAAAGGAAGGGACAAGCCATCCACTCCTCCCTCCCTCCCCAGCTCAGAAGCATCACGAAAGGAAGGGAATCAAAGCCATCCACTCCTCCCTTCCTTCCCCCGCCACCTCAGAGGCATCCTGGATTATATTTAACCCGCGACGCCTCTCTGAGCCGACGAGAAAGGAAGGACAAGCCATCCTCCTCCCTTCCTTCCCCGCCACCTCAGAGGCATCCTGGGTTATATTTAACCCGTGACGCCTCTGAGCCGACTCCACTCCTCCCTTCCTTCCCCGCCACCTCAGAGGCATCCTGGGTTATATTTAACCCGCGATGCCTCTGAGCCGACGGAAAAGGAAGGGACAAGCCATCCACTCCTCCCTTCCTTCCCCCACCTCAGAGGCATCCTGGGTTATATTTAACCCGCGACGACTCTGAGCCGACGGGGAAAGGAAGGGACAAGCCATCCACTCCTCCCTTCCTTCCCCCGCCACCTCAGAAGCAAGGGTGGAAATGACGACCTAAAAATGCGCCCTTTACGGAAATGACGATCACGGCATCGATTTTGAAATGTCACTTCCGGGTTGGACGCCGAGGGTCGATATAGGTTCAAAATAATTTTAAATACGTTTTATTTATTAATTTATTTTTAAGGCTCGCGGCTCACAGAAAACACTAACAAGGATATCAAAGTATTACGGCCGGAGATATCCACCCCTACTAGCTACAATCTTAGTCAGAATGTTGCTGTTAAGCTACAAAGCTTTTAACTGGTGAAAAGATCATGTTGTTATTTTTTACTTTTTATTCCACTAGACTTGACAAATGGAAGTCACTTCATTTACATTTCTCGGTAAGCGTGTGTGATACAGAATCCTCACTTTTGCTGTAGAGATATATAATCACACACCTGACCTAACCCCAGCATATATAAGGTATTACCATTGTGCATGCCCTCCAATACCAATGGGAGAACTCGAACAGTTAAAGTTAAAAGTTTGCATTATATCCAAGGTGTGGGTTCTGGTTTATCAAACACCACTACACCGGATTCGCAAACAGGAGCTTGCTTATTCGGGAGCAGCAATCTAGGAGTCCCAATTTTGAACACAATGTAGTACTAACCTTTTAATTCCTGAATATTTTATTATTCTGGTATGAAGAACTGAGCAGCATTCCTGCACACAGCCCCTTAACAATAAATCAGAATTCTCCAGTACTGTATGGCATTTGTATCTCTGGGGGAGACGTTTCTGAAATTACCCTGGAAACAGGAAATCGTGTATTATGGGAAACACTATTGAAATACAGAGGAAAGCTGGTGGAACTCGGGTTGGTGGTGTTTTGCAGGTGCGATTCTTATGAATAGTACAAATAATAATAATAATAATTTATGTTCTGATTATGGGTTCTGCTAGCTTGGGAAATCCAGATTATTAGGTATTGGTGGTAAGTTTGAGTAAGTAGGTTGGTAGTTTTCTGTGAATGATGCTTTGCTGTTTGCTGGAATTTTTATAATTATTAATAGCAATAATCAGGAGCGGATCTTAATGGAGGCAAATTAAGCGGCCGCCTCAAGGCGCCATGTGGGCTAAAGGCGCATTCGGCCATGGCCACCATTGCTGCGGGCTGGCATGCGGGTGCAACTCCAGGTGGATGGTGACGCAAAACGCCCTCCTTTTCGGCCTCCTGGAGTGCGTTTTGCATCACCATCCACTTGGTGTCGCGCCCGCGTGAATGGCGCATGCGCTGAACTAGCTGTCCCTGCGCATGCGCACACTGCTGAGCATGTGCGAAGCTGGCCCTGCACATGCACAGAACTAGCTGGCCCTGTGCATGCGCACACCAGCACACTACTGGTGCATGTGCGCACGGAGAGTGAAGGGGCGCCAAAAGGTTTGCGTACCATTTGAAATTACCTTCGTCCGGCTCTGGCAATAATCTTTCTGAAAGTAGGAAGGGAAGAGAAATAAGAGAGGAAGCTAAAGGCTTTAGCAAAGGCTAAGGGGTGACTCAATAATGCTTGGAGCCACCCTCAAAAAAGCAAACCCACCCACAAGTCCTTAAATGCCGCTCACCCACACACTTCCACTTTCCAACTCAGAAAACAACTAAATAAAGAATAAAAAATAAAGGAAAATCAGAAAGATTCAATGCTAGAAGCCAAGCCAAAAGCTAAATCTGAGCACGAGCGGCAAGGCAACCAGACACAAGCACCTCTCTCTAGAGCCAGGATGGGCAGAAATGGACAGGCATGGCTTTCTTCTATTCTGATTGGCCCAACAGGTAGGGCTCACAGGGAAACCCCATGTGAGCATGTGGCAGCCTATCCGAATGCCCTGTGATCCTGACTAGAACAGAAGATAGCTGTGATTGGCAGCCATGTGGTCTGTCTCTGTGCCCGAGGGGGAAAATCTTTGCTGCCCGCGTCTCACCCCTCTTGGCGGGCACCCAGAGAGACCTGCTGCGCGTAGCTGCCTAGAGAAACAGCTGTGGATCCAGGAGGGAGGCAGACCGCATTGTGTAATACAGAATGTTGGATGAGCGAAGGTTGGATAAGTGAGATTCTACTGTATGTGGGTTCTTTAATTTTTACTAGCTTGGGGACCCGGCAGTGCCCAGGTTATTTGAGGAAGGCATTGTGTGCCAAGATTGGTTCCTATTAGATGTTTATGTGGCTTGCAGTGGTCTCAGGAACTTAGTGAAGGTAAAGCGGTTTTGGTACTTTTCCAACAGAAGTACAGTCAGAGAGTGATGCTGCACACGTGTAGAACTTAGAAAAAAGGGTTTCTGTGCCAAGAATCAAGCAAGCACTGACTCCGTGAATGTTACACTATGATTGGTGCTTCTGGCCAATGCTGTGATTTGCCAAAGTACACCCCGTGCCTAGCGTAGATAACGTAGGCTCAGATTGGTCTAGCAGTACAAGGCGTGAGGTTTGTTTACCTTAGTGCCAAATGGATAAGAACTGCGCATGAGCAGAGGGATTCTGCCCCCTCCGTTGCTGGCAAGGAGTCTGCAGAAGCCAAATGTTGCTAGTTGGGAACATGAGAGTCCCAGCCACTGATAGATGTACTGTGGGAAAGACTACCATAGAAATGTTCATTGTTCTAACTAATAGGAGGGGATTAAGATGTGATGCTAATGGAAATGTTATGTTTTATTGGATTAATGAAATGTTCTGTGACACCAGCCAATGATGTTTGTAAAATGTTTGTGAAGAAGGGCGGGCTTTGTGGATGCCGCCATGAAGGATATAAAAGCTTTGTGTTAAGGATGACCGGGGCCGTTTGCCCCTTACAGCACGTTCTGGGGGCAACCCCACCAGCTGGTGTTAAATCAATAAATCTTTGACTTCATCAAGAGCAGTGAAGTTGTTGCGTGTTTTCTCATCCTTGCGCCCGCACGTCCATGCCGCCGTTTTGGTAAGAGGTAACTTGCCACTTGGAGTTCCATAACTCCCAATTTGCTGCTACAAAGGTACTGCGAGTCCCGGGGGCCTAGTCAAGAAAATTAAGTTGAGGAAGCGTAACAGTATCCCATGTGCTGAGGCCTAGTCAGGAAAATCAAGGTAAGGAAGCCTTGCTGTCAATTTTGGTTCTGGTCTGTGATGTATAGGGGCTACAGTGTTGTTTGGGAAGTGAATGAGGTGAAGGTACTGCAATTCCAATCAGTCGTGGCCTATCCTGCCCTAAATCACACCAGGTTTTAAAGTGGGCCTGTGGGCCCCTGTTTGTCAAGTTTGGTCCTGTTCCGTCATTGCTGTGGGCCGCAGTGGCTGACTGCCTGAGGCCTTTCCCTTTCTCTCTGAGTCACCTTGGAATGTTGTTGGCCAATCGAAGCCCTTTATGCAAATACCATTTCAGTGGCAACCAATCCCCTCTGTCTGGGGCCTTAGAATTTTGGAGTTCTGAGGCTGGCCAGTTAGAGCCATTTATGCAAATAATCCGAGAGTGGCAGCCAATTGAAACGCTGGCACATATTCCTCCCGTCGCACCACCGCCCGCAAACACTGACTTTTATTATATACATAGTTACATAGATACATAGATAGATAGATTTTCCATCTGTGGTGTAGAATCAGCATGATATATTGGCTGGAGTTCTCACTTTGAGAAACCCGGGCTGAAACATAACTTCCTCCATGGGAACCTGCTGGGTAACCACACTCTCTCAGCCTTAGAAGAAGGCAATGCTACGTTTCCTTTGAATAAATCTTGTCAGGAAAAGTTTCTGAGAGGATTGTCATGAATCAGAGTCGACTCAAAGGTGTGAAAGACATTGACAGTGTCATATAGCTTTGTTCATAAATGGCAATTTTTCTATAATTTTCCGAGAGGTTGGCTGCTCAACTTCCCCTGTTGCTCCAGCAGGGGGCTCTGGCGCTAGCTGATACTACTATTGCTCCTGAGGCCCTGTTAAGGGACCTTCCGTCTGCAGCTGGCCGACTGGGGACCTTCAAGTTAGCCAGGAAGTGGAGGAGGTTCCGCACCAGGACCTTTTTGAACATTAACTCCAGGAGCTGGGAGCATTCTTTGGTGAGCCCCCAGCCCTGGAAACAGGACAATACAACGGGTAAGAGACTTGTCTCCAAGTCACTGGGACCAGAGGGTCGAGATGGTTCCCCTCCCCCCAACTCGACTGGAGACCTTTTGTGATACTTTGGGGGGTGCCACAGCTTCCCTCTTTCGACTGTGTGATAGATACCACTGCTGGGCGATCCCCTTTGGCAGCATGTCTACCACCACGGGACTTGAACTTCACTCCGGCCCAATGCTTTGCTGCCGGTTTCTTTAAGGGTTGTATACCATCTGGTTTTGCGTCCCTTTCTGCTGGTAGTGCACTTGAGTGCAAACCAAGTCTTTAAATTGCTTTCCTGTTTTCGTAACAACCTTTTGTTTCACTCTGTTAAGAACATAAGAACATAAGAAGAGCCATGCTGAATCGGACCTCAGCCCATCTAGTCCAGCATTCTGTGTCACACAGTGGCCCACTAGTTGTACACAGGGATCTCTAGCAGAAAGGAGGGCAAAACCCTCACCTGCTCCCGACCCCCCACAACCAGTACCCGGGGAAAATCCTGCCTGCCTCCAGAGGTGGCACTTGGATGTCCATTTCAGTAACTACTGATTCCCTCGGTATCCATGAATCTGTCTAATCCTGCCGTGAAGCTGTCCAGGCTGACCGCTGTCACAACCTCCTCTGGAAGTGAGTTCCATAACCCAATGACCCTCTGGGTGAAGAAATATTTCCCTTTGTTAGTCCTAACTTTCCTACCTTGGAGATCAGGGAGTGCCCCCTAGTCCTAGTGTTGTGTGACAGAGAAAATATTTTTTCTTTATTCACCTTTTCTATCCCATGCATGATTTTATACACTTCGATCAAGTCGCCTCTTAAACGCCGTCTTTCAAGGCTGAAAAGACCAAGGCGTTGCAACCTGGTTTCATAAGGGAGCTGCTCCATCCCTTGGATCATTCTTGTTGCCCTTCTTTGTACCTTTTCCAGTTCCGTTATATCCTTCTTGAGGTGCAGTGACCAGAATTGTACACAGTACTCCAGATGTGGCCTCACCATAGATTTGTAGAGGGGCAATACAACATTTGCCGACCTATTTTCGATTCCCTTCCTGATCATGCCTAGCATAGAATTTGCTTTTTTCACTGCTGCTGCGCACTGGGTTGACATCTTCATTGAGCTGTCCACCAAAACCCCAAGATCCCTTTCCTGGTTTGTCTCGGAAAGCTTTGACCCCATCAATTGGTAGGTGTATTTGGGGTTCTTTGCCCCGATGTGCATGACTTTACACCTGTTTAGGTTAAAATGCATTTGCCACTTTGTTGCCCATTCACTCAATTTCGAGAGATCTTTCTGGAGCTCTTTACAATCAGTTTCATTTTTAACCACCCTGAACAGTTTAGTGTCGTCTGCAAACTTTGCTACCTCAGAATTCACTCCTACATCCAGGTCATTAATGAATAAATTAAAAAGTAACGGACCCAAAACTGAACCTTGGGGTACGCCACTTCTCACCTCTTTCCACCCAGAGAAGTGTCCGTTTATTACCACCCTTTGTTTCCTACAGTTTAGCCAGGTTCCAATCCAGGACAAGACCTGTCCCCTGTTGTTCTTTGTTTGTGTGTTATACTCTGTAAACCGCTCCGAGCCCTTGGGGAGTGGCGGTCTATAAGTTTGAAGTATAAATAAATAAATAAATATCCTGTCTTTTTTTTTTAAAAAAAACTGTAAAACAGTGCTAATCCTTGGGATCAAGCAGTAAGAACTGTAACTGCAGAATGAACAGGAACATACACACCTTATATATGCAAAATATAATATATTGTCAGGTATACACAAATATCAATGAGAGCAACCACGAACAGCATTAGCAATACAACAAGATAGAATGAGGCGCAATGCAATTGGGCGAAGGGATGGAAATTCCCAGTACTTGCCCGGCGGGGGAGGGGGACGTCCAAGCCCTGGGATTCTCCCGTGTGGAGGTGGTGAAAACGCAGCAGGAGAGGCGTGGGCGGTGCTACAAGCCGCCAGAGATGAGAAGAATGGATGGGGAAATCCGCAAACAGAGTGCCGCCAAGGGAATCCCTGGCGTCTTTCTGCGAGGGTGGAGAATCTCGCGGTGTCGACTGTGAATCAGGCGCTGGGTGATGATGAAGAGACGGGGAAATCCCCGGGTTGCACACTGTGGCCTGGGCGTCTTTTCGCGAGGACGCGGAGGTCTCGTGGTCGTCTCCGCAGATCTCGCTGGGCCCCGTGTGATGACGAAATACATAACAAGTAAACAACGATTGGGAGATGTAGAACACGGGCGGGGTGTGTGGGTTCTCTACAGCTAGGTGAGTTCCAAAATTTCAAACTACAAAAACTGGTGAAGAGCTCGATGCCCTGTGGGGAAATTCCACGCGACACAGGAAGGAGAAGGCTAGATTAGGCCTCTCCTTCACATGTACTGTAGCTCGGTAAAAAGCTGAGCCGACGGTAAGCTGATGCTCCATTATCCGCGGCCACTTCATCCGTTTCGGGTTCCAGGTGGAGTCCTTTTTCAAGGCGCTTAGTTTTTTAACCAAGCATAGTCACTAGAAATCAACCAATAAAGGATATCAATATCCCGGGGATTTCCCCGTCTCTTCGTCATCACCCAGCGCCTGATTCACAGTCGACACCGCGAGATTCTCTACCCTCGCAGGAAGACGCCAGGGATTCCCTTGGCGGCACTCTGTTTGGGGATTAAAAGATGTAAAGGTAATTGGTTGCAAGTGGGTATTTAAAAGGAAAACACAAGAATATGGCTGATATGTTTACAAAAGCATTGACTAATTGTAAATTAAATGTATTTTGTAAGAAGATATTGTTATTATAAGAAATGTGTGTACTTGTGTTGCTCATGAAGGAGGAGTGTCAGATTATTGCATTTTGAATAGCAATTCATGAGTCAGCACAAGATATATTTTCGCAGTTTGAGATGACCTGCAGTGTGACATGTTTGACACCAGATGGCGCTGTCTCAAGACTGCTAAATGGAACCTTGAGGAATGTCAGTTACAAAGTGACAGTTGGGATTTAATATCTGTGAGAAACAGGATGTTTAGCCAGGTCGCTGTGATGGCTGTTGTTTTTCGATGTTTTGCCAGTTATTGTTAAATACAATTCAATACAAAGTTATATATTTACCTTGTGAATTGAATGAGAGTTTCATTATTCACTCGAACAGAGACTGAGTTTTTGGGCCGATGGGGAATTAAACTTCTATATTTCTGTTGCCTATCCGCTGTGACATAAATACTTAACGCCGAAGAATTTCCCCATCCATTCTTCTAATCTCTGGCGGCTTGTAGCACCGCCCACGCCTCTCCTGCTGCGTTTTCACCACCTCCGCACGGGAGAATCCCAGGCCTTGGACGTCCCCCTCCCCCGCCGGGCAAGTACTGGGAATTTCCATCCCTTCGCCCAATTGCATTGCGCCTCATTCTTTCTTGTTGTATTGCTAATGCTGTTCGTGGTTGCTCTCATTGATATTTGTGTATACCTGACAATATATTATATTTTGCATATATAAGGTGTGTATGTTCCTGTTCATTCTGCAGTTACAGTTCTTACTGGTTGATCCCAAGGATTAGCACTGTTTTACAGTCTGTATTCCACCAGCTTGCTCGTTGTTTGTTTGTTTGTTTTTTAAAAAGCCACAGGAAAACTCATTCAAAGTTTTCAAATACATTTTCCCCCTGAAAATACACATTTTGAGAACATTCTGGGCCATTTTTGTGACAGTGAATTTTTTGGTACCCACTATTGTTTCCAATTTTTCTTTGCTCAAAAATGCCCACAAACGACCTTATGTGTGTGGAAGGCATTTCTACCATGCTCTACTCCATAATTCCTAGGAGAAGAAAGAAGAAACGCTTCGATACATAAAGAAAGTTTACTGAAGGTGACCGGGTTTGCAGATGAATAATTAATATAGGCTTCTCTCTTACTATTTTGCCAATGTATTTAGGAATTTACGATATATAATAAAATAATTATAATTAGTTACAATACTAAAGTTAGGAATAATATCCCCTATCTTATGGTAGGGAAAATAGACAAAACAGAACAAATATGTGTCAGTAGGTTTTGGGGTTTGTTTGGGTATATTTACTTTGTGTTTGTTTTGCGTTGTGTTTTTGTAGTGTCATTCTGTGTTTTGTTGTTGTTGTATTGTTTACGATATTTCTGAAAATTCAATAAATACTATTTTTAAGAAGGTATGGATAACTTTTTGACAGAAAAACAGATCCTCATTGTGGTTAATACAGAGGTTGCAGAGGAATCTTCCATCAATTTAGCGTATTGTAAACTTGGCAGGCATTGACTAATCCAATGGCTGGCATAAGAAGAATTTCTTGTTCAATGACCTTAACTAACAGAATTAAATACCCGCAATTTGAACTTGGCAGGATGCTATAGACTCCATGTAGGAAGCCATGTTCGAAATACTATAGACAATAGCACTGATGGTTAGGCCAGGAACCTTAGTAAATAGTTGGATACAGATCAGTAAAATCATCCTTGTATCTGTGGTATGAGGGCGGGTGAATAAGTCCGTGACTTTTTGAATTTCCCGCCTTTGAACTGAAAGGGCGACACTGCTCCTGTCAAGAGGCACCTGTCAGTTGACTCCTGTCAAAACGTGAACAAGCTGCGTCATTTAGTTTGTGTTTGACAGCCATTGATCACAGACTACCGCCTGATTTGAGGAGAAAATGGAAAAAATTGAATTTTGTGTGCTCATTAAGCATTGTTTTTTGCGGAAAAAACATCACTCAAACCATCACTAGGCTTGCTAAATACTATGGGGACTCTGCACCATCATTTTCAATGGTAAAAAAGTGGTTTACTGAATTTCGTTGTGGCCGTACAAGCACGGAAGGTGCCGAACGTTCTGGACGCCCAGTTGAGGTCTCTACACACAAAACAATTGAAAAAATTCACAATATGGTGTTGGCCGATCGGAGATTGAAAGTGCGAGAGATTGTGGAAGCCATAGGCATCTCACGTGGCTCAGTGGTTTCAATTTTAAATGATCACTTGGGTATGAGAAAGTTTTCCGCAAGATGGGTGCCGCGTTTGCTCACAATCGACCACAAACGCAATCGCGTGACAATTTCGCAGGAGAGTTTCGCGTTGTTCAACCGCAATATGGAACAGTTTTTGCGCTGTTTGGTAACCGTGGACGAAACGTGGATCCACCACAACACACCAGAGACCAAACAGTAGTCAAAACAGTGGGTTTCTCGGGGTGAATTGGCGCCAAAGAAGGCCAAGGTGGGCTTGTCAGCCAATAAAGTCATGGCGACCGTTTTTTGGGACGCACGCGGTATAATCCACATTGACTGCCTTCAAAAGGATAAAACAATCAATGGTGAATATTATGCCAACTTATTGGGTCGATTTAATGAGGATTTGGAAAAAAAACCCGACTGCATTTGGCCAAGAAAAAAGTTGTTTTGCACCAGGACAATGCAAGGGTGCACACATGTCCAGTTGCCATGGAAACAATCCATGAATTGGGATACGAATTGCTCCCTCATCCACCCTATTTTCCGGATTTAGCCCGGATTTTGGGGGGAAAATGACTGCATTTGGCCAAGAAAAAGGATAAATCCTGCGTCTGCATTGAACCTAAACATGCTTTGCAAATTAGGAGGGCGTTGATTAATAGGAATTACCATAACAAAATTGATGGAGCGTTTTAGCTAAACAAAATGTTTTTACAGATATTATCCATCTTCTTTTGGCACAATCCACTTATCTCTATTAGATTCTATTTGGGAAGATGAATCAGTTTTTTACCCTGTTTCCCATGCCTTCTAAAAATTCATATCGTTGCCAGATTACACAACTACAGCTTTAACTTCTCGCTGTACATCCTTGGAGTTAGCATTCCATTCTTAAAGCCACCTTCAGCAACCCACGTCTTTGCAAGGGGCCCGGCTTCCCCATGTGCCGATCACTGCAACCTTCTATTGGTTTCCGATACAGAACATAGGAAGCTCAGTGCTACTTGGGGTCAGATGCAGGATATTGAGGTCAAGCTGCCGTGATTTGAGCCATATGTGCTGCTGTACTTGCAGCACGGTTTGTGTTGCTGATGCTCAGGGGGAGAGTGTGGCGAAGAGTGTCCTAGAAATATCCTGATGCTGAGGGAGTGTTAATAAATGTTGCTGGGTATTCTGCAAGGGATTAACTTTAAAGCCCCTTTGGTATTTCACTGCTCTGGAGCTGATCAACATATAGAAATGTGTGGGTTTTTAACTCTGTTTCTCAATTGAGTCATCTGTGTTGTTCTTGTGGATTTAGTTATTCGCATGAGGGCGAGAAAGTAATTCAAAATTAAATCAGAATGCCATTAAGTCCCCAAAACAACATTGGCACATACTTCGGGGCAGGGCCGTAGCCAGGATTTTGATTCGGGGGGAGGGGGCTGAGTTTGATTTGGAGTAAGGGCGCATTCTTTCCTGGGGGAGGCTCGGCAGGCAAGGGGGGGCTGCTAGATGAGAGAGGACCTTCGAGGGGATGGCCCTCTGCGACGTCTTGGGCTATAAACTGAGAGGCTTTGACCATTTGGAACGCTGCCACCAACCTAAAAATTGTTTTTAGGATTTCTGATCAAAATAATAATTAAGCTAGGCTCCTAAACTGAAGGTAAACTAAGAGGCTTGCTGAGGTAAAATCTCTCCCCTTTGACTGGGACGATGGGAAGGCTGGAACTGGCACACTCTGATGTAATGAGGCACACTGAAAGCTTTCTTGTAAAGTTAACAACAATGATGTTTATTAAATTAACAAGTAGATCTAGAGAGCACAGATGCGTAACGGTTATACAGAATGGTACTAGAGCGGGTTGGTTACCTAAGTTCGCTTTCTTAACTTCGTTACTAAACTAGACAGTTCGAAACTTGTCTCTCTCTAAACTCCCCTCACTCTAATATTAAAACTAGATGTGAGTAGTCTTCAACTAACTAACCTAGTTAGTTCCCTGAGCTAACACTCAGTCGTCCAGAAGCACCCTAGCTATTGACTCTTTCCTAGAGTTTTCCTATAGCTGGCTTCTCCTGAGATGCGAGCTAATCTCTAAGCCCTAGAGATTCCAAAAGCCTGTGACTGACTGCCTGTCAGCTGCACACAGAACTTTTCCTGTCAGTTTTACAAGACGACTGTCTTCTCTGCTCACACTCCGCTCTGTCAAGAGACTGCTCTCTCACACAGTTCTGACATGAGACTGCTGAATAAGCCACACTTTTTCCTCCTCAAGCAGCTCGGCTCCTCCCCTGAGCTCTGAGCCACTGGCAGCTCACTCCCAGGCAGCTCTCTCTCTCTCTCTCTCACTCCCTGAGAAGGATCCAAGCCACTCCCCTTTCCTGGCTATCCTGTTTTACCATGGATGCCAAACTGCTATGCTGGTCTGGGCCTAGCATAAAATGGGTGAGTCCTCACACCCTCCGAGTCCAAATCTTCTGGTTTCCTTAGAAAGTCCCACGAAAGATTGCAGTCGAGATCTTCATTCTTTGGGTAGGAAATATGAAAGTCATGAAGTTTTTGAAAGAAATTGGAAGCTGGCCTTAGCATAACTGATGGGAGAATTTAAGAAATAAAAACAAGAGGAATTTATTGATCTAGAAATACAGAAATTTAAATAAAACTATGCATAAACTCGGAGCCCCTGGGGGCACAGTGGGTTAAACCGCTGAGCTGCTGAACTTGCTGATACAAAGGTCGAATCCAGGGAGTGGCATGAGCTCTCGCTGTTATCCCCAGCTTCTGCCAACCTAGCAGTTCAAAAACATGCAAATGTGAGTAGATCAATTGGTGCCGCTCCGGCGGGAAGGTAACGGCACTCCATGCAGTCATGACAGCCATGTGACCTTGGAGGTGTCTATGGACAATGGACACGACTAGGCAGTGTCAGGGGAAAACCTTTACCTTCAACATTCATCATCATCATCATTCATTATTTCATTAGTCGCTCTCCATCCGAAGTGCTCTGGGCAACTTAAATAAGACAGAATCAAACAAAAACTTATACAAACAATGACATTAAAATTTGGTTACAATTTAAATGCTCTACCAAAGAGCCATGTCTTAAGTGCTTTCATAAAAGACTGGAGGTCAGGCATGGCTCTTGCATATGGTGGCAGCGAATTCCACAGAGTTGGAGCAGAGATTGAAAAAGCCCTACGCCTTGTAGATTCTAGGCGTACCTCTCTGGGACCTGGGATATAAAGGAGATTTTCTTGGGTGGGTCGTGGTGACCGCTGGTGATGAAAGCGGGAAAGGCGATCCCTGAGGTACGACGGAGCCTGACTGTATAGGACCTTAAAGGTCAGGACCAGTATCTTATAAGAGACCCGATGTTCAATTGGCAGCCAATGTAGACGCTGTAGAATCGGTGTTATATGGCATCTCATAGGTGTTCTCGTGAGTAGTCTGGCAGCCACATTTTGAACAACACGAATCTTCCGGGTCACCGACAGAGGGAGGCCAACATAAAGTGCATTACAATAGCCCAACCTCAAAGTGACCGTAGCATGGATCACTGTTGCCAAAACCTCTGCCGGGAGGTAGGGTGCCAACTGCCTCGCCTGGCAAAGGTGGAATAAGGCTTGTTTGCTGATAGCGGTGACCTGAGCTTCCATTGTTAGCAGTGGGTCCAGTACAACACTGAGGCTCTTAACGGTGGTAGATTGAGATAGGGGTTCACCATCAAAAGCGGGCAACGGACGCACCAGTTCTGACGGGCAACCGGGCCATAGGATTTCGCACGTAACCATCCCGTCACGGCTCATGGCACAGAGTGAAACTGTCAGGTACTGAGGTTGCCCTGGTTCTAGGCACAGGAGAAGCTGGGTGTCGTCAGCATATTGATCACATTCCAGGCTGAAACTCCGTACCAGTCTAGCAAATGGTTGAACATAGATGTTGAACAGCAAAGGGGAAAGGATAGCACCCTGAGGTACCCCACAATGAAGGGGGGACCTCTCAGAAACTTGATCCATCCACTCCACACGCTGTCTCCGATTTCGAAGGAATGAGTCGAACCATTTGAGGGCCAGCCCTCGGACTCCAGACACGGCGAGGTGGTGAATCAGCAGATTGTAGTCAACGGTGTCAAACACTGCAGTGAGGTCAAGGAGCACAAACAGTGCCTATACCTTTAACCTTTTTATGCATAAACTCTGTGTAGATTACGGTCAGGAGCCAAGGTGGTGGGTTGCACTGGGGATGGGTTGAGGGGTAATGGGTTGAGAGCCAATAAGATTTGATTTAATCACGTTTTCTCTAAGCCAGGGCTGTCCAACTTCTACCGGCCCAGGGGCCTGAATTCCGGTCACTGATGACCTGGGGGCCCCCTTATTTTAATTTAATATTAAATATATTTAATTCCATCCTCCCTCTCTCCTTATTTTAATTTAATATTAAATATCTGCATCCTCCCCCGGCTCCGCCCCATCCTCCCCTCCCCGCCCCTCCCCTCCCCGGCCATCCTCCCTCTCCCTTATTTTAAATTTAATATTAAATATATTTAATTCCCCTTATTTTAATTTAATATTAAATATATTTAATTCCATCCTCCCCTCTCCCCTTATTTTTATTTAATATTAAATATATTCAATTCCATCCTCCCCTTATTTTTATTTAATATTAAATATATTTAATTCCATCCTCCCCTCTCCCCTTATTTTTATTTAATATTAAATATATTTAATTCCATCCTCCCCTCTCCCATCCTTATTTTAATTTAATATTAAATATATTTAATTCCATCCTCCCTCTCCCCCTTATTTTATTTAATATATCCCATCTCCCTTATTTCATCTTTAAATATATTTAATTTTATATTTAATACATGAGGGGAGATGGGGGAGGAGGAGCCCCTGCTTCGGCCTACCTTTTCCAAACGCGCAGGATCCAGGAGTACCCGGACAACGAGAGAGGCGACGACCGACTGAGTCGAAGAAGGTCCTAATCGCGTCTGTGGGCCTCAGCGATCCAGTAGTAGAGCAGCCGAAGAGTATCGCGAGAATACGCAATCCACATGGGATTTCGCTGTCAACGCCGGCGTGATCTCGCATTGACAGCGAAGTCCCATGTGGATTGCGTATTCTCGTGATACTTGCTCCAAACCCGGAAGTAGGTATTTTTTTAAAAAATATATTATTTATTTTATTTTTCAATTTTTATTTTTTATTTAAAAGCTTAGGGGGCCGTAGGAAAGGGGCTGGGGGGGGGGCGTATACGGCCCCCGGGCCACCAGTTGGACAGTCCCGCTCTAAGCAATTTGGCAGCAATAATTCAGACTAGCTGAAATAGTATTAAGGAACTTGCTGTGTAACACCTTTCTACCATGAAGTACGTTTAAATCAAGGGTTTGGTAAAATGCGCATATACATGCACTGTGCGCATACTACTTGGGCTCTCAAAAGATAAAGGTTCTGAATATATGATAAATGTATTTTTCTGTCTGCTTATCATCTCAACAGCTGATTTCTCACTCTAGTAGAAAATCTGCCAAGTGCCCCTCCTATCGGCAGGCCTTCCGCTATCTTTCCGTGTTCTTCTGAAACAGCCTCCAATTTCTTAAGTGCTTTTTATCAAAAGTGCCAATTATCCAAAGATGGAGTTTATGTCTTTCCCTCTCTCTCCCTCCACTACTTCTTTGCCTGATAGGCAAACTGGTTGTGAGTTGTCTTTCGAGATCACACTGGACTGTTTCAGTATTTGTCTGACAGGGATACATGAACTTCTTTGAGGGAACAAGAAAAATGAAGTTAAGGCACAGCTACCAAAACTGACCACACACACACACACACACACACACACACACACAAAAAGCCAGTGCATTTTACATAAGCAGACAACGTTTGAGGAAAAAGATCTTCTTGTCTTGCACATTTCTTCCAATACTGAAAGTGTTCGTTTCTAGGTTGTAGATGACATACACAGTTTGGACACCTCACATATCTCATAGATATGCCGGCTGCATTAGTCTAGGTCAGGGGCTCACACACATTTTCAGCTGCAGAGTCCTTTTTGAAGGAAAAGTTTATCATGGAGCCACAATAAATGATTATATGTTATATTATATACTAGCTTGGGGACCGGCGGTGCCCGGGTTATTTGAGGAAGGCAATGTGTGCCAAGGTTGGTTCCTATTAGATGTGTATGTGGCTTGCAGTGGTCTCAGGAACTTAGTGAAGGTACTGCAAGTCCCATTGGCCGTGGTCCATCCCCCTCCCAACAGCACCAGGATGTAGAGTGGGTCATGGGGCCTCTGTGTGTCACATTTGGTCTTGATCATTCTTTGGATGAGGGTTGCAGTGGTCTCGGAAGGTGAGTGGAGGTATTTCAAGTCCCATCATCTGTGGTCCGTCCTCCTTGAAACAGCACCAGGGTGTAGAGTGGGTCAAGGGGGCTCTGTATTGTAATTTGTAATTTTGTTCTGTATTGGTCATTGGTTGAGGGTTGCGTTTTGAAGTGGGCCATTGTGCCCCTGTGTGCCAATTTTGGTCCTGATCCGTCACTGCTGTGGGCTGCAGTGTCTGACTGCCTGAGGACTTTCCTTTTTTCCCTGAGTCACTTTAGAATGTTGGAATGTGGATGGCCAATTGGAATCCTTTATGCAAATGCCATTTCAGTGGCAACCAATCCCCTCTGTCTGGGGCCATAGAATGTTGGAATTCTGAGGCTGACCAATCAAAGTCAGTCAGTCAGTCAGTCAGTCAGTAGCCTTTATTTTGGTCAACAAACCATCGGCTAAGTCAGGTGAAAATAGAACAATAGAATACAACATTTAAGAAATTAATAACATCGCATTTGGGTTATTAATAAGAACAAGTGTCACAGTTCGCTATCGGTTGAATGACTGTCTTTATCAAATCAAAGTCCTTTATGCAAATCAAAGTCCTTTATGCAAATAATCCCATAGTGGCAACCTATCGAAACGCTGTCGCATATTCCTCCCTCCACACCACCGCACCACCGCAAACACTGACTTTTATTATATACATAGACTAGATAGATAAATAGAAGATAGATTACGTGTGTGTGTGTGTGTGTGTATATATATACAGTATACAGTATACAGTATACATATATGACGTGGATGTACTTTTGGACACATTGCATTGCATTTTAAAATTTGACAGACGGGCTGGGCCAGTGGCACATAGATGGAGAGCAAGCATGTAGCCAGGGGGGGGGGCTAAGGGGGCTTGAGCCCCCCACCAAGTCTCAGGGTGGTCCGTGAAACGGCCTTACTGGCACATTATTTAAACTGTTATGTTTATTCATATCATGATCTGATCACCATGCTCATTATATCTCACATTAATGGGGTTATTGGGATAACTATATAAAAGGTTTGCTAGGGTAGACCCTCTTCCACCCAGTCTCAGCCCCCCGAACCAAACTCAGCCCCGAATCAAAATCCTGGCTACGGCCCTGATGGAGAGTGTTTGTGTGAGCTAATTGGGGAAAAAATGAACAACTTGCTATGCACACTGCACATATCTCATTTGTAGTGCAAAAAAGAAAGAAGCAACAATACAATATTTAAAATTGAAATATTTACAGTTTTAACCAACATAACAGTATTTCAGTGGAAGACCCCAGGGACCATCCAATCCAACCCCTTTCTGCCATGCCATGAAAGCACAAATAAAAGCATTCCGACAGATAGCTTTTTGAAACAATAATAATAATACTAGCAGCCTGCGTGGAGGCAGAAGAGTGTTGGGAAGAGAAGGGAAGTGCGGAGTCCCTGACTGTGCTTTGCGGAGCCCTGAGGGCCCTACGGAGCACACTTTGAGATCCAGGGGTCTAGGTGAATTAGGAGAGGAATTGTAGCCAGGAAGTGGAATGTGTGCAGAAAAGAATGGCTCTGTGTATATGTTTCTTGCAGCCTTTCCTTTTTCAGTTTCTGTACTAACTAAATGATACAGTCAAGAATGATTTCTTCTGATCGAATTTGGCTGCTTGACACCCTGTTCCTAATTGTTCGCCCCAGCCAAGATGTGGGAGGAATGGTGACATTGATCAAAATTTAGCATCATTGCAATGTTAGTTATTCATTGATACTTTCCCATGACCTCTTTCTGTGCGGTCGTTGACAGAAGTGAAGCAAAATCATTACTGTTTGACAGAAGATGCACCGGGAATGTGGCACAGCTGGCTAAGTGTCAGCTGCATAAGAACATAAGAAGAGCCATGCTGAATCGGGCCTCAGCCCATCTAGTCCAGCATTCTGTGTCACACAGTGGCCCACTAGTTGTACACGGGGATCTCTAGCAGAAAGGAGGGCAAAACCCTCACCTGCTCCCGACCCCCCACAACCAGTACCCGGGGAAAATCCTGCCTGCCTCCATCAACACAGAGGTGGCACTTGGATGTCCATTTCAGTAACTACTGATCTCTCTGACTAATAGGTCATGAGTTCGAGGTCTGCCCGGGTTGAGGTGGGTGTTCGACATTTAAGTGCAGCCTGCTGTCGACCTTTGCAGCCCGAAAGACAGTTGCATCTCGCAAGTAGGAGATAAAGGTACCACATTAAGTGGGGAGGCAAATTTTGACTGAATTATGAGGCTATTAAAGAACTCCAGGAACGCTGAGGAATGCGGAAGGAACAACAAGGGACGCTGGGAATGCTGAGAGATGGGAGTGCGTCAGCTCCCCCTGGTGGCCAGAGTTTGCCTCTGTTCGTCTATATGTGTGTTTGTGGAAACGGCAGGGATTGTCTGCTAAGAAAGTGTACCTGTAATCCGCTCTGAGTCCCCTTCGGGGTGAGAAGAGCGGAGTATAAATAAAGTGTATTATTATTATTATTATTCCCTTGAAAACAAATTATTTCTCAGAGTTTCAGATTTTGTAAAAAGTTATTTTGTAGAGAAATAATTATGCCTTCTAATTACAGCAACATTATATGAGGCTTTATCCAGACTCAAGTTTCACTCAGGGTGAAATTTCACGAAGGTCTTGAGAACAAGCTCTATGAGGAGCGGCTTGAAGAGCTGGGCATGTTTAGCCTGAAGAAGAGAAGGCTACGAGAAGACATGATAGCCATGTATAAATATGTGAGAGGAAGTAATATATATGTTGTGTTCATCGAAACAGGCCCAGGTTTCACACTGAGTGTATAAATACATTTAAAAACATATTCACTATATGTATGACTGTGTTAGAGTGTCATTTTGTGTCATTTTGGTTGGTGGTGTGCCCCAGGATTTGGTAAATGTAAAAAATGTGCCGTGGCTCAAAAAAGGTTGGGAAACACTGCCTTAGAAGACAGATCATATACCCAAACTCACAGCCTCCCTTATATCATGGCAGCAGGGCAGCGAAATTGACCCGGTGAACCATAGTTGGCTCAGGTCATACACAGCTGTACGGTCTCTTCTCCGAAATCACACTGCAGGGCTCAATATTAAGAAAGCCAACAGCAGCCTCTAGATAGTGCTATTCTTGCAAAAACATATATTGAGGGATATACAGAGGTGACCTTGAAGTCCTTTCTCGGTGCTTTCATTGTCTCTCAACCAGGCAGGGAGGGAAAATGTATAAGCAAATCTCATATACACACCATAGCAGCATAACTTTTGTTCCTTTACAAAAATAATATCATGCCAGCTTGGCTGCAGCACAGAACCATTCCATATATGCTCCCGTACAGTATATTCTATCGCATTAATGCAATCTCCAGGAGTTGCATCAAAAGCAGGATATTTCTATACATGTTTTTGTTGTTGTTTGCAGTTTTAAACAAGTCACTAACAGAATAGCACAGAGAAGTATCAAAATCTGAGGAGAGAAGTTTTGCTTCAGTTCTTCTCTCCATTAGAACAGTGTTTTTCAACCTTTTTTGAGCTGCGGCACATTTTTTACATTTACAAAATCCTGGGGCACACCACCAACTAAAATGACACAAAATGACACTCTAACACAGTAATACATATAGTTAATGTGTTTTTAAATGTATTTATACTCAGTGTGAAACCTGGGCCTGTTTTGATGAACACAACATAGATATCCTGGCAGGAATGGCAGAAAGACACAAACTTCCCACACAGAACTCCCATAACCAAGAGAAAATACTATAAGAGTTTGGTGGGCATTGACCTTGGGTTTTGGAGTTGTAGTTCACCTATATCCAGAGAGCACTGTGGACTCAAACAATGTTGGATCAGGACCAAACTTGGCATGAATACTCAATATGCCCAAATGTGAACACAGATGGAGTTTGGGGAAAATAGACCTTGACATTTGGGAGTTACAGTTTCTGGGATTTATAGTTAACACACAATCAAAGAGCATCCTGAACTCTTGCAACAATGGAATTGAACCAAACTTGGCATATTGAACTCTCATTACCAACAGAAAGTACTGAAAGGGTTTGCTTGGGAATTGACCTTGAGTTTGGAAGCTGTAGTTCACCTACACCCAGAGAGCACTGTGGACTCAAACAATGTTATGTTATGTTGTTGTTTGTTTTCTACCCAGAATCACAATGTTGGAAGGAGGCTCACCACTTTAAGGCCCCTAAAACAGGCATGGGAAAACTTGGGCCCTCTGGGTGCTTTGGACTCCAACTCCCACCATTCCTAACAGCCTGGGGCCCTTTCCTGCTTAAGTGGCTGAGGAGGGAAAGGAAAAGGGCCTGAGGCTGCTAGGAATGGTGGGAGTTGGAGACCAAAACACCTGGAAGGTCCAAGTTTGCCCATGCCAGCTTTCGACAGAGACCTCTTCCTCCCCCTTCCCTTTCGTGCCCTTTCTTCCCCCTCCTGCCAAACACTTACTTTTTTTTCTCCACTGCCGCTTCTGCCACCATTTTGATCCGAGGGGGCAGCATGAGCGTGTTCAGGAGGGGAGGGGGAGGGAGGAAGACGTGACCCGAGCAGGCGCTACTGCGCAGACTCGCCCCAGAGCAAAGCGAGGCAAAGCAAGCAGAGCGAGGCTGGGAAGAAGGGAGCCCGAGTGGAGAAGAAAAAGTGTTCAAGTGGAGAAGAAAGGGCACACTGGTTGGGAAACACTGGCTCAGTTAACACACCACTCATTAAGACAGCTTGCACACTGGTTGGGAAACACTGCCTTAGAACACTAAAAGTGCCCCCACCTTAGAAAGTTTTAAGAAGAATCTCAAAACCTGGCTTTTCCGCTACGCTTTTGGAGATTAACCATAAAATCTCATATTGCCATTTACCCTCAATAGTTGTGTTTAGTGTCCCCCCCCGGGTATGAAGGTCCCTCTTTTCAACTCCATCTCGGAAGAGTTCCTCCCTTATAAATAATCCGCTCCACAGCTATGTCACCCCCTGTTTTTCTCTTTACTTTTTTAATCTGCACATGCGGCCCACTCACGGTTCTGTTTTGCAAATGATTTTAATGTAATTTTACTGGTTGTTGTATTCTTATAGTTTATGGGGGTTTTTTTGTAATTGATTGTGTTGTTTCTGTTTTGGTTTTATTTATTGTATTGCATTGCTGGGCTTGGCCTCATGAAAGCTGCTCCGAGTCCCCATTGGGGAGATGGTGGCGGGCTACAAATAAAGTTTATTATTATTATTATTATTATTATAAGATATTCTTTATCGTCTTTTAAACAGCAGAAGTATACTGCAGTTTGCAAAGAAAAAAAAGCCACACAACCTCTAGAAACCTGGTTTCAAATCTCGAGATTGGACTACTGTAACGCCCTTTACATTGGCCTTCCTTTGAGAGTGATCCGGAAACTCAAGCTGGTGCAGAATGCCGCAGCTCGACTACCCGCTGGGGCACCAGCGAGATGTCATATTACACCTATTCTGCGGCAACTGCACTGGCTACCGATAGAGTACCGGATTGCTTTCAAAGTGATGGTTTTAACCTTTAAGGCCTTGTATGGTCTGGGGCCTGTGTACTTGAGGGACCGGCTCTCCCCACATATTCCCCAGAGATCACTACGATCCGAAGAACAAAATCTTCTTTCGCCAAGCCTTTTCCACTTGAGCAAAGTTATAATACCTTTTGCTTCAACCTTAACTATAATGGTAGTTAAGAAGTAGAGGCAAGAAAATTTATGGGGAAGTCGCTGCTGCTGTTCCGTTCCCAATATCTTTATTCTCAGCAATTGCATAAGTCCGGAAAGAGTTTTCAAAAGAATTAAAGAATATGTTTACTCCTGCGTCCTTAGGAAAACTATAAATCATGGAGAAAGGGGGGGGGGTTATCATGTTTGATAGCATCATTAGTTTCTGAGCACAATTCAAAGTGCTGGTCTTAACCTACAGAACCCTATATAGTTCCGTCCCAGTTTACCTGTCCAAACGGATTCTCCCTTAAGATCTTCTGGGGAGTCCCTGCTCTTGGTCCAGCCATCATCACAAACGCATCTGGTGGGGACGAGAGAGGGTTGCAGTGGTCTCGGAAGGTGAGTGAAGGTATTTCAAGTCCCATCATCTGTGGTCATGAGAACATAAGAAGAGCCATGCTGAATCGGGCCTCAGCCCATCTAGTCCAGCATTCTGTGTCACACAGTGGCCCACTAGTTGTACACAGGGATCTCTAGCAGAAAGGAGGGCAAAACCCTCACCTGCTCCCGACCTCCCACAACCAGTACCCGGGAAAATCCTGCCTGCCTCCATCAACACAGAGGTGGCACTTGGATGTCCATTTCAGTAACTACTGATTCCCTTGGTATCCATGAATCTGTCTAATCCTGCCTTGAAGCTGTCCAGGCTGACCGCTGTCACAACCTCCTCTGGAAGTGAGTTCCATAACCCAATGACCCTCTGGGTGAAGAAATATTTCCCTTTATTAGTCCTAACTTTCCTACCTTGGAGCTTTAGGGAGTGCCCCCTAGTCCTACTGTTGGGTGACAGAGAAAATATTTTTTCTTTATTCACCTTTTCTATCCCATGAATGATTTTATACACTTCGATCAAGTCACCTCTTAAACGCCGTCTTTCAAGGCTGAAAAGACCAAGGCGTTGCAACCTGATTTCATAAGGGAGCTGCTCCATCCCTTGGGTCATTTTTGTTGCCCTTCTTTGTACCTTTTCCAGTTCCGTTATATCCTTCTTGAGGTGCGGAGACCAGAATTGTACACAGTACTCCAGATGTGGCCTCACCATAGATTTGTAGAGAGGCAATACAACATTTGCCGACCTATTTTCGATTCCCTTCCTGATCATGCCAAGCATGGAATTTGCTTTTTTACTGCTGCTGCGCATTGGGTTGACATCTTCATTGAGCTGTCCACCAAGACCCCAAAATCCCTTTCCTGGTTTGTCTCAGAAAGCTTTGATCCCATCAGTTGATAAGTGTATTTGGGGTTTCTTTGCCCCGATGTGCATGACTTTACACTTGTTTAGGTTAAAATGCATTTGCCACTTTGTTGCCCATTCACTCAATTTCGAGAGATCTTTCTGGAGCTCTTTAGAATCAGTTTCATTTTTAACTACCCTGAACAATTTAGTGTCGTCTGCAAACTTTGCTACCTCAGAATTCACTCCTACATCCAGATCATTAATGAATAAATTAAAAAGTAACGGACCCAAAACTGAACCTTGGGGTACCCACTTCTCACCTCTTTCCACCCAGAGAAGTGTCCGTTTATTACCACCCTTTGTTTCCTACAGTTTAGCCAGGTTCCCAATCCAGGACAAGACCTGTCCCCTGATTCCATGGCTGAAGAGCTTATTTAGGAGCCTTTGGTGAGGGACTTTGTCAAAAGCCTTTTGAAAGTCAAGGTAAACAATATCGACTAGGTCCCCTTTATCTATGTGTTTATTTACACCCTCAAAAATTCTATCAAGTTAGTAAGACATGATTTGCCTTTGCAGAAACCATGTTGATTTTCCTTCAGCAATGCCTGTTCTTCTATGTGCTTAGTAATTTTTTCTTTAATAATGGTTTCCATCACTTTGCCTGGAACTGAGGTTAGACTAACTGGCCTATAATTTCCTGGATCACCCCTGGATCCTTTCTTGAAGATCGGAGTTACATTTGTCTCCCTCCAGTCCTCGGGTACAGTGCCTGATCTTAGAGAAAGGTTATATATTTTGGCTAGAATTTCAGCAATTTCACACTTGAGTTCCTGAAGAACTCTGGGGTGGATGCCGTCTGGCCCTGGTGATTTGTTGACATTTAGTTTAGTAAGGCATGTGAGAACATCTTCCTTGTTTATCTCTATCTGGTTTAATTCATTTAATTCCCTCCCTGAAAAAACTGACTCAGCTGCAGGCATATGGTGTCTGTCCTCCTGTGTGAAAACGGAGGCAAAGAAGTCATTTAGCCGCTCAGCAATCTCCTTGTCTTCACTTATTGTCCCTTTCTTACCATTTTCGTCAAGTGGCCCAACTGCTTTTCTAGTTGGGTTTCTGCTTCTGATGTACTTAAAGAAGTTTTTGCTATTTTTAAAAATATTCTTAGCTATATGTGCCTCAAAATCTCTCTTGGCTTTCCTGACGGTTGCTTTGCATTTAGTTTGCCAGAGCTTGTGTTCCTTTCTGTTCTCCTCAGTAGGAAGAGCCTTCCATTTCTTAAATGAGTTTTCTTCTTTCCAATCACATCTTTTACTTCATTTGTAAGCCATACCGATGTCCTCTTGGACTTTCTCGGCCTCTTTCTTATTTTAGGAATGCATTTTAGTTCGGCCTGTTTTAAAGTATTTTTAAACAGTTTCCAAGCATTCTGGAGGGATTTGATTTTTTTTACTGTTCCTTTTAGTTTGTTCTTTACTATTTTTCTCATTTTGGTGAAATTCCCTTTGTGAAAATTTAAGGTCTTTGTGTTAGTTTTCACTGACAGTTTGCTATCCAAACTTAAGTTGAAGGTTATTGTGTTGTGGTCACTGGTACCTATGGGCTCATTTACAAGGACATCTTGAACCAGGTCTTGTTCGTTAGTTAGCACCAAGTCCAGGATCCCCTTTCCCCTGGTTGGTTCCATGACCATCTGCTCAAGGGAATAATCAGCTAGCATGTCAAGGAACCTTGTCTCTCTTTCATGCGTAGAACAAGAATTTAGCCAATCTATTCGGGGATAGTTGAAGTCACCCATTATGACTAATTTATTGCTTTTTGAGGCCTGTTTAATTTCATTTTCCAAGTAGCAGCCTGTCTCTGGAGTTTGGTTGGGAGGGCGATAGCAGATCCCTAATGCTAGATTAGTTTTTGTCCTGGGACTTTTACCCACAATGTTTCTGTAGGTGAGTTTGAATTTTCTTGAAATTCTAATTCATGAGATTCTAGCTCTTCATTTATGTACAAGGCCACACCGCCACCATTTTTCCCTCTCCTGTCTTTCCTGTACAGTTTATAACCTGGAATTTTTGTGTCCCAATTGTTTTCCTCCGTCCACCAGGTTTCTGTTATGCCAATAATGTCAATATTTTTTCTTTTGCCAAACATTCCAACTCCCCTATTTTTGTTCGAAGGCTTCTAGCGTTTGCGTACAGACATTTATATTTATTGCTCTGATGCCCTTTCAACTTTGGCTGTTTATGAGAATTTGTAGAAGGCCTACCATGTCCTACCTCTTGACTACTTTCTATCTTTTCTGTTGACTCAGCCATTTGTGCGTAAATTTCATCCTCCATACTTGGCGTTTCACCCTCTCGAACCGGAAGCTGCCCAGCTCCTGTCGACTTTCCCCTAGGAATCAGTTTAAAACTGCTCTGAAGCCTTTTTAATATTAATTGCCAGCAGTCTGGTTCCATTTTCGTTCAAGTGTAACCCGTCCCTTTTGTAAAGGTTTGGCTTTCCCGAAAATGTCCCCCAGTTCCTAACAAATCTAAACCCTTCCTCTCGACACCACTGCCTCATCCATGCATTGAAGCTCCTGAGCTCTGCTTGTCTGGCTGTCCCTGCGCGTGGAACCGGTAGAATTTCCGAGAATGCTACCTTTGAGGTCCTGGACCTTAATCTTCTACCTAGCAACCTAAATTTGGCTTCCAGGACTATCAGGGCTGCTAAAAAATACCTACTAGCAGCTAAACAATACTAGAAGCTAAACAACAAATTTACCCAGGAACTTACCAGTGCTCCTTTCTTTCTCCTTTATTTATTTTCTGTTTTCTTATTTGCAAGTAGTCTGCTTAAACTGCTCCTCACAGAGACAGTTGGCTGACTGGTCCATCCTCCTTGAAACAGCACCAGGGTGTTGAGTGGGTCAAGGGGGCTCTGTGTGCTATTTTTTGTCTGTATTGGTCATTGGGTAAGGGTCGCGTTGTGAAGTGGGCCATTGGGCCCCTGTGTGCCAAGTTTGGTCCTGATCCATCACTGCTGTGGGCCGCAGTGTCTGACTTCCTGAGGCATTTCCTTTTCCCATACATAGATAGATAGATAGATACACACACACACACCCCTATAAATATATTTCATTGAACTTCTGAGTAGATACCTGGAGGGCTGCCCTGTAAATATTGCTGGTTTCTAACAGCTAATATTCTGATTGAACACTATTTAAGGCTGTTTTGACATGATTGCTAGCAGTCCCACTGGTATTGTCATTGAAGACATGCTGGAGGATTTCCAAAAAACCTTGTACGGGTAATTAATTATTCATTGAAAATGTTAACCTAGGAAGCATTGCTAGTATAAGCTAGGCTGACATTTCCGTGTAGTTTGCCATCATTAGAGCTTTGTGCTTTATGTATTGTGAAAGCTTGCTTTGGAATATGGCAGATCATCTAAAGAGGAAAGTGTACTTTTTTACCATTTAAAAATCTGTACCAAACTCCTGTTGGTTGAAGGGCACCTTCAGTTTCATTCCCTGAATGAGAATCAGACGCTTGCTCCCCTCTTCCTCTAGAACGGTTCAACCATTAGGCTCTAAAAGTATAAAGGTGGCCCACCCACAAGCGAACCTCCTATGTTCCTGCATGAGTCACGGTGGTGAGCATAATTCCTAACTGGAAGGAAGCCGGAGCAATGACTCAAGCAGATATGCGACATGCTGTACCTTACTTAGTACTGCTACTTCTAGTCTCTCACCTCGGGAGTGAATGAAAGATGCAGTTCCACCCGGTGAAGAAATGCGACAGGGTTTGCTTTTGCTAATCAAATATTATTCAAAGAAAGCAAAGCCAGAGGACCGGGTTTCTGTGTTTTTCTGATAGCACAGACCAGTACAGTCTCGCTTACCCAACATAAACGGGCCGACAGAATGTTGGATAAGTGAAAATTATTTATTTATTTATTTATTATTTCGATGTATATACCCCGCTTCCCAAAGAGGTTCAAGGTGGTTCACACCAGTGAACAACATAATCACAACATAGTTAAAAACATAATAAAACAGATTGAGGCAAGAGTGGAATTTAACAGCCTTCAAGGTGAAACGCCTGCCTGAAGAGATGGGTCTTGCAGGCCCTCCGGAAGGCCTGTAGGTCAGTTATTGCTTGGGCCTCCCCTGGGTGGGCATTCCAAAGGGTAGGCGCTACTACAGAGAAAGTACGCTGCCGCGTCGAGGATGGGCGGCAGATCTTAAGTGATGGAACCTCTGATAGGTTTAGATCCACGGACCGTAGTGGTCTCTGGGGAATGTGCAGGGATAGGCAGTCCTTCAGGTACACTGGCCCCAGGACATGCAAGGCCTTAAAGGTTAACAGCAGCACTTTGAAGGCAATCCGGTACTCGATGGGGAGCCAGTGCAATTGCTGTATGACTAGAGTGCTGTGGCACGATAGTGCCGCACCAACCAGTTGTCGAGCCGCAGCGTTTTGCACCATCTTCAGTTTCCGGACTACCGACAGAGGTTTTAAATTCTTTGAAATCGGTTGAATTTCATGTATAAATTTAATTTCATAGTTTTTTGACCCACCTGGTCCAACCCGGAAGTGTAATTTCTATACCAAACCTGGGGGCCGCAATTTTTCTTAATTTTTGTAATTAGATCGTATTTTCCCCTTTCAGTTCTCATCTCGCGAGAGGAGACTGGAGGGCAGTAGCACCCTTTCTCCTCTCGCAAGTTGAGAGCTGAGACAAACCTGCCCCCCCCCCCGGATGGGGATAACTGGCGTTTTTCCCATCCGGGCAAGGAGGAGGGCAGGTTCGTCTGCCCTCCTCCTTCCCTGGATGGGAAAAACCCAGGGTATCCCCATCCAGGGGAGAAGGGGGGCAGGTTTGTCTGCCCTCCTCCTTCCCTGGATGGGAAAAACCCAGGGTATCCCCATCCAGGGAGGAGGGGGCAGGTTCGTCTGCCCTCCTCCTTCCCTGGATGGGAAAAACCGGGTATCCCCATCCAGGGAGGAGGGGGCAGGTTCGTCTGCCCTCCTCCTTCCTTGGATGGGAAAAACCCAGGGTATCCCCATCCAGGGGAGGAGGGGGGCAGGTTCGTCTGCCCTCCTCCTTCCCTGGATGGGAAAAACCCAGGGTATCCCCATCCAGGGGAGGAGGGGGGCAGGTTCGTCTGCCCTCCTCCTTCCCTGGATGGGAAAAACCCGGGGTATCCCCATCCAGGGGAGGAGGGGGGCAGGTTCGTCTGCCCTCCTCCTTCCTTGGATGGGAAAAACCCAGGGTATCCCCATCCAGGGGAGGAGGGGGGCAGGGGGGCAGGTTCCCCATCCAGGGGAGGAGGGGGGCAGGTTCGTCCCTCCTTCCTTGGATGGGAAAACCCAGGGTATCCCCATCCAGGGAGGAGGGGGCAGGTCTGTCTGCCTCCCCTTCCCTGGATGGGAAAAACCTATCCCCATCCAGGGAGGGAGGGGGCAGGTGGATGGGAAAAACCCGGGGTATCCCCATCCAGGGGAGGAGGGGGGCAGGTTCGTCTGCCCTCCTCCTTCCCTGGATGGGAATAACTCGCGTTTCTCCCATCCAGGGGAGGTGGGGGGGAAGCACTCCCTTCTTTCCTCCTTGTCCCTCCCAGCTGACAGGCATCGCGTACGATGCCTGTCAGCTGGGAGGGACAAGGAGGAAAGAAGGGAGAGCAAGCCCTCCATTCTAGCCTCCCAGCTGGCATAATGAATGAAAACGAAAATTCGTTATTAATAACGTTTCAATCACGAAATTAATTAAAAAAATTTTGTATTAATTTCTATAACTAACCAAAAAATGAATCCCCCCCAACCGAGTTTAGAATCAAATTTTTTCATGGATCAACCAACCCTAGTAACCACCTAAGCTCTGTACACATTGAAACCTCCACGCTGTTGTTAACAAATAAACTGTTCAAGTTCTTGTTCCACAAAAGTCTCTCAGCGACTTCATTTAAACCACAAGCCTCCTCATAAACCCCTCATATCTGGTGGCAGTAAGAATATCTTTATGGTGGCAGCAAGATTGTATAAAGAACTTCACGAGAAGATGCACGCTGTCAGCTGCGATCTTTACAGGGCCAAAACCTGTGCAAGTGTGTGCCACTTCCAGCAGTTTTTAATATTCAACAGCAAATGTTTTAATAGTCCTGGCTCTAAAAATTATTTGCAGTTTCTCACCTGCTCTAATCTCCTCTCTCCCATTCATTTCAATGTTGATGTTGTACTGCATGGCTCTGGTGAAATAACGTCTCTCCTGGAGGATAGATGTTGACCTAGTCCTCTTCATTAGTGGCAACTGATAGTATAGATTACTGTGGACGACGAGAGATAATGCGTTATTCATTAGCTCCTCCAGTACACGAATCTGACAGAAAATCATTCCGATTTAATGATTGTTTTACCTTTTTAGCAACATTAGTTCAACATTTCAAATATTTTAGCTGTGTGTCATACTTTTCTTATTTTATAGATTAATCACTTCGGTAAAATTCTCCTGGGGTTTTATACTATTCCTTGCAGTCTACTTTGCTTTCCTTGCAGATCCCATTCTTCTCCAATTGTCCAAAACCTGAAGTTCTGAAGATGTTTATGTATTTTACCTATATGTATTTTAACCTTGTATATTGTAGGATGTTTTAAAATTTGTATTAGTAGCATTGAATCCTTGCTGTAAGCCGGTCCGAGTCCCTCTACGGAGGCGAGAAGATCGGGATACAAAAGTTTTAAATAAAATAAATTAATTCATTTAGCTGAATAGTAAATAACAAACACAGCCCTGTACATATTTCTATGAGGAAACTCCCTGGAAAGAATGGATACAAAATTCAATGGGCAAGTTTGATAAGTTAGAACAGGGGTACCCACACTTTTTCAGCATGCGAGCTACTCATACTAAGACCCAAGTCAGAAAGATCTACCAAGAGAGAAGCAGGGCGGAGCTGGGGGAAGGGGGCGGGGCTTGGCAGGGCTTGGCTCCGCCCCCTCTGGCTCCAACATTTCCACAGCTTCTCCAGGGTAGAAGAGGGTAATGCCAAGCCATAGGTGGCTATCTATGCAACCACTGGCTTGGCATTACCCCCTTCTACTCCTGAGAAGCTGTGGAAATGCTGAAGCTGGCGGAGGGGGCGGAGCTTGGTGGGGCTTAGCTCCGCCCCCTCCTCCTCTGGCTTGAGCATTTCCACAGCTTCTCCAGGGTACAGAAAGGTTATGCCAAGTCAGTGGTGGCGTAGATAGCCACCTATGGCTGGGCATTACCTTCTTCTACCCTGGAGAAGCTGTGGAAATGCTGGAGGGGGCGGGGCTTGGCGGGACTTAGCTCCGCCCCTCCTCTGGCCCCAGCATTTCCACAGCTTCTCAAGAGTAGAAGGGGGTAATGCCAAGCCAGTGGTGGCTATCTATGCCACCTCTGGCTTGGCATTACTTTCTTCTACCCTTGAGAAACTGTGGAAATGCTGAAGCTGGCGGAGGGGACGGAGCTGGTGGGGCGGTGCTCCGTCCCCTCCTCCTCTGGCGTGAGCATTTCCCCAGCTTCTCCAGGGTACAGAAAGGTTATTTATTTATTTATTAAGCGTGCTTCTATGCCACCACTCCCAGGGGGCTCGGGGCGACTCACAGGAGCCAAACAAGGCACAATAAAAACAATGGCGATAATTAAAACAACAGCAAATTAGCTAAAAACAGTATACTCCATAAAATCATTAAAAACTGTGATGCAACACGCTACCACAGATAGCACTTAAAAACACGAGGCTGCACAAAGTAAGACCTACAGGTCGATAGCCACTACTGGCTTGGCATAACCTTTCTCTACCCTGGAGAAGCTGTGGAAATGCCGAAGCCGGCGGAGGGGGCGGGGTTTAGCGTGGCATGGCTCCGCCCCCCTCAGAAGTGCCCAATCCAGCTGGGATCGACCTCCCTCAGTCCCAGGATCGACCAGTTGATCGCGATCGACTTCCTGAGCACCCCTGAGTTAGAAGAACAAGGTGCTCTGAATTGGTTTGAGAGACAACAGCTGTATAACTGGGAAAAGGACTGGTTAAGTAAAAATCCCAGATGCAGAGCATTGAATAAATGTGAGGAATGGTTAAGTAAACTTAAAACCCAAGAAATAATAGGGAAAGGATTAATTGGGAAAATATATAATAGATTAATTGGCGAAGAAACTGGGCTGAAGCTGTTTGAGAAGGTCTGGGAAGGAGACCGAGGGCCTCTGACAGATTTGGATTGGAAAAGGGTTCTGAAGTGGAGAGTGGTTAGGAATCTATCAACAAGATTAAAAGAAAATGTATTTAAAGTTATATGGGGGGAGAGAGGCAACTCTTGAAAAATCCAGTAAAATAGTAAAAAAAAAAAATCCAAGCAGAGAGGCTCAATTTGTTTCTTGGAAACTTGTGAGGGGGCTGCTAGGAAGGAGGAGAGTGCCAATTTCCCACGGCACACCTGATGATCGCTCACGGCACACTGGTTGGGAAACACTGGACTAGAAAACACTTAGTTTCAGGTGGAAATTCAAACAGCGTAAATGAAACAATACATAGAGACTTCCCTTTCTAAAAATAATGCATCAGAAAAGTCGTTACGTTTTTAAATTAAAAGATAGGTGTTATGAATTTATTCTGCCACATTGCATAGGTACAGGTACATGCCAAACTCATACTTTGTAATAAGCCGTTTTAATCTTCTTTTAATTAAAGTAGAGACTCTATAAAACACAAAGCTAAGATAATTTGTTTAATTCTTGTCAGGATTAACTTTTTTGCCTTTGAGCGAATTAATTGCAAGTTTCCAGAATGGGTTCATTCGTCTTTTCCATTGGATGCTTCTCACAGTCTAAGCTAAACACAAGCTACAGCTCAAACCCAAAAACGTTGGCTTGAACGTCTGGATCAATTATCCTTACTGCGGAGTAAATACGGTTAGGATCACGAACACGTGAGCATGTTAAATATTTCTTCTGTCATTCCTCCATATCTCATTAGCTATCTGTAGTCGTTAAGAATTAGGCGAGAACTGAAATACACTTTCAGAAATATAAAATGGTGCAGCGTATCTCGAGATATACTCCTTTGGACTGCAAATTGGGAATTACACATTTGAAAACATACACACACACACACACACACACACACACACACACACACACACGCTGTATGAGAACACTGCAGGATTTATTTTTTTTATCCCTGACTTGCTAGCTTTAGAGGAGGGCGAACAGCTTCTTCCTGTTATCAGCAGAGAGTTGAAAGAGATAGGATTGATTGATTGATTGATAGGATAGAGATTGGGTGTCCTGAAAGTGTCACCCATGGCCATAAACAACACTATAAAGACAGGTATTGATAAATAATTACGAAAGAGAAAGCACCAGAGGTGCCAAAGCCAAAACCAAATGCACTTGTAAATTGTATGTGTAAAATAATATATAAACACATATATACCATATAGCAGTGTTTCCCAACCGGTGTGCCATGGCACACTAGTGTGCCGTGAGAGATCATCAGGCGTGCCTTGGGAAATTACAGTGTAGAGAGAGAGAGCCTAGCAGGAAACTTCAGGCAGCGGAAATGAGGCTTTCCTGGCCGAAGCAGCAATGCCAGCCAGCCTGGCTGCAGTCAGGGAGAGCCCTCGGCGTCCAGAACTTTCCTCCCTCCCTCCTCTCTCTCTCCTTCCCTTCCTTCCTTCCTTCCTTCCCTCCCACTGCGCGCCAAGGGCTACCTGGCTGGGCTGCGGCTCCTCCTGCTTCCCGGCTGCTGGGCGCTCTTCTGCCCTCCTCCCCTCTGGCAGCAAGGAGGAGGAGAGGGAGGAGGAGTCCACGGGAGCTGCCCCCATCCGACCCTGCTCCCGGAGGCTCGAGGCGAGGCTTTCTGCCCTCTAGCCCCTCTGCGCCAGGGAAGGGGAACAACCCCTCATCTCCTGGCCTCTCTTGGCTGGGCTCCGGGTTCGCTGCACAGCAGAGGCCGGGATGGGCAGCTCCACAGCCCAGCTTGGTTCCTTCCTGATCTGGCCCCAAGGCAACAGCAGAGAAGTCGAAGGGACGCGCGGGGGACCACTACTGCGGGGGCTGCCACTACTGGGGGCTGAACCCCTTCGGGAAGGAGTGCTGGGGTTGGCGATGGATGCGAGCCTCCGCCGCAGTTTGTTCTGAGGCTCGGAGCCACCCCATGTGCTCAATTCCTATCCGTCCCGCTCTGCCGAGCCCGGGTGCGCTTCGGCCACTCAGCACAGCCCTTCCCCGCGGGACGGTGATGGGCCTCCTGTGCGTGGGCCTCGGGAGGTGGGGTTGGTGGTTGGCGGAAGCAGTGGCGTCATGAGGGGGGAGGGAGGGAGGCAGTTAGTAAAATGACAGTGTCATTTTGTGTCATTTTGGTGTGTGGTGTGCCCCAGGATTTTGTAAATGTAAAAAATGTGCAGCAGCTCAAAAAAGGTTGAAAAACACTGACATGTAGAACCAGATAATTAAAACAGGTTTACAATACAAAACATATGCAACATATAATACAACTAGCTGTACCCGGCACGCGTTGCTGTGCCCTATTTAGGAGATGCGAGATGTAAGGGTTGGAAATTATGTTACTTCCGGTCTTGGTGGGGTCATGTAGGCATGAATTGCACACTTTCTATGTGTGCTCCAAATGATGTCATCTGGAAGCATGAGTTGTATTGTCTTCTATAGCGGAGGAAGTGTTTTGATTCTGGAGTGTGTCCACTCAGCAAAGTCTGTAGTGGTTGTGGAGGAGTGGCAAGTGGTGGTAGAGAGACTTTACCGGCTGGGCAGCACATTCCTGTTGTTTCTGCTGGGTATTTCAGGGCTTTGCAGTGTGCGCAGATGTGCGTTAGGGTGCCAATGTTGGCCTCTGGCACCATGCTGTAGTCTTCTGCAGCGTTGTATCTGAAGGCTAGGCGGTGGAATTGGTTGTGGTGTTTTTGAAGTTTGTTTTCTGTGTTGCAACGTCGTGTTTCTGCGCTCCTTGCGCGCTGCTGTTGTGTTGCATTTCTGCGTCTTTGTTGTTCCTGGCTGCGCGCTTCTTCTTGTCGTGCAGTTCTTTGCATTTGGTTCTCAGCTGTGCGTCGTGCAGTGACCTGTTGTCTGTGTCTCTGCTGCGCAGTGTGTTTCTGTTCTGGCGTGTGTTCTGCCCCTTTTTTTTGAGTGTGTCGTCCGATGCTGTTATTTTTATAAGGCATGGCTTGTCTTTTGGGTCAGTTTATGTCTGTGTGGAAGGAAGGAATGGTTTTAGTTTGTGGTGTTTGTAGGTGTTGTGTGTACGGGGTCCCGTAAGGTTGGTGGGATGTGGTTTGATTGGAAGTTGTGGAGAATTTCTGTTGTGTGGGCAGTTTAACCCTCAAACACCAACTGGATTCTATTTGCTGGAGAATTTCTCCCTCAGAATCATGTTTTCAGAATTAGAGGCTGGGTGAGTTTAACCCCCAATACACCAGTTTTATTTTTACTGTGGTTTTGGGGGCCTTTTAAATCTCTCAGCATTCTTGATCCTAGCCTTGGATGGCTCTTGGTTTCTTTGTTTGAGGTTACATCATGGTTTTATATACAGCAGTTAACTGGCACCTTACCTTCCATCAGATGCGCTGGCTACTTGGTCCATGCCAATCATGTTGTTCAGAATGTAGAGGCTGGGTGAGTCGCCAGCTGCCACCGGAGGATGCCATACTGGCGCCTGCATGTAGTTTTATTTTTTTACCCTCCATGGTGCCGTTTTGGGGGCCTTTTAGGTTTTTCCCAGGTGGGGGAAACCACGTTTTTCCATTTGCTACAAACGTATCCGGGACATGCCCCAGTTCCTGACCGCACTGGCCTATTTCTGTTGGCACACCTCCCAGACTTAGCCTTGTTTTTAATTAATCTTTTATTCTTTTAGCTTTTTAACTATTGTTTTCTTTGTTTGAGGTATACATCACATGAGGGCGACTGAAAATAATTTCAATCAATCAATAATAGATATAATTAAAACATATATACAATACCAAAAGAGTCTTCTTCAAAGTCTAAAGGATATTTAAAGTAATAAGTTCACCACTAATATATACATTTCCTAATAACAATTTAACAGGCTATTGCATACGTACCAGAGTAACATAATAGCAAAAATACATGTCGGTAACACTTTGCCCAGGAGACGACCAAGCAAGCTGAATTAACTCTGGGCTCTGCTTTTACTCACGTATATATTGTTCATGATTGTTTTTGCTTGTTTTATATTTATATTAATGTTTTAATTGTATTTTTTTGTCTTTGTGCTGACTGTAAACCGCCCTGAGTCACCTGCGGGCTGAGAGGGGCGGTATATAAATAAAGTAAATAAATAAATATTATTTAGATATTGTGTTACCTATATAAGAGGGCAAGATTTTGCTATCCCACACAGGAAAATAAACTATTTTTTTTGCATTTTTAAAGCAATCCAGGGATTCCAAAGACAAAAGGGGGGTTGAGAAAATGGGACTTTTAAAAAACTGCTGAAAAAGTGGAATGAAACAATAATTGGGACTGTTGCATTGGAACAGTTTGTGGATGTGTCAGGTAAACCTTTATGTGACCTTAGAAAATAAAGACTGCTGTCATTGCAGGTGATTTCCTGTCCCACATTAAATTCCAGTTTGTTGTGAAAAAATCACTGTAATACATTTTTTTCTGAGAGGTAATACATTTTTTTTAAAAAAAATGTGTTATAGAGAAACATCCCACAAAACAAGTGATTCAGTATAAATGTATGTTTGTTGAAAAATGGCATGGGGCATTTTTTTTCTCATATTTTATTTGGTTGAGACAAAAAAAGACCCCAGTGACAAATATCAGCGAATATATATATATATATATATATATATATAGTATATATATATATACTGTGTATGTATATATATATATATATATATATATAATATATATGGGTGCACGTCATGTGATGTAGACCTCAAACAAAGAAACCATACAACGCAGAAACACAATACTTGCCAACAGAAGTCGGCCTCAAGCAAGGTACGTTTGTAGCAAAGAAACTTTCCCCCCCAAAACCTAAAAGGCCCCCAAAACAACGAGTAAAAATAAAACTACATTTACCAGCATCCTCCGGGGCAGCCAAAGACTCACCCAGCCTCTATATTCTGAACAACATGATTGGCTGCCAATAAGGGCGGATTTGCATAACTGCTGCACTGGCCAGCCAACATGAAAATTCGAACCATAAACAACAGCCAAAACAGACTAAGGAAAAGGCCTGAGCCAATCCCCAACACAAACACCCAAATCACTTGCAACCGAAAATTTACACCCCAAAAATCACAGACCACGCCCAAAATTGACAGTAAGGCTTCATTAACTTGATTTCCCTAACTAGCCCTCACTTACTGGGAAGCTGTTTACGCTCTGAATTGACAGTAAGACTTCATTAACTTGATTCTTCCGACTAGGCCTCAGCTCATTGGACATTGTGTATGGCCTGAATTGACAGTAAGGCTTCATTAACTTGCTGTTCCTAACTAGGCCTCAGCTCTTGGGACATTGTGTATGGCATGAATTTACAGTAACCTACCTTGGCACACAGAGTCCCGACCATGCATGATGGGACTTGAAGTACCACCATGGAAAATGGGATTTGTAGTACTTCAAAACCCATCATTCCCCACAGACCACTGTGGCCCAGAACCAAGACCAATAAAGACCCAACTTGGCACACCATGCCCCCCATGACCCACACTCCATCCAACTGCAGTTTAGAGGAGGGCACACCGTGGATGATTGGACTTTCTCGCATCTCCTAAAAAGGGCACAGCAACGCGTGCCGGGTACAGCTAGTATATATATATATAAATCGAGTGGTCGTGGGCACGGCCAAACTATACGCCCCAGAAACACAAATCCCACGACACACATTCCCCCAGACCACGAGGTACATACATAGCACAAAAAATCACACCTCCCTACCCTATTAAGGGGTCGCTGCATTAGGAAGGTTGAGAAACTCTGGTGTAGAAGGTTTATTGTAATTAAGAATTGCAATGAAATGAAATAATGGAATAGTAGAGTTGAGTTTAAATAAGTGTGTGTGTGTGTGTGTAGGAAGAGACAGGATAAAGTGGGTTTTTGTCTCTTGGGTCAAATCTCTCCAGTCTCAGAGAGTCTGAGGGAGTAGGTTGATTTAAGGTTGTCATGTCTGATACAGGACGTAGCTTGTTTGTATGCATTGAGTAGAGGCTTGCTTGATTGCAGTGCTAGTTAGGGTTGCATTATTATCAGGTAATCTGCCTGAGCAACTGGTCTCAGGAGGAAGGAGTATCTGCATTGAGTAAATGACTCAAGTGGTTGTCGTTGTCATTGACATCCTTATTTATACCCTGCTTTATCTCCCCAAAGGGGACTCAAAGCAGTTTGATGGAGCAGAAGCTAAAAGCTACTATCTCCCTATATAGTTATAGCACAAGTTCCTGAAGCAAGGTGGACAGAAGAGGCAAACGGGGGTATTTTGTGTTTGTGTTTAGTGGGGGAGGCCCAAACCTCTATTCCACTTCCTATTTAGGACTCCTAAAAAGGGATGGCGAGAGAGCTCATGTAGTTACTAGGCCTGGTTGATCCATGGTTCTAAATCAGTGGTTCCCAAAGTGGTCGGTGGGGGTCGGGCAATCCAAGGGGGCGCTGGGAGGCTCAGGAGAATTTGGGGGGCACTGAACCCCTGTAAGGGGGCGGGGGCGTAAGCCAGGTTTGCAACTTGCAGGGTTGCACACTTGCAAGGACGTCCCCGTTGGAAGAAAGAGGCCGATACACAGGACTGTGCCATGGGCGGGGTTGATGAGAGGAAGGAGGCACGCGCTGCGGTTTCCATGGCAACGCCTGCCCGGGGATTCCAACTCTCAGGGACACAGTCGCAAGCACGCCATCCCCGGGCAGGTGTTGCGGTTTGATCCAGATCTGTCATTCATGGGGATCTTAGTGGTCTGTGGAAGTCAGAGCTGAATTGGCTGAAGGTACTGCAAATCCCATCAGCCGTTGCTCATACTCCCCCAAACATATTGTTTTTGTGATTATTTCTGGAATTCAATGTTTGTAATTTGCACCTTTCTTTACTATATTTTACGAAAAAGGTAGAAACATTAATACATATATCTTTCTGTTTAATTGCTATTAACATTAAAAAAATTCTAGGGAGGCACTGAGGAAATTTTTTTCTGGAAAGGGGGCGGTAGGCCAAAAAAGTTTGGGAACCACTGTTCTAAATGGTTCAAAAGTACTCACAAAACAAAAGTTCTGGTGGTAAACATTTCAGAACTCTTATCTAAATTTCATTATTATTTCATTATTGGCGATTTTTAACACAGAACCAATTAGGAACTGCCATTTATAATGAAACTAGCTGAGGACCCGGCGGGGCCCGGGTTATTTGAGGAAGGCCTTGTGTGCCAAGGTTGGTTCCTATTAGATGTTTACGTGGAAGGCAGTGGTCTCAGTGATGGTACTGCGAGTCCCATTGGCCATGGTCTATCCCCCTCCAAACAGCACCAGAATGTAGAGTGGGTCATGGGGGCTCTGTGTGTCACATTTGGCCTTGATAATTCTCTGGATGAGGGTTGCAGCGTTCTCTGGAAGTGAGGGAAGGTACTGGAAGTCCCATCATCCATGGTCCCTCGTTCTCCAAACTGCACCAGGATGTAGAGTGGGTCATGGGGGCTCTGTGTGCCAAGTGTGGTCTTGATCAGTTATTGAATGAGGGTGGCAGCGGTCTCAGAAAGTGAGTGAAGGTACTTCAACTCCCATCATCCATGGTCCGTCTCAAAACTGCACCAGGATGTAGAGTGGGTCATGGGTACTCTGTGTGCCAAGTTTGGGCCTCGTCTCTGATTTGTAGGGGCTGCAATGTTCTGTGGGGAATGAATTGGATGAAGGTACTGCAAATCCCATCATTTGTGAGCCATCCTGCCATTAACCGCAGCAGGTTTGTAAAGTGGGCCATTGGGCCTCTGTGTGCCAAGTTTGGTCCTGATTTGTCATTGTTGTGGGCCACAGTGCTCTAAGGAAGTGAATTAATGTACTGCAAGTCCCATCATCCATGGTTCATCCTCCCTCAAACTGCACCAGGATGTAGGGTGCATCTTGGGGGGGGGGGGTTCTGTGTGCCAAGTTTTTTCCCATTGTTGGGGGCCTATTCAGGAAAATCAAGTTGAGGAAGTCTAACAATATCCCATAAGCTGAGGCCTAGTCAGGAAAATCAAGGTAAGGAAGCCTTGCTGTCAATTTTGGGCCTGGTATGTGATTTATAGGGGCTGCAGTGTTGTTTGAGAAGTGAATGAGGTGAAGGTACTGCAAATCCCATCATTCGTGGCCCATCCTTCCCTAAACCACACCAGGTTGTGAAGTGGGCCATTGGGCCGCTGTTTGCCAAGTTTGGTCCTGATCCGTCATTGCTGTGGGCCGCAGTGGCTGACTGCCTGAGGCTTTTCCTTTTCCCTCTGAGTCACTTTAGAATGTTGGAATGTGATTGGCCAATCGGAGTCCTTTATGCAAATACCATTTCAGTGGCAACCAATCCCTTCTGTCTGGGGCCGTAGAATGTTGGAGTTCTGAGGCTGGCCAATCAGAGTCATTTATGCAAATAATCTCATAGTGGCAGCCAATCGAAACACTGGCACATATTCCTCCCACCACACCTCCGCAAACACTGACTTTTATTATATACATAGATAGGAGCCGGAAATTACCCCGGAAAAGACAGCGTTTTCTGCTTGGGTGCACACACATACATATTCTTTGGGGGATTTGCTGCAGAATCCCGGCCTCATAGAGAAGATTCTGCAGCAAATCCCCCTCCCAAGAATATGTATGTGTGTGCTCCCAAGCAGAAAACGCTGGCTTTTCCCCGGGCTAATTTCCCGAGCCCCGTTGCACCGCATGAGGAGAGACCAGTCAGAATAATTCGGTTTGCATTTTACCTCTTGTTATTGTTATTACTGCTGTATTATTGCATGTGCATGGAATGTAGGTATGACCAGTTGGATTACTTATAATATTAGGCACTTACAGTAGCATTCATTCTATTATACATTAGGTTGGTTTCTCACCCCAATACTCTTTGATGCCTTAGATCCTGGCTGGCAGGCAGGAGAGGCAGGGAAGCCTGGAAAAAAACAGAGAGGTTTACTCAGAAGTAAATCCACAAAGGAGGGCCCTTCATCCAAAGTGCCCTCCTTGCAGATTTACTTCTGAGTAATCCTCCGTTTACATTTTTTCCAGGCTTCCTTCCAGCCGAGCGAAGGAGCGAGTTTAGGGCTTGCCTTGCCATAATACTTATTGGCAAGGGAGGCGGGAGGGTGGTGAGAGAGAAGGAGGGTGCCCCCTTATGCCCCCCTACGACCTAATAACGACACTTAAGAAAATCCTGGCCCCCAAAGTTCGAAAAAAGAAAGTCCACTTCCTGGTTGGCCTTCCAGGTGCGGAAAAGCTCGAAAGTAGCATTTCTTACGAATTTCTTACGAAACGATTCATTTTCATAACTTTTTTCTCATGCCTAATAGATAGATTTTGAAAGTTTTGTTAGAGTTCTGAAATGTTCACCACCAGAACTTTTGTTTTGGAAGTACTTTTGAACCATTAACAAGTTAGGGTATCACCCTCTTACCCCAAAGGGGGAAAACTCTTTTGTTCTATGACAGTCTTCATAGTCTAAACAGCTTTTTTCATTGTCTTCAGCAAACCACTTTGGACTTTTCCTTTGCCTGATAAAAGGTGGACATTGGAATAAAAAAAGGCTTCGTTTTCCTAGTTTGGTTTTAAAAAAATAACGACCAGTTGATTACTTTGGAAAAAAGTTAAATAGCTCAGCAATCCTCTTCAACTAAATTTAATTATACATTTTTAATTCTATTTGCCAAATGGTAATATAGATTTCATGTTGGCTGAGGCACCAAATGTAGATGGATGGGAGAGGCTATTATTGTTGACAAGGATGTTTGTTCATTTTTCTTCCATGTCTTTGGGGCAAGAAGATTAATTGGATGTTTTTACAACCTTAAAAAGGTTTGCGCAACCATGTATAATTTAAGACTAGAATATCGATATAGATAGATATATAAGTCAGGTGATCATCATCCCCCTTCCAAACTGAAACTCAAGATAACGAATTAGGATAAATGCCACATACTTAAAATATTGTTTAAACGACATTAAAATGTTGACAATGCTATAACAACTTAAAGTATACAATAACAATGATAAGAAACAATACAATTTTAAAATCCACATTAGCCTCTTAGGACCTCATCAGATGGGCATGGGTAAAGCGAGAGATAGTGGGCAGTATCGTGGGGCAGTGGAGGGAAATATCAGGCTCTGTTTCCTCCCATCGGGGTCCGTGATCTGTCTTTCCATGTAGTTTCCCTCTCTGTCTTCTTTCCCTCTTTGGCTCCTCTTCCCTTCTTCAATGAGGAATCACATATACTGTATACCCAACTCCTTTGGGCAACGCTGCCACAATGCTGCCACAACAGAGTCCCGCCAGAAGTAGCCCTGTGTCATGTGATGTGCTCCGTGGGACTCCGTTCCGGCAGTGGAGAGAAGCAGGGAGAAGATGTCCCTCTCCTTGCATCTGTTAAACCGGTGGTTCCCAAACTTTTTTGACCTACCGCACCCTTTCCAGAAAAAAATTTACTCACCGCCCCCCCTAGAAATTATTTTTTTAAATTTTTAAACAGCAATTAAACAGAAAGATATATATATTAATGCAGTGGTTCTCAACCTTTCTAATGCCATGACCCCTAAATAAGGTTCTAGGCATGAGAAAAATGAAACGGAAATTAAAAGAAATCGTAAGTGATTCGTATGTAATGGGCCTTTCAAGTTTATACGGATCGCAAGGCCAATCCCAGAAGTGGGATTACGCACCCCCTGGGCCCAAAATTTCGTTAGATTATTAAATATTTCGTTAGATTATTAAACAGGAAAATTTTCCCCTCCAAAATAGCTTTGCAGACATAATTCACAGTGAAATCGGGGCCTTTCCATGCTTGAAGCCTAATTAGAGTGGAAGGCCTCCTCCAGGAAGTGAAAAGGGAGCCGGAAACCATAGAGAGCCCGAAATCGGGACTCCTAGAGGGGCTGGAGGACTGATGAAAAAAGCGATTTAAACACCCAGGAAGGGGGTTTAGATAGAAGAACAGAGTAGGAGGACATAAGAACTGCTGAGAGAAGGGCAGCAGGAGTGAAAAGAGCACGGAGAGGAGAAGTAAGAGTTCAGAATCAAGAAAAGCCATAGAGTTCCAACGGAGGTCCTAGACTGCTATGGTAAAACTGAATGGGGAAAAAGATGGAGTGAGGAGAACTCTACAGATTAGCAAGGCCTGCACCAGAGGTAGGCCTAGGCATTTATTTAATAATATTAATAATAATAATATATTAATGCATTATATGTGTCCCTGCAAAGGAACCCTGTCCTTTAATAATATTAATAATAATAATATATTAATGCATTATATGTGTCCCTGCAAAGGAACCCTGTCCTTTAATAATATTAATAATAATAATATATTAATGCTTTATATCTCCCAGCAAGGAAACCAAGGGAAATGTTGCCCCTTGATTTGCCTGTGTTTAAAACAGTCCTGTTTCCCTGCTTTGCCTACTTTAGAACTACTAACGAAATTTCGTAAATAATTAAGTTACATTTCCGAAATTTTGGGAAATTTTTTGTAAGTCTTTGATATACTAATAAAAAAATCCCCCATTTGATTTTAGAATCCCGATTTTAGGATTCTAAAACATGCCTATAAGGTTCCACATGTTGTGGTGACCCCCAACCATATTTTCGTTGCTACTTCATAAAGAATTTTGCTACTCTTATAAATTCTAATGCAAATATCTAATATGCAGGATGTATTTTCATTGTTAGAAATTGAACAAAATTGAGGACAAGAAAAATATAACTAAAATATATAATAAACTATTATACTGGGAGACGGAAATGGAAGAGGTCAAAAATTGTATGGTTATTTGGGCAAAAATCTGGGTAGACAGATAAAATTACAAGAATGGCAAAAAAATTGGAACAAATAATTAAAATATACATATGCCTCAGATTTGAAGGAAAATTGGCTAAAAATGTTCCATCGATGGTACATCACACCCAAAAACATAGGAATTATGTATTAAAAAAGCCATTCGAACTGTTGGAAGTGTAATTCACATGTGGGAAGTTATTTCCACATGTGGTGGACATGCCAAAAACAACTGAATTTTGGAGAACTATCCATAAAGAAACCCAGTCCATATTGCAACTCAAATTTCCTTTAAAGCCAGAATATTACCTCCTGGGGTTAAATGATAGTGAACTAAGATTAGATGACAACAGTGATAAACTATTTACTTATATGATAACAGCAGCACGCCTGGTATTTGCCAGAGAATGGAAGACAGACTTAATACCCAAACTGGACCAATGGATACAGAAGATCTACGACTGTCACGATGCACGGACTTGACCGGCCCCTTAATCACACACACAGAGACGGACTGAAGGCTAACTCCATTAGTGAATATAGAAACAGTTCAAAAGGAATATTGCCCAGAAAAATAGCAAAAGCAATCCAAAGGCTGTAAGCAATCAATTGTCCAAAAACAGCTTGATGAATAATCCAACAGGCTTAGCAAGCTCCGCACGTCAATGCGGATTCAGGAACAAACAAGGTACGAAATACAAGGCAAGACTTGGAGGCCACTAGCCAACTTAGCTCCGTGGACCCACCGCTACACGTCTACTCAGAAGAGACGTGGCCGAAGCACTGGGGATTCGTTCCCACGGATCCTATACTTAATCTTTCGGCCGAGGTCCCCGACGCTCTAGGCTTCGTCGTCTCAATCTCTGCTGACGGACCTCGGCCTGTCTAGGCTGCGGTACCATCCCCCTTCTGCTGGACTCGATGCCACGTCTCCTATCAAAGGTTCGGCCTTGTCTCCCAGCACCTGGGTCTCTATCTCCATGAGAGCTCTCCTCCCTAGAATCTTCCCAGCCACTCTCTTCCATGTTTTCACTCACAAGCTCCTGTGAGCCTCTCCCACCCGGGTGCTCATAACTTTCGCTATCACTGCTTTCCATTTGCACCTGGTTATCATCTATGTCTCCATAAGGGTCAAACCAACTTTCATCCCAAGCCAAGCTTTCAGTGGGAGAAAAAGGCCCAGTGATGGGAAACGCACCTTCAGGTAACCCTTCCAAATCCTCTCCAGAATCTATCTCTGCAGGTGCAGGCCCTAATGCTAATGGAACCCCCGGTGCTGTTCCCTGGCCCCCAGGCACAAACGAGAACTGCTGTGCTACAACGACATTAAGGACATGGATAAACTAACTTACTACTTAAGAAGAAATACGGGATCCCCAAGAAAATTAACCGATTGGACATTACTAGAAGAATATATGAAAAAGAAGGACTGCAAGGATAAATAGAGAAATATCCACATAGAGAAGAATGGAAGTCATGATGTATATAGTTGTATTCACAGCTTTGTACCCTCCTGTTTACGCCTACCCCTACCGTTACCCCCTCGGTAATCCACACCCCCTACCCATTAACCACACAACCCCAACCCCTATTAACCTTTACTGTGAAATCTATTCACACCACCATTCTATTTCATTGTGCACCAAAGATGCAAAAACCAATAAAATATTTTTTTTAAAAAAGAAATTGAACAAAATTAAAGCACAGTGATTAATCACAAAAACAATATGTTTGGGGAAATATGGACAACGGATGATGGGATTTGCAGTACCTTCGACCAATTCAGCTCTGTCTTCCACAGACCACGGAGACCCCCACAAATTACAGAACTGGACAAGAAAAAAAATGTAGACAAATAGCAGATGACCAAAAAAAGGTTTTAAGAAAGAAAGTGGCACTAGATATGGTAGTAGAAATGTACTATTTCATTTGCCTGAGTATTCCAAAAGGTGTGCATTAAACAATACATGTCCTGGTTGTCTCATAACTGTTTGTAGAATTTCAGTAAGTGCATTGTTCTGAACGTAATATTGCGCGTGAATGTTCTGTCTGTGCTCTTTGCAGTAAGCGTATTATTTATTTGTGAGCAGGTTTGTCTATACATATTTTGATGAAAACTTATTTCCTATTGAGCTGTATTTCAGAAGTGGATTTTTGAAAGCAACATAGGATTTTTTTTAAACAGCTGACAGTATAATGATAAAGCCATTGTTGCACCATACTTTCTTGTTCTGCCCTTTTATCGCTTCGAAAACAGGCTTTGCGGCTGTCTGAAACACTTATTTCTTTAAAAAATGCTTCGACCTGAAAGTGAGAGACAAAACTGAATATATACACATTACAGATCACACTGCAAAACCTTTTAGCGCACAGTGTTGAACTCTGTCACCGCATACCTGTTTAATCTGCAGATTACAAACCACAAATATTTTTCTCACAGGCCCGCATCTGCTGTACTTTATTTTTAAATATATAATTCAGATGTTCATATTTTTGAAAATAATAATTTAATATATTTTAAAGAAATGTAGTGCATTGTTTGGATCAAGCATAGCAGGTGTGATACAGCCACCTAGACATGTGGATCTTGTCGTGATGCAGATGCCAATTAAAGCCAAACCCAAGAGTAAAATGGAATAACATAGAGTTTATTGTTCAAGAAATGGGAATGGGGCTAACGAAAAACTAGCCTAACTGGCCAAAACCCAAAAATCCCACGGAGAAACCCAAAAATTACTGAAAGAAGGATCAAAAGCAAAGCAGGCCCGGATTAATGGTTTGTGGCGACCTAGGCCACACTCTCTAAATGCCACCCCCGGGGGCGGGGCCGCTTGAGTTGGCGGGGCCTCTTGCGGGGGGTGGAGCCGGCACGAGGGAGAAGGAGCCAGGGGAAGTCCCGCCCCTAGGGCGTCTGACGTGGCTTCCCCCGCCGCCTCGATTGCACGGGCGCCCTTCCTCCCTTCACTGAAGGAAGGAGCGGCGCCCGCCCACGCGAGCAAGGAGGTGGCGGGGGAAGCCACGTCAGACGCCCTAGGGGTGGCAGAATGTCCCACGGCTCCTTCTCCCTCGCTCCTTCTCAGTGCGCAGGCGCAGAAGCAAGTGCCCGAAGTTCGGACTAAAATTTTATTATTATTATTATTTCAATTTTGAGGGGTCTGGATCCTCTGCCCCGCCCCCAAAGCTGCCGCCCTAGGCCATGGCCTAGGGTGGTCTTATGGGTAATCCGGGCCTGAAGCAAAGTAGAGACGTCATCTGCAACATGCTCAGGGAGGTGAGCCAATAGCGTAGTCGATAACCAGTCCGGAGTCGTGGGCAGGAGAAACATGGAGAAACAAGACAATCCAAGGTCCACAGGAGCTACATGCATGGGGACAACAAACATCGTAATCCCCACAAAACACATTGTCAACCTCCTTCCATATATACAATACCATTCTTGTGACACTCACAGAAAGTCCAATGGAATTCAAACCCCGCCACAAGGAACACACGGCTGTAGCTGGACAGAAAGCAGAACATTGTAACCCAAAACCACCCACCTTTCCCAACTGCAGCAACAGCATCTCCACCCAAAAAGGGCAGAGTAAAACCTTAACTCACGAGTAAAGTGGATCAGGAATACGATGCAAGATATCAGGATACAACACATGATACCAGGAACAACTCCTTGCTCGCCACAAGGAAACTCTCAAAAAACCCCACATTAAATAGACCTAGAGATCAGACTCGCCCTAAGAGGGCAACTCCCCCTGATTAGGTGTTGCAGCTGCTTCCCTTTCTGGGAAAGGGAAGCAGCTCCAAGATCCCCAGCGTCTTTCAAAACTTAGCGTATCCCAATCATTCCCTGAGGTTTCAGAGGGCCACTCTTTATCGCTATCGAACCCTAGAAAATTATCACTACTGGTGGCTGCATCACACACACCCTGAACTTCCTTTACTTGAGTCCAGTCTAATTCGGTATCACTGTCTTCTGACGAGCTTTCCGCATCCCTGGGAAAGCCCTCAAAGGACTCAGAGTCAGTAGGAGCCATAAGGATTTGCCGTACTCTCTTCCTTTGTGCCAAACATTCCCTGCTGGAATCACTTGCAGCCCTCTTTCTGCCTGCTCCAGCGTTTAGGTTACCCTCAGCCCCACCCAGTTCCATACTACACTCAGATGCTATAGATTCAGCATCCTCCCCAGCCCTACTCACAGGCAGAACCGCGAGCTCATTCACAACAGATCTTGATGAGGGAAGGTTAAATATACGTTGCAATCCATCCCACTCAAATAAGAGAGACCTGGAATCACTTAATTTTGATAGGATTATGTTATTATTTATTTACTCTATGTATATCTTGCTTTTCTCTACCCCAAAAGGGACTCAAGGCAGCCTTTTATATGGCAACTATTCAATGCCTTTGGACAACAAACGATTAGAATGCGCTTAAGTTAAAATTGAAATTGAACTTAAAATTAAATGCACGTCAAAACATATAAAACATTGCATTCACTATGTCCTATATATTTGTGAAAGTAATTCTGTGTTGTTTTCTGTTGCATGTATTTGCTGGCCCTTTAAAAAATATTTCCTCTTATTTGGTGCACAGTCGGTTATATAAGATGTTGAAGTTGTTCTGATAGCAGAGCATGGCTTGTTTCTTAGGTAGGGACATCATAAAGAAATTTGCTATATATAGTCATGTATAAGTCTGGAAATTGACTCCAAAAATATGGGTCGACTTATCTGTGGGTCATTGTAAGTACATTCGCTTATCAAAAAAATGAGCCATTGCCTTCTATGAATAGAGTGGGAAAAGGTGAGAGCTTAGTCAGTCCTGGGAGAGCCTCAGAGGAGCATTGACTCAGTTCAGTCTCTCTGCTGCAGTGCGGCTCCTGGCCTTTTAAAATGTCGGGGTGGAAAAATGCCATGGCTCTTTGGTACTTCCTCTCCGAAGAGCGCCAAGGGAATCGAATAACACTTTGCATTAACTTTTATCAAACAAAAAAGAAAAGAAAGAAAAAAGAACCATTCCTACCTCTGTGTAGCGAAAGGCCTTTCTGAATGCATGGGCAGGAAAAAAAAGTTGGCTGTGGCCAAAGGTGGGTGGTCCCATGGATCATGCCCGGATTACCCATAAGGCCAATGAGGCCATGGCCTAGGGGCGCAAGCCGGGGGGGGGGCGCAGATCACGCCCCTCTTTCCTCCTTTCTCATGCCCCTCCTCGCTCCTTCTCCCGGCAAAGTCTCTGCTCCATCCCCCCCGTCTCTCTCTCTCTTTCGCTCTCTCTCTCGCTCTTTCTCTCTCTCGTGCACGCTCTCTCTTTCTCTCTTTTTCTCGCACACTCTCTCTCTCGTGCGCACACTCTCTCTGTCGCGCTCTCTCTCTCTGTTGCATGCACGCTCTCTCTCACGCTCGCTCTCTCTCTCTCTCTCTCTCTCTCTCTCTCTCTCTCGTGCCTTTGGAGTGAGTTTGCACCCGCTGCACTCTCCCCAAGTCTCCGACTCCTGAGGGGAACTTCAGAGCACAGCGGAGCTTTCCAGCCGGTGGGAATGGGGACCTTGGAGGTGGCGGGAGGTTGCCTTAAAGGGGCGTAATTCCAAAGTGTGGCCTAGGACGCAAAAAAGTGTTAATCCGGGCCTGCTGTGGATTGACCCTCAACTTATTCATGGGCCGTATCAAAATCTGTAATTTTGCCCCGCAAAACCTACCCTCAGCTTACACATGAGGGTGACCTACAGTATATGCGAGTACACAAGCAGTCCCTGGGTTACGAACAAGATAGGTTTGTTAAGTTGAATTTGTTTGTAAGTCGGAACCGGTACATTTTTTACTTTTAACTCCAACCTTCTTTTTCTTTGGTTTTGGATAGCATAGGGCAGTGTTTCTCAACCAGTGTGCCGTGGCACACTAGTGTGCCATGAGCTATCATCAGGTGTGCCGCGAGAAAAGCTCTCTGCCCCCCTTCCTTCCCCCTCCTCCTGCCGAACTCCTGCTGCTTGGGGAGGAGGAGGAAGGGCCGGGCGGCGGCGAAGAAAAAGAAGAAGGGGCCGGGGCGCCGCGTCCTTTGGCCGTTTCCCCAGCCAGTCTCCAATCCGCCATGACTCCCACCATGAGTCTTGCCCCTCGCTCACTGAAGCCGCGCGGGGGAGGAGCCCCGTCCACGGAAGCCCGTCCACCACTCATGCTCCTCTGTGGGAGAGCTGAAGCCGGGGGAGGGGGCGGGGCATGGCGCCCTCCCCCCCCCCCAGCTTCAGCGCTCACACAGCTTCGCCAGCCTTGAGGGGGCAGTGCCAAGCCAGCAGTGGCAGAGCCAGCACAATGCTGGCTTGGCACTGCCCCCTCAAGGCTGGCAAAGCTGTGGGAGAGCTGAAGCCGGGGAGAGGGGCGGGGCATGGCACGGCCTGGCTCCTCCCCCTCCCCGGCTTTGGCCCTCCCAGCAGCTGCTCCTAGCAGGCCACCATCCCCAGCCATTCTTTACTGTGTTAGAGTGTCATTTTGTGTCATTTTGGTTGGTGGTGTGCCCCCAGATTTTTTTAATGTTAAAAGTGTGCCGCGGCTCAAAAAAGGTTGGGAAACACTGGCATAGGGAAAGGTTAATGCGCCTGGAAAATTTCTTTTGCTGGCTGTGTCCCTGTCCAGAAGATTTCACCTCACCTTCTGTCCCAGTGACAATTGGATTTGAAAACGGTGGGTTGTTGTGGAAACGAGAATTGGTGACAAAGCTTCACTGGAGACGCCTTTTTGCCATGATCAGTCTTACAGGAGTGGATTTCTCTTCCTCGTCCTTCCTGTTGTATGCCTCACTCTCCCATTTGTAACTGGGAGTCAGATGTAAGTCGGGTGTTTGTAAACCAGGGACTACCTGTATAGGTAGTTCTCAGCTGCCTTGTTTCATTGCCGGGATCCCCGGCCAAAAGAGTGAAGAGGTTCTAGATGTTTGCTAATTTAAAGAAAACGCAAAGGCAATATACTGGAATCAAATGACGTTATCTGAAATTTCTTCTCGGCATTACTTCGCGAACGAAGATTCTTAGGAAGGACTCATCCCACGCTTTCTACAAGCGTGTTGATGACTAAAAAGGCCAATCTGAGATAGGCAAGTTCGGTTGCAGAAAGCACAGCAGAAAGTCTCCTTGGGTGATGTTGTTTCCAAGTTGCGGTTCTTTCTGCGTTGTCGTTTCTCTTCGAGACCCATTCGGCGTGTCTTCTCGAAAGAGGCCGCAGCAATGTGGAGAGTGCGTCTCCACGCCTCCCGATGTGAGGCCAGGGTGGACCATTGTTGGTGATCAATCTGGCCGAGCCTGAGATGTTGTTTCAGGGAGTCCTTGTATCTCCTTTTGGGGCGCCTCTCTTGCGCTGACCCGTGGCGAGTTCACCATAGAGTAGTATCTTTGGGAGGCGGTGGTCCTCCATCCTAGAGACGTGCCCTGCCCAGCGCAGCTGTGTTCTCAATAGCTTGGCCTCAACGCTGGTGATCCCTGCTTGCTCAAGGACAGCAACATTAGTCACATAGTCGGTCCAGTGTATATTTAGGATTGAGCGAAGACAGCGCTGATGAAAGTGTTCGAGGAGTCGTAGGTGTTGGCGATAGGTGACCCATGTATCAGACCCATAGAGGAGAATAGACAGAACGAGAGCTCTGTACAAACTGATTTTGGTGCTTTGCCTCAGGTGCTTGTTGCTCCAGACTTTTTTGTGAAGCCTTCCAAATGCACTCTATGCCTTTGCTAATCTGTAATCGATCTCTTTGTCAATCTTGGCGTCTGAAGAGATGATGCTTCCCAGGTAGGTGAACTGCTGAATGGACTTAAGCACAGATTTGCCTATGCTGACGTGGGGATGATGGTGTTCTTCCTGTGCTGCGGGCTGGTAGAGAACTTCTGTTTTCTTCAGGCTAACTTCCAGCCCAAACAGCTCTGCAGCTGTTGCAAAATTTCTTACTCTAAGATCAAAGGAACTTCTTTTAATTAACCAAACAAATGGATGTCATTTATTGCTTATTTGAGAGGTGTTGTATGTAGTTGTAGGCAGAGGGACTTAATATAAAATTCTGGGATGGAGAAAAAAGCCACAGGTTTCCGTAGACATAAAGTTTTGCTTAAAGATCCCATTCTCACTCTAAACGAGGGCTGTCCAACTGGCGGCCCGGGGGGGGGGGGCGTATACGGCCCCCCAGCCCCTTCCCTCCGGCCCCCTAAGCTTTTTAATAAAAATATAAATTGAAAAATAAAATAAATAATAATTTTTTTAAAAAAAAATACCTACTTCTGGGTTCGGAGCAAGTATTGTAAGAATACGCAATCCACATGGGATTTCACTATCAACGCGTTGACAGCGAAATCCCGTGTGGATTGCGTATTCTCGCGATACTCTTCGGCTACTCTACTACTGGATCGCTGAGGCCCACAGACGCGATTAGGACCTTCTTCGACTCAGTCGGTCGTCGCCTCTCTCTCGTCGTCCGGGTACTCCTGGATCCTGCGCGTTTGGAAAGGTAGGCGAAGCAGGGGCTCCTCAGGGGGCTCCTCATTCCCTCCCCATCTCCCTCATGTATTAAATATAAAATTAAATATATTTAAAGATGTAATAAGGGGGGATGGGATACATTAAGGGGGAGGGGAGGATGGAATTAAATATATTTAATATTAAATTAAAATAAGGGGAGAGGGAGGATGAATTAAATATATTTAATATTAAATAAAAATAAGGGGAGAGGGGAGGATGGAATTAAATATATTTAATATTAAATTAATATAAGGGGGAGGGGAGGATGGAATTAAATATTTTTAATATTAAATTAAAATAAGGGGAGAGGGGAGGATGGAATTAAATATATTTAATATTACATTAAAATAATTTAATATCTTATCCCTGCATTTTATCTCAGTAAAAGATTATATTTGACTGTATGGATGCAGGGGCGGAGTGGGGGCGGAGCCAGGGAGAGGGCGGAGCCGGGGCAGCAGGGGCGGAGCCACGGGCGGGGCGGAGCCAGGGGCGGGGGTAGACCCTACGGCCCCCCAGGTCATCAGTGACCGGAATTCAGGCCCCTGGGCCGGTAGAAGTTGGACAGCCCTGCTCTAAATGACAGGATAACATTTTATATTTAGCTTTTTATTATTATATCTCATTTTTTTCACAGGACTGGGAATTCAGTAAATCACAATGACTTTTTTCCTATTGGTTTCACTGAAACGTGTCAGCATATAAATCCCGGCACGGCTTCTCTCTGTATCTCTGTTCCAAAGCACCTTTAATCTCCTTAATCTTTAATTTCAGCAGATGGGGAAAGACCTAGAAATTAGAATAATCAGTCCCAAGTATGGCCACCATAATTTCTCTAATCATACTTCATTTTTTTTCCTGTAAGCATTAATTATGGTTGTGTATATTTTAAAAGGTTTTCTCCCCCAAATCACAGGCTTTATTTTCACCTTCCTCTGGCATATTCGATACTTTTGCAACTCTGCAATGCTTTAGGCCAGGGGTGCCCACACTTTTTCAGCATGCGAGCTATTTATAATAAAACCAAGTCAGAAAGATCTACCTACCTCCTCAAGGCTGGAGAGGGGAGGGGAGAGGGCGGGGCTTGGCGAGGCCTGGCTCCGCCCCTAGAGATGAAACCAGAGGGGCGGAGCCAGGCCGCGCCGAGGCCTGCCCCCTCCCATCTGTTTTTGGAGCTCCCAGCAGCTTCTCCAGGCTTGAGGATGGCAATGCCAAGCCAGCAGTGACATAGTTAGCACAAGGCTGGCTTGGCACTGCCATCCTCAAGCCTGGAGAACAGGGGCGGTCCTACCGGTAGGCAAAGGACACCGCTGCGTGGGGCGCCATCTGGTAAAGGGCGCATTCCCCCACCCGCCAGACACATGGGAGTTGCACTTTGGTGAGGCCCTAGCACTCTTTGGGGGAGAAGGCACACACAAGGACATGTAAAACTACAACTCCCATTGCTCTGTGCCACTGGGGCCTGAGTGTGACGGTTGCAATGTGTGCATCTGGAGGAGGAAGAGGAAGCGCGCCCTGGGTGGGGGAGCGAGGAGGAATCGCGCCTCTTTCCGTAGGCGCGGCCGGAAGCCAAGCACAAGGAAGAAGGGAGGGGCCCCGAGGGGAGCACGAGGCCCAGGCTGCTCCTCAGCCGACTGCAACTCCCAGCATTGAAAGCAGAGCAGCTGAAGCGGTGTCAAACTGTTATGGGCCAGCTTGGGCCCTGCTGGTGTTTTGGACTCCAACTCCCACCATTCCTAACAGCCTCGGGCCCTTTCCTTTTCCCTTCCCACTGGAGCGGTACCTATTGATCTACTCACATTTGCATGTTTTCAAACTGCTAGGTTGGCAGGAGCTGGGGCTGACACCGAGAGCTCACCTCACTCCCTGGATTCGAACTTGCGACCTTTTGGCACCCCCTGTCAAGAGAGCTTCTGGGCATGCACGGAGGGGGCGCCTAAAGACTGTTTTGAGGGGGGGCAAAATAATGTTCGCTTACCATTGAAAATTACCTTAGACTGCCCCTGCTGGAGAAGCTGCTGGTAGAGCAGAAGCCAGTGGGGGCGGAGCCAGGCCCCGCCAAGCCCCGCCCCTCCCCTCTGGCTTTGGAGCTCCCAGCAGCTTCTCCAGGCTTAAGGATGGCAGTGCCAAGCCAGCCTTGTACTAACTATGTCACCACTGGCTTGGCATTGCCATCCACAAGCCTGGAGCAGCTGCTGGTAGAGCGGACACCAGAGGGGGGCGGAGCCAGGCTGTGCCAAGCCCCACCCCCTCCCCTCTGGCTTTGGAGCTCCCAGCAGCTTCTCCAGCCTTGAGGAGGGCAGGGCCAAATCAGCCTTGTGCTAGCTATGTCACCACTGGCTTGGCATTGGAGAAGCTGCTGATAGAGCAGAAGCCAGAGGGGCAGAGCCAGGCCATGCCAAGCCCCGCCCTCCCTCTGGCTTTGGAGCTCCCAGCAGCTTCTCCAGGCTTGAGGATGGCAATGCCAAGCCAGTGGTGGCATAGTTAGCACAAGGCTGGCTTGGCCCTGCCCTCCTCAAGGCTGGAGCAGCTGCTGGGAGTGCCAAAGCCAGGGAGGGGCTTGGCGCGGCCTGGCTCCGCCCCCTCTGAGAAGCACCCCATCCAGCTGGGATCGACCTCCTTCGGTCCCGGGATTGACTGGTCGATTGCAATCGACTTCCTGGGCAGCCCTGCTTTAGGCAGAGTTTCATGCTTGCATGTGGAAAACCTATTTGACATATATGTTGTGAAAATCAAAGTGGGAAGGAAGCTTATCTCATTTTCCATACATGAGTCAAGTGCTTAACCTTTCCGCTTCTCTTAGTGGAAGTCCGGTAAGAGGCCTATGTAATGGATACTTGTTGTTTGGGTATGTTTCAAGCCTGATTTCGGGCTGCCGTATTCCAGTATTTCTTGTAGACGCAAATGTAAGCCCTTGTTGACTTCATTCCCTCCAGTTTTTTCCTTGTCTTGTCTGTATTTTTCCAGGTGTAAAGTCCAAGATAACAGAATTCTTCCAGCGTTGGGGGGTCCTGAACATTGGTAAGGACCCATGACATAGCTCCGTCTCTCATAATGCACTTTTATTAAATGTTGAGTCAAGCAGATACAAAATGTCAAGTTGAATCCTTGTGCAGACGTGTATGAAAGTGTTTTTCTCAGTGTTGTGCTCTGGCCTCCAAGGATTATCTACATTATCTATCGGCACAGCCCACCTGAGAAATATTTTATTTCCTTGCCTAGAATTTCTTGATCAGCTTACCCTTTTAAAAATCTTCTTTGCTGATGAAGTGTGGTCTGCTCAGGTGTTAAAATAGTGCCGTTGCATTCTATATCTTGACCCAAAAACAGTGTCAGAGAGGGCTCAATGTCATCAAAATCTCCCCAGAAATGATGTGGTGGTGGTGGTGGTATATACCAGGGCTGTCCAACTTCTACCGGCCCAGGGGCCTGAATTTCGGTCACTGATGACCCGGGGGGCCGTAGGGACTGCCCCCGCCTCCGCCCCCGCCCCACCCCCGCCCCACCCCAGCTCTGCCCTCTCCCCCGGCGCCCTCTCCCCTTATTTTTATTTAATATTAAATATATTTAATTCCATCTTCCCCTCTCCCCTTATTTTTATTTAATATTAAATATATTTAATTCCATCCTCCCCTCTCCCCTTATTTTTATTTAATATTAAATATATTTAATTCCATCCTCCCTCCCCCTATTTTAATGTATCCCATCTCCCCTTATTTCATCTTTAAATATATTTAATTTTATATTTAATACATGAGGGGAGATGGGGGGAGGGAATGAGGAGCCCCCTGAGGAGCCCCCTGAGGAGCCCCCTGCTTCGGCCTACCTTTTCCAAACGCGCAGGATCCAGGAGTACCCGGACGACGAGAGAGGCGACGACCGACTGAGTCGAAGAAGGTCCTAATCGCGTCTGTGGGCCTCAGCGATCCAGTAGTAGAGTAGCCAAGAGTATCGCGAGAATACGCAATCCACACGGGACTTCGCTGTCAACGCCGGCGTGATCTCGCGTTGACAGCGAAATCTCGTGTGGATTGCGTATTCTCGCGATACTTGCTCCGAACACGGAAGTAGGTATTTTTTTAAAATTTTATTATTTATTTTATTTTTCAATTTTTATTTTTTATTATAAAGCTTAGGGGGGCGTAGGGAAGGGACCGGGGGCCGTATACGGCCCCCGGGCCGGCAGTCGGACAGCCCTGGTATATACTATAATGATCAAACTGTCCTTGCACTCAGAAAACTATGTAGTAGGCCAGTGTTTCCCAACCGCTGTGACGCAGCACAGTAGTGTGCCGTGATGGACCTCCTGCTGTGCCGTGAGAAAAGCTCTCTGCCCCTCTTCCTCCCCCCCTGCCAAACTCCTGCTGCTTTGAGGAGGAGGAGGAAGGGCCGGGTGGCAATGAAGAAAAAGAAGGGACCGGGGCGCTGCCTCCTTCGGCCGTTTCTCCAGCCAGCCTCCAATCCGCCATGACTCCCGCCCCTCACTCGCTGAAGCCACGCAGAGGAGGAGCCCCGCCCACTGAAGCCCGTCCACTGTTCATGCTCCTTCTCCTCCACATGGCTTCGGCGAGCGAGGGGTGGGAGTCATGGCGGAGAGCGGCACCGGGCATGGGGGCTATGACTCCCGCCCCTCGCTTGCACTGCCCCCTCAAGGCTGGAGAAGCTGTGGGAGAGCTGAAGCTGGGGGGAGGGGGCGGGGCATGGCGCAGCCAGATTTCTGCCCCTCCCCCCAGCTTCAGCTCTTCCACAGCTTCTCCAGCCTTGAGGGGACAGTGCCAAGCCAGCATTGTGCTGGCTCTGTCACCCCTGGCTTGGCACTGCCCGTCAAGGCTGGATAAGCTGTGGGAGAGCTGAAGCCGGGGGAGGGGGCGGGGCATGGCGCAGCCTGGCTCCGCCCCCTCCCCCCAATTTCAGCTCTCCCACAGCTGCTCCAGCCTTGAGGGGACAGTGCCAAGCCAGCATTGTGCTGGCTCTGCCACCGCTGGCTTGGCACTGCCCGTCAAGGCTGGATAAGCTGCGGGAGAGGTGAAGCCAGGGGGAGGAGGCGGGGCATGGCGCAGCCTGGCTCCGCCCCCTCCCCCCAGCTTCAGCTCTCCCACAGCTGCTCCAGCCTTGAGGGGACAGTGCCAAGCCAGCATTGTGCTGGCTCTGCCACCGCTGGCTTGGCACTGTCCCCTCAAGGCTGGAGCAGCTGTGGGAGAGCTGAAGACGGGGAGGGGGCGGGGCATAGCATGGCATGGCTCCTCCCCCTTCCCCTAGCTTCGGCACTCCCAGCAGCTGCTCCCAGCAGGCCACCATCCCCAGCCATTCTTTACTGTGTTAGAGTGTCATTTTGTGTCATTTTGGTTGGTGGTGTGCCCCCAGATGTTTTTAATGTTAAAAGTGTGCCGCGGCTCAAAAAAGGTTGGGAAACACTGGAGTAGGCTACTTGGATCCGCTAAAGAGTTTGTAAATATCAACATTTCAGGAAATTATAGCTAAATCTTGCTTTTTGAGTAAAACTTTATTCCTAAATGTTATCGTTTGTATTTGTGTTACAAAATGAAAATTACTTGATCATTAGCATATGGGAAAGGATGGCCCAATCAATAGCTTATGGAAAATAAGGAAATTGAGACAGTGACTGTAACTTGGTCCCATTTGTTGTAATATTTTAAGTCAGTGGTTCCCAAACTTTTTGGGCCTACCGCCCCCTTTCCAGGAAAAAAAATTACTCACCGCCCCCCTAGAAATTAATTTTTTAAAATTTTAATAGCAATTAAACAGAAAGATATATGTATTAACGCAGTGGTTCTCAACCTTTCTAATGCCGTGACCCCTAAATAAGGTTCCTCATGTTGTGGTGACCCCCAAACATATTTTCGTTGCTACTTCATAAATAATTTTGCTACTCCTACGAATTCTAATGCAAATATCTAATATGCAGGATGTATTTTCTTTGTTGCAAATTGAACATAATTAAAGCATAGTGATTAATCCTAAAAGCAATATGTTTGGGGGAGTATGGACAACGGATGATAGGATTTGCAGCACCTTCGACCAATTCAGCTCTGACTTCCACAGACCACGGAGACCCCCACAAATTACAGAACTGGACCAAACTTGGCACAGAGAACCCACATGACTAACAGAAAATACTGGAGGGGCTTTGGGAGGAATTGGCAGTGATATAGGGGAGATGTAGTTCACCTACATCTGGAAAGAACTGAGAATCCAAACAATTATGGATTTGGATGAAACTCAGTATGCCCAAATTTGAACACTGGTGGAGTTTTGAGAAAATAGCCCTTCTCATTTGAGAGTTGTAGTTGCTGGGATTTATGGTTTACCTACAATCAAAGAGCCTTTTGAATTCCACCAACAATGGGATTGAGCCAAACTTGACACACAGAACCCCCATGATCAACGGAAAATACTGGAGGGGTTTGGAATGAATGGCCTCCGCCGGGGAAGGCCGCGCTTTCTTCTGCGGTGGCGGGGAGGCTCCGCCGGAGGACGCGGATGCCTTTGCACTGTAGCCTTCGCACTGCACTGCGTGTGGGTGGTCAAAGCAAAGGGGTGGGGCCAAAGAAGAGGGCCACATAACCCCTTCTAAATGGCCAATCGTTCACCACCCCCTTTAAAGGGTTCACCACCCCCAAATTCCCCTGAGCCTCCCACCGCCCCCTTGGATCACCTCACCGCCCACCAGGGGGTGGTACCGCCCACTTTCAGAACCAGTGATTTAAATCATAAGAGAGCATCAACCATTTGCCCAGTATCTGGTTCATAAGGTCAGGCGAGGAGCGGAGAAGGAGTCCTTACAAAACGTAAACAATATCTTGGAGATGGAACCCGAGCCTAAACATGAATCGAAATGATGCTTCATATACACCATTTTAACATATAAAGGCTGTAGTTAATTTTCTACACATCATTTTAATAGTTTTGTCAATGAAACAAAGTTTGTGCAAAGTGAACCACCAAAAAGCGAAGGTATGACTCTCTCTGCCACCAATGTGGCCATTTTAGGTTCTGGAGCAATTTGGATTTTGGAATTCTGGATCAGGGAAGTTCAACCTTCTCAAAAATAAAGTTATTACATGTTCACAACTGGACCTCATACTAGAAAATGGAAAAACCAGAGACAGAGAAAATGCTTGAAAAGTTTGGAATCCCACTAGAAACTCCTGAGGGCAGTACCAAAAACATGACTGCTATGTTGGTCTGGCTAGTAACAAAATGACTGCCACATGCTGGCACGAAATACAAAACCAAAGAGTGCGAGTATAAAACAGCCTAGTTTTGAGGTCCGGACATCAAATCGCATATATTCAAAACATGCATACTGTAGAGCAGTGTTTCCCAACCGCTGTGATGCGGCACAGTAGTGTGCCGTGATGGACCTCCTGCTGTGCCGCGAGAAAAGCTCTCTGCCTCCCTTTCTTCCCCCCTCCTCCTGCCGAACTCCTGCTGCTTGGGGGAGGAGGAGGAAGGGCCGGGGGGTGGCGAAGAAAAAGAAGAAGGGGCCGGGGTGCTGCCTCCTTCGGCCGTTTCCCCAGCCAGCCTCCAATCCGCCATGACTCCTGCCCCTCGCTTGCTGAAGCCGCGCGAAGGAGGAAGCCGGGGAGGGGGCGGGGCATGGCGCGGCCTGGCTCTGCCACCTTCCCCTGGCTTCCACTTTCCACAGCTTCTCCAGCTTTGAGGGGCAGTGCCAAGTTTGCATTGTGCTGGCTCTGCCACTGCTGGCTTGGCACTGCCCCCTCAAGGCTGGAGAAGCTGTGGGAGAGCTGAAGCCGGAGGGAGGGGGCGGGGCATGGTGCAGCATGGCTCCTCCCCCTCCCCAGCTTTGACACTCCCAGCAGCTGCTCCCAGCAGGCCACCATCCCCCAGCCATTCTTTACGGTGTTAGAGTGACATTTTTGTGTCATTTTGGTTGGTGGTGTGCCCCCGGATTTTTTTAATATTAAAAGTGTGCCGCGGCTCTAAAAAGGTTGGGAAACACTGGTGTAGAGGGCAAAGGAGAAGGAAACTCAATGAGGCAGCTTGCCCAAGAAACAGAATATAAGGTAAGGTTGGATGTGTAGACCGTAAAGCACATGTTTAATTTTCATGGCACAACATATCAGCCACATATCACAGAAGTAATTTCTTCCAATCATCTTTTTAAAATCCTTTACATGTAATTAATTTGCCCTAATTGGAAGGAAAACAATTACAGAATTTGTTCATGACGCATTAATTATTCAAAGCCATTCCTATTACATTTACTCCATTCATATTTCTAGTCTTTTCTCCCCCATCGCCAGCTGTTAAGCCACACTAACGTTTCCTTCCCCTTCACTGGCCCTTTCTGCTTTCCTTCATCTAGCCACCCCTGAGTGACCCTTGCATCCTCTCCTCCTTTTGCACTCTGCTGCTGTCTTTACAAATTTCCATTGACCCCCGGCCACTCTGCAGCTCTTCCCACTCGCTTCTAAATCTCCCACTTCTACTTTTCCAGGTCCCAGTGAGAAGGGGCTTTTAAAAAAGGATGATGGGGAGAAATAGAGCTTGGATCAGGACTCTCCTTAGCAGTGTGCCAAGTACCCTAGGATGTGGGGTGAAGGATCATTTAAAAGCGCCATCACTTGTAAAAGAGGCATTTTCTGATGCAAATGGTTGCCATACTAAAGAAATCAAGTTTAATCTATATAAAGAAGGCACGTTTTATTGGTTAAGATTCCCAACTTAGTTAAAGAATCTTGAGTATGGGGGATTGGGAAGGGCATCTGATTAAGACCCCCGGGGATTGTTTTAATTGGAACTTGGTAGGCTTGAGCCATTCTCCCCGAACTGCCCAACAGTGCAGATCTATTACTCTATTACTGAACACTAAGAAATAATGATACCAATGTAGTTTATATAAGAAGAGAAATGGCACATGACGGTAGAAGAGAAGTGCTGCTTGTAGAAAATTAAATCTACCTGCCTTCTTATCTCTATCTATATATAAAGGAACAGTCGTCATGTGAAGACTACCTCAAACAGAGAAACCTTACAACGCAGAAACACAAAACTTGCCAACAGAAATAGGCCTCAAGCAAGGTACGTTTGTAGCAAAGAAACTTCCCCCAAAACCTAAAAGGCCCCCAAAACAACGAGTAAAAATAAAACTACATTTCCCAGCATCCTCCGGGGCTGCCAAAGACTCCCCCAACCTCTACATTCTGACAGCATGATTGGCTGCCAATAAGGGCGGATTTGCATAACTGCTGTACTGGCCAGCTAACATTAACATTCCGACCCATAACAAACTGTCAGAGGAGTGCCAGAGCCTCCTCCAACACTTTCAAATCAGAAGACCATGATGGAGATCAACACAATTCAAGGGGAGCTCTTCTTCCTTTCCCAAAAGACCTCCAGTGGCTTGGAATTCCACATTAATAAGAGGACCATCCAGCAACAATGGGGTTTGCCAAGGAGGGTGCTCCAGCCCCTCTATATGCTGGCTCCAAGGGATGGAGGTCATCACCAAGTCCCTTCTGATGCCCAGCGCTGGAAGAGCTCCCTCAGGTGGCCTGTCCATGAGGAAAGCCTCATCGGACATCGACCAATGGGGGCAAAAGACAGAGCAGGACATCTTGAAATAGAGAGGAGCAGATCTTGAGAAAGGTGGCTCAAAAGGAGACGGAAAGGGTTTTTAACAGTCCCCCAACAGACACTGGACGCACCTGTGAAGATAGAGATCCCCTGACAGGACAAGCCCTCCCCAAGCTGGTCCGTCCTGGCCATGGTACAAGTCAAACCCGAAGGACTGCAGGCAAAGAGCTGAGGCACAAACATAACACACCCAATTCACTAACAACAATTCCAACCCTTACATACTCAGACTTTCTCGCATCTCCTAAATAGGGCACAGCAACGCGTGCCGGGTACAGCTAGTATAATAATAAAGCGGAATATTTGTATGTATGTTTGTGGGTTTGTATGTATGTATGTGCCAGCGTTCTGATTGGCTACCAGCCCCTGAAGTCCCACCCTCTACATTCAACCATCATGATTGTTTGCCACTGAGGCAGAATTTGCTACACCGCCTCTGATCAGCCACCATTGCCTCATTGCTAAGCCGCCTCTGATTGGCCACCATTCCCTCAAACACCATGATTGGTTGCCACAGAGTGAGCATTTGCTAAACCGCCTCTGATTGGCCACCATTGCCTTATTGCTAAACCACCTCTGATTGGCCACCATTGCCTCAAACACCATGATTGGTTCCCACAGAGTGAGCATTTGCTACATCGGCTCTGATTGGCTGCCATTCCTCCATCCCTAATTTCTAAGGTCTCGCAGAGAGGACTTTGCAAAAAGACTTCCTTTAGCACATTTGACCAACTACGCCTAGGCCACACCTTATTTCACAGTAAGACCTACTTTACTTATTTCTCCTGCCTACGCCCCCTACAAAAACATAAAAAGGCCACACTTTTCAAACAGCCCCCCCCCCCAACCCACTCTACATCCTGGTGCACTTTGAGGGAGGGGGGACCACGGATGATGGGACTTCAAGGGACTTCCACAGAGCCCCCAAGACCCAATACCCTTCAATTTGGAGGAGGGTGGACCAGATGATGGGACTTTCAGTAATTTCATGATACCACTGCAACTCTCAATAATGATGGATCAAGGCCAAACTGGGCAGACAGAGCCCCCATGACCCACTCTACGCCCTGGTGCTGTTTGGAGGAGGGTGGACCACAGATGATGGGACTTGCAGTACCTTCAGTAATTTCATGATACCACTGCAACTCTCAATAATGATGGATCAAGGCCAAACTGGGCAGACAGAGCCTCCATGACCACTCTACGCCCTGGTGCTGTTTGGAGGAGGGTGGACCACAGATGATGGGACTTGCAGTACCTTCAGTAATTTCATGATACAATTGCAACTCCCAATAATGATGGATCAAGGCCAAACTGGGCAGACAGAGCCTCCATGACCCACTCTACGCCCTGGTGCTGTTTGGAGGAGGGTGGACCACAGATGATGGGACTTGCAGTACCTTCAGTAATTTCATGATACAATTGCAACTCCGAATATGGATGGATCAAGGCCAAACTTGGCAGACAGAGCCTCCATGACCCACTCTACGCCCTGGTGCTGTTTGGAGGAGGGTGGACCACAGATGATGGGACTTGCAGTACCTTCAGTAATTTCATGATACCATTGCAACTCCCAATAATGATGGATCAAGGCCAAACTGGGCAGACAGAGCCTCCATGACCCACTCTACGTCCTGGTGTTGTTTGGAGGAGGTTAGACCATGGACGATGGGACTTGCAGTGCCTTCACTAACTTCCTGACGTCACTGTGAGCCACATAAATAACTGCTAAAGACAAACTACTACGTTTCTCAAAAAACCTGGGCACCGCCGGGTCCCCAAGCTAGTTTAACATAAATATGGGCAATTTTGGCATGTTGTGTGTATTAAAAGAAAACCTTAAATCAATGGGAGATCGGTGTCCTTCTCCTGTGATGTCTTTATCACTACTTGCTGCGTAACTTATTGTGGCAGGCACATAATTCTACTCGCATTTCTAGAAACGGTTCACGATGTGCCTGAAGCATTTGTTGTCTCCCGAAACATGTTATCAGATGTTTATTTTTCTTCTTCTTTATATGTATGTCTTTAATAGCTGAGCTGGGAGGCATAACCGGGTATCTATTGTGATCGACATTGTTATGCCTCTAGAACACCAAGCTACAAAGACTGAATAACTTAAACTGAACAAGAAAATGCAAGATACTTGTATGTTGAACCCTCGGGTATACTTTCCCCCCTCAGTACTTTGGGTAGCAAAGATAAAACAGCTTTGAAGATTTAAAAAACCCAAGGAACAGAACAACGTATATAAGCAACTCCCTGGATTTTGGTTAAAAAAATTACAAAACACAGGCACTTTAAACATTAAGTGGGCAGAGCAGCGTGTTTCCATCTGCGCCAGCCGAGGCAGCTGGTGCCCTACCTTTCCGGTGACGACCTAGCCACGGTAATCCAGGCCACGGTCATCTCAAGACTGGACTACTGTAACGCCCTTTACATTGGCCTTCCTTTGTCGGTAATCCGGAAACTGAAGATGGTGCAAAATGCTGCGGCTCGACTGCTGGCTGGAGTGACACTAACATGCCACATCACACCAGTCCCCCAGCGTTTGCACTGGCTTCCCATTGAGTACCGGATTGCCTTCAAAGTGCTGGTGTTCCGTCACCAGACAGGTTTTACTTGCATTTTCCTTAGTTTCAGGATAAAGCATCCTTTGAAATCTTTCCAGGGTCAATGCAAACTCAGTTGCACCCTGGTGGCTGGTGTTTTACAAGGTTTTTTAGCCAGTTTGGTGGGACTTTCCAGCCATTGGCTTTGTGTTGAAAACCCCACCTTTTTTCCTAGGCTCCAGTCCTCCATCTTGGGTCTTTAGTCAGGCCTTCTCAGGCAGGAGAAGAGCTCAGATGTGCTTGGCCAGTCAGGCTAGCTGTGTATAGGCCATCGTAAGTACTGACTGACTGACTGATTGACCAATTGCTTGACCGCTGGAGTTAGATAAGCTCATGATACCCTGCTGTGATTAGCACTGCTTGTTGTATATTGTAGTTATCTAACTGCCATTTCAGCACTGGATGGCCTTCGAACTGGCTCTAGGCATAGATAGGGAAGGCGTAGCTCCTTCTATTCATGTTCTGTTTTTAATTGTTTTCATCGTTTTATACCCTGTATTTTATTGTGCCTCAGGGAGCCTCCGAGTCGAATAAATAAATAAATAAATAACCTAGGGTCAGAGTGAGGAATATCTTCGGGGTTCCTTGCCATTTGGAGGGAGCAAAGGGAGACTTTGCAGTCTTAATCAGCAACCCTGGGAATTTTCATCTTACCCTCGTTTTGTATTTTGCAACCGTTAAGCTCTGTGCCAAGTCCTTCAAAGACTTTGTAGCTGAATAAACTATTTGTTCTTCAACTTTAACCTGGAGTGGTTTTTGGGTTGCTGGACCCATGAGCTTCTCAAGTAGGCATCCTGCAGTCCACCAGGCTTATAGGAAGCACATCGCAGTTTATTTTCAAAGGCGCCTGGTGCGATGGCAGAGCTGGTGTTAACCTTTAAGGCCTTGCATGGTCTGGGGCCAGTGTATCTGAAGGACCGCCTCTCCCTGCACATTCCCCAGAGACCTCTATGGTCCATGGACCAAAACCTATTGGAGGTTCCATCACTCAAGATTTGCCAATTGTCATCGACTTGGCAGCGCACCTTTTCTGTAGTAGCGCCTACCCTGTGGAACGCCCTCCCAGCAGAGGCACGAGCAATAACGGAGTTACAGGCCTTCAGGAGGGCCTGTAAGACCACTCTGTTCCGCCAGGCGTTTAATCTCTAAGGTTGTGCTTTCCAATCTGGTCCTAATCTGTTTTTATTCTGTTTTTAACTACATTGTGTTGTGTATTCATTGTTGTGAACCACCCTGAGCCTTTTTTGGGAAGGGTGGTATATAAATGGAAATAATAAATAAATAAATAAATAAGTTTTAACATACTGTGAGTGTGGGTATGTAAGTCTAATGGCTAAATGGCTAAATGCCACAGATGTAAAGCATAAGGCCCCTGGTACAAATTTCATCTATTTTATGAACACACCGCAAGGTTTGACACAAGCCATTATCTGAACAGTTCCAGCTCACCCATCTGCAATATGAGGATAATAACGCAGGTCTATCCCATGAAACTGGTCAGATTATGGAGATATTGAATATGTTACTTCTGAATAAAATATGTAAATTATTAATGATATGAGAATAATTTGCATAAAATAGTGGTCAACATTATTAACTGAGTATATTCTCTTCCACATATATGCTTCTTCTGTTACTACTGCTGTTTTAGATGAAAAAGAAGTTCCAGGAATAAAAACCATTTTCCTGGCTTCTTATTGTTGCTGGAAAATTAAACAATAACCTAAAATTACAGAGCATTATGAACTCCACCAATGGTGGAATTGAACCAAACTTGGCACAAAGAACTCCCATGACCAACAGAAAATACTGGAAGGGTTTGGTGAGCACTAACCTTGAGTTTTGGAGTTGTAGTTCACCTACATCCAGAGAGCACTGTGGACTCAATGATGGATCTAGACCAAACTTGGCATGACTACTCAATATGCCTAAATGTGAATACTAGTGGAGTTTGGGGGGAAATAGACCTTGACATTTGGAAGTTGTGGTTGCTGAGATTTATAGTTCTCCTACAATCAAAGAGCCTCTTGAACCCCACCAATGACAGAATGGTCAAAATCCCCACATAGAACCCCCCATGACTAACAGAAAATAGTGTTTTCTCATGGTCTTTGGCGACCCCTCTGACACCCCATCATGACCCCCCCCCAGGGGTCCCAACCCCCAGGTTGAGAAACACTGATCTAGAAGAAGTCCTTATTCTGAAGACTTTTGTATGACTTTTAGCTCATGGCATGTATGAATGTAAGAAAACTTTTTTCATATGTTCTTCCTCTAGTGGTCAAGGTTTTAGTTCATACTCAGAACAAAATATCAGCTATTATAAGCTATATTTCAGACCAAAGAATTGATGAAATCACCTCTTAATATCCCTTACCCAAGAAAACCTATGGCATTCATGGGCTTTCTATAAGTTGACAGGTGATTTGAAGGCACATACATTAAGCAACAACAACAAAAAGTTTTGATTGGTTGAATGAGTTTAATTTTCTGTTGCTAAAACAAAATAAGTATTCAACAAATATAATTAAATTGCATAATACCGTGTTTCCCCCGAAAGTATGACACCCCCGATTGTAAGACGTATCGGGGGTGTCAGAGGGGTCGGCTTATATAAGCCGTACCCGAAAGTAAGACGTACTGCGGGCGGCATGGCGTGGCTTCCTGGCTGGGCGACGAGAGGCTCCCAGAGCGGCTCAAAAGGGGCCCGGAATCCTCCTCCTCTTCCTCCTCTTCCTTCCAGCGGCGCCTTCCATCCTCCTCCTCTTCCTCCCAGCGGCGCCTTTTCCCTCTCGCCAGTTCCGCCCCCTCCCTTCAGTGAAGGGAGGAAGGGGCCGCCGCCGCGAGAGGGAAGAAAGCGCCGGCGAGTCCCGCCCGCAGGGCGACTCAGGCGTCTTTCCCGCCGCCGCCCCGCCGCCCGCGCTCCAAACACAAGCAGGGCGCGGCGGTGCGGCGGCGAGCGCCTGAGTCGCCCTGGGGCGGGACTTCGCCGGCGCCTCTGAAGGGAGGGGCGGAACCGGCGAGAGGGAAAGGCGCCGCTGGGAGGAAGAGGAGGAGGATGGAAGGCGCCCTGGAAGGACGAGGAGGAAGAGGAGGAGGCTTCCGGGCCCCTTTTGAGCCCCCCTCTGGGAGCCTCTCGTCGCCCAGCCAGGAAGCCACGCCATGCCGCCCGCAGTAAGTCTTACTTTCGTCTTACTTTCAGGGTACCGTCGCCCAATATAAGACGTACCCCAAAAGTAAGCCGTAGTGGGGATTTTGGGGGTCAAAAGAAAGTAAGACGCTGTCTTACTTTCGGGGAAACACGGTAAGAAATACAATGATCTAAACCATCTTATTGTACTCAGAAGAAGTTATTTGGTAAGCTCTACGATCCCTGTGTGATGAAAATGTATCTCCTCATGTGATGGAACAATTGAACAACAACTTTGTCATGTGATTATGTCAAACAATAGCAATCGTTGTTTTGGTTGTATGAATCAGTTCTGAAAGAGGTTTGTTACACAGTGTCACCAGTTACCCAGATTCGGAAAACATTGCTTGAATAAGACTTGTTGTGCTTCTTGAGCAAACAATAGCTACAGGGTGTTTTGCCCTCTGCATTTCAAATTGGCCAGGCCTTTGGAAAATACTCCTCAATACACATTCGAGGGCGGGTCAATAAGTCTGTGACTTTTTGAATGAAACACAGGTCTTTGGATAAAAAATCATTTTATTTTTCAACGTCGTCTCCTTTGAGCTCTATACACTTTGTCCAACGTTTCTCCAATTTTTTATCCCTTCCAAAAAATAAGATTTGTTGAGGTCTAATTTTTTTCTGCAGATAGGTGCAGTGTGGCGTGGGAACTTCCAAGGCTTCCTGGGGTCTAACGTGGCCACGCATTTTCCGCAATTGTCCACTTCTGCTCTATATCTTGATGAGTTGGAGGTGTCTATCCACTAAATAGGATAAAATATACATACATATATGTAAACACATACATATATGACTCATACTTGAAATAGGCCTTGGTAACAATAGCAACCAATTCGGGAAGACGGCATTGAAGGCAGTATTTTTGAGCCGGAAATAATTCATTCAAGATTTCCTTAGTGAAAACGATCTGAAGCATTTTGTGTTGTTTTCCCCAAAAAGGTTTTCATCTCATGTTGGACATTGCTATAACCATCTTCTGCATAGAAAATAATATTTCTGTATAGAAATATTTATCTTATGCATAGCAAATGCTGTTTCCTATATAGGAAATGCTACTTTCTTTGCAAAACAGCCATTGTCACGATGCACGGACTTGACCGGCCCCTTAATCACACACACAGAGACGGACTGAAGGCTAACTACTTTATTGAATATAGAAACAGTTCAAAAGGAATATTGTCCATAAAAATAGCAAAAGCAAATCCAAGGCTGTAAGCAATCAATTGTCCAAAAGCAGCTTGATGATTAATCCAAAGGCTTAGCAAGGCTCCGCGCAACAATGCGGATTCAGGATACAAACAAGGTACAAGGAACAAGGCAAGACTTGATGACCACTAGCCAGCTTAGCTCCGTGGTCCCACTTCGCTACACATCTACTCAGAAGAGACGTGGCCGAAGCACTGGGGAATGGTTCCCACGGATCCTATACTTAATCTTTCGGCCGAGGTCCCCGACGCTCTAGGCTGCGTCGTCTCCAATCCTTGCTGACGGACCTCGGCCTGTCTAGGCGGCGGTGCCATTCCCTTCTGCTGGACTCAATGTTACTTCTCCTATCAAAGGTTCGACCTTGTCTCCCAGCAGCTGGGTCCCTATCTCCGTGAGAGCTCTCCTCCCTAGAATCTTCCCAGCCGCTTTCTTCCATGTTTTCATTCGCAAACTCCTGCGATCCTCTCCCACCCGGGTGTTCATGACTCCCGCTATCACTGGATTCCATTTGCACCTGGTTATCATCTATGTCATCATAGGGGTCAGGCCAACCTTCATCCCAAGCCAAACTTTCGGTGGGAGAAGGGGGCCCAGTGATGGGAAACGCACCTTCAGGTAACCCTCCCAAATCCTCTTCAGAATCTATCTCTGCTGATGCAGGCTCTAATGCTAATGGAACTCCCGGTGCTGTTCTCTGGCCCCTAGGCACAAACGAGAACTGCTGTGCTACACCCATATGCAAATTCTGGGCAGAATAAGTCACAAATTATGAAAAAGCTTTGAAAACTGTGACTAGACTTTCTCACAGCAAGATTATTGCCAAAATTACACGTTAGCTCAAGACAAAAGGTGGCAGTGAACTGTTACATCCCTACCTAGAATAGTACTCGTGTTGGGGGGCGGGGCCAACCAAGAAGAAGGTGTGCCGCTGCCACCATCCCATCATGGCGGCTTTGGAGTGCCCCAGGCTCTCTGCCTCCTCCTCCTGCCTCCAGCATGGAGAGGCTTTGGATGGCCAGCGTGGGAGGGTCAGTGCCGGCGGCGTGGCAGGGAGGAGCCTTTGGACGACTTCCTGTAGTCCCGGATGAGCTGGCTGAGACATTCTGGGAGCCGTAGGAGTCAGGAAACTACGGTCCCCAGAATGCCTCAGCCAGCTCATTCGGGGCTACAGGAAGTCATCCAAAGGCTCCTCCCCGCCATACCACTGGCATCCGAAGCCTCTCCATGCTGGCCATCCGGAGCCTCTCCATGCTGGAGCCTCTCCATGCTGGTGCTGCCTCCACCCTCGGACCCTCCCTCACTCCACTGACACGCGACCCTTCATGCAAGAGGGCCAAAGCCCAGGATCACCACAGCGAGGGCTGCCGGAGAAGGCAGGAAGGAACCCCCGCTGCCCTGGTGCAGCCTGCGACAGCCCCCGCTTTGAGGCAGGACCATGGCAATACGGCCTGCCGCTCCTCCTCCCTGTGCCCTCCCTCTGCCCCCTCCTTCCTCCCTTCTTCGCACCTTGTCTTCTTGAACTTTATTTTATTTTAGTGGTTTTTATTATTATTTTATAATAATTTTATAATAATAATATAATAAATAATATAATATAAAGTTATATTATATTATAATTTCAATATATAATAATGTCTATATATATACTATAATATAATAATTATGATATTCATACTAATAATATATGAATAATTGTTGATATATGAATATGTTAATATTAATGATGTGTAATATATAGTAAATATAGTAAATAAATAAATAAATAAATGAATAAATAAATAAATAAATAATGTAGATTAGAATGTAGTTCCGCCTTTAGGTTTAGGCCCCTCCATAATATTTTTTTGGGGTCTCATGTGGCCCCTTGGGAAAAATAATTGCCCACCCCTGATTTATACGCATCAAAGGGGTTTCCGAAATTGACTTTGTCAAATTTTATTTTTCTCAGTTATTTGAGAAACAAGAGCATTGAGAATGCCTGGTTTATTACCAGCCCTTCTGATAATCCCTCCGTACAAGTAGCAGACACACTCACTGCCTTTTATACCTGGAAGCACTACCGTCAAATAAACATAGTATGTTTTCTCATTGTGTTTATGATTCTTTGTGCTATGATTCAAATGACATGAGCTATTACAGCCTGCTATTCTAGGCCCTCCTCTCTCTGTCCTTTGGCAGCAGAAGATAACCATTAATAACATTAGAAAGATGGAAAGGCCTGCCTGTTCTTATTTAGCAAATGCATACTGAAGTTTCTTCGGCACCATCACTGGCATGCGTCATGTTCAAGCCCATTACCGCTTTGTACAGTACTCTATAGCAAGGGTGGGCAATTATTTTTTCCACGGGGCCATATGAGAGCCAAAAAATATTATGGAGGGCCGCACCTAAAGGCGGAACTGCTAATCTACATTATTTATTTATTTATTTATTTATGTATTTAGAACATAAGAAGAACATAAGAAAAGCCATGCTGAATCGGGCCTCAGCCCATCTAGTCCAGCATTCTGTGTCACACAGTGGCCCACTAGTTGTACACGGGGATCTCTAGCAGAAAGGAGGGCAAAACCCTCACCTGCTCCCGACCCCCACAACCAGTACCCGGGGAAAATCCTGCCTGCCTCCATCAACACAGAGGTGGCACTTGGATGTCCATTTCAGTAGCTACTGATTCCCTTGGTATCCATGAATCTGTCTAATCCTGCCTTGAACCTGTCCAGGCTGACCGCTGTCACAACCTCCTCTGGAAGTGAGTTCCATAACCCAATGGCCCTCTGGGTGAAGAAATATTTCCCTTATTAGTCCTAACTTTCCTACCTTGGAGCTTCAGGGAGTGCCCTCTAGTCCTAGTGTTGGGTGACAGAGAAAATATTTTTTCCTTATTCACCTTTTCTATCCCATGCATGATTTTATACACTTCGACCAAGTCACCTCTTAGACGTCATCTTTCAAGGCTGAAAAGACCAAGGCGTTGCAACCTGGTTTCGTAAGGGAGCTGCTCCATCCCTTGGATCATTCTTGTTGCCCTTTTCTGTACCTTTTCCAGTTCCGTTATATCCTTCTTGAGGTGCGGTGACCAGAATTGTACACAGTACTCCAGATGTGGCCTCACCATAGATTTGTAGAGAGGCAATACAACATTTGCCGACCTATTTTCGATTCCCTTCCTGATCATGCCAAGCATAGAATTTGCTTTTTTTCACTGCTGCTGCGCACTGGGTTGACATCTTCATTGAGCTGTCCACCAAGACCCCAAGATCCCTTTCCTGGTTTGTCTCGAAAGCTTTGACCCCATCAATTGGTAGGTGTAGTTGGGGTTCTTTTTGCCCCGATGTGCATGACTTTACACCTGTTTAGGTTAAAATGCATTTGCCACTTTGTTGCCCATTCACTCAATTTCGAGAGATCTTTCTAGAGCTCTTTACAGTCAGTTTCATTTTTAACTACCCTGAACAATTTAGTGTCGTCTGCAAACTTTGCTACCTCACAATTTACTCCTACATCCAGGTCATTAATGAATAAATTAAAAAGTAACGGACCCAAAACTGAACCTTGGGGTACGCCACTTCTCACCTCTTTCCACCCAGAGAAATATATATTTACTATATATTACACATCATTAATATTAACATATTAATATATCAAGAAATATTCATATATTAGTATTAATATCATAATTATTATATTATAGTATATATATAGACATTATAATATATTGAAATTATAATACAATATAACAGATTATATTATTTATTATATTATTATTATAAAATTATTATACAATAATAATAAAAACCACTAAAATAAAGTAATGCTTCCTTGTAATCCCCTTCTCTGGAGAGTTTTATGCAGAGGCTTGATGGCCATCAGTCGGGGGTGCTTTGATTGTGTACCCCTGGGGGTTGGGCTGGGTGGCCCTGGGGTCCCTTCCCTCTCGATGACTTCCTGTTCCCACCTTCCTCAAAACCTACTGACAGCAAGCCTTTGAGATTCGTGACGGAAAAGGAAAAGACCAAACCCCATTGAAAGGATGGGAAACTCAGGACCAAACTTGGCACGAATCCTCAATATGCCCAAATGTGAACACTGGGGAAATTTGGGGAAAATAGACATTTGGGAGTTGGAGTTGCTGGGATGTATAGTTCACTTATTAAGGATGCTCGGCGGCGGCGATTGCTCCCTCCCTGGCCTCCTCCTCCTCTTCTCCCCCCTCCCACCCTCTCCGCCGGTCGCTCTGCTTGCCTGCCTGCCTCGCCCTCTCGCCGCCCCGTCCGCTCGCCGCTCGCCTTGCTCTCTCCGGCTCTCCCAGCGCCGGCGACAGCAAGGCCAGGCAGGGGAGGCAAGCTGGCGCTGGGAGAGCTGAATTGGGCACGTGGGCGAGAGGGTGACGCGAGCTGGCGGAGCGAGATAGCATTCGAGAACCTGCCCTCCGGGGCCCTTAGGGGGGCCGGACAGAATTGGCCAAAGGGCCACATCCGGCCCCCGAGCCGTAGTTTGACCACCCCTGCTCTATAGGTATATTAACTGTGACACAGTGGACTTGACATTATGAAATAGAAATTGTCAGCTTTTTGAAAATGCTTATATAGTATCGTTGCTGAAATTTTGTTTAGAAATGCATAAAAAATTAATACCCCACTATTACAAAATTCCCTTCCCGCTTCAGTTCACCTGTGGGCCATAGTACAAAGCCCATATTTTGTGATCTTCTCTTGTCAAATTGTCCAGTGCTTTAATCGGGCATTTGTTACAGTAGTACACAACTACATTTTCCTTGTGAGTTTTCTGCTCGCGAGACTCAATTAAATGTATAATTAACTTTCAGGTTCCTATTCAACTGAGAGTTTTGGTACATTCTCTCATTACTTGTAAATATATTTTGTTCCTCCATTTTAAGCCAATTTGATGGGTTATTTCCAAAACTTATAAAGCACAGAATAAACATTAGTTTTAATTCCAAGGGAAGAAGAAGCCAGAATTGTGTTAGCATTGTTCTTCTGCCAGGCGACAGCTAATGGTTTGTGTTTGGAAAGATATCAGGCTAGATCGCAGGCTAGTCCTTGTATGACTTCAAATGTCCTAATTTGTAATAGTTTTCAAACTTTGGGACCTGGTGAGCAAATGAAGGTGTGCATATTTTTATCTGAGCAAGTAATGAGAAATATTTAGATTTTTGTGAAACTAATTCATAGTCAATCCTATTTAACATTGTGGTTTTAGGTATAACATAATGAATGCTTTCAGTCATTTATAAAATGCTAGCTGTACCCGGCACGCGTTGCTGTGCCCTATTTAGGAGATGCGAGAAAGTCTGAGTATGTAAGGGTTGGAATTGATGTTACTTATGGTCTTGGTGGGGTCATGGCTGTGTCGTTGTGGGTTGTTCTGGTGGGTGGGATGTTGAAGTCCTGGGGAGTTGTCGGTGTGTGGTGTTGCTGGCGTTCTGCAGAGCTTGTGGATATACAATGTTTTTTGTCTTTCCGCCTGCTGTGTTGATGTAGAGGTTCTGTGGTTTCCCAACTCTGGAGCACGCTACGTAGAGTTGTCCGTGGGAGAAGCATTCTGTGTCAAGGTCTATGCCACAGATTTGTAGTGTTTGTCCTTGAGCCTTGTTTATGGTGATGGCAAAAGCTAGTGTAGTGCAGTGTCTTTCTGTTCTGGCGTTTGTTCTGCCCTTTTTTGTGTGATGTATGTAGCGTTGCGAGTGTGTCGTCCAATGCTGTTCTTTTTAGGAGGCATGGCTTGTCTTTTGGGTCAGCTTATGCCTGTGTGGAAGGAAGTAATGGCATACAAATGGGTTGAGCAGTAGACGCAAGGTTGTGTTATGTGCGTATTGTGTTGTGTGTAGGTATTACTTTTGTGTTATTCTGGGGGTATGTGTTTGTCAGTGGTGCCTGTGTCCCTGGTGCCCTATTTGTCTCCCTCCTAGATCTTGACCGTGGCAGTTTAACCCTCAACTGAAATCACTCAGCATTCTAAGTGGCTTTGCCCACCGTTACTATGGTAACGGATGTTGGCCAATAGGTTTTGCTGGCTGCCGCAGAGGATGCTGGGAAATATAGTTTTTTTGTATCGTTGTTTTGGGGGCCTTCTAGGTTTTTTGGGGGAAAGTTTCTTTGCTAAAAACCTTCCTTGCCTGAGGCCTATTTGTGTTGGCAAGTTTGGTGTCTCTGCCTTGGAAGGTTTCTCTGTTTCTGTCAGTCGTTCTACGACGGGACCTCCTTTATATAATAGATGTGGCCTGAATCCTACTGCTAAAGTAAAATACACACATTGAACCAATGGGATTTGCTTCCATGTTGTCTCACTTTCAAGAACTGATTTAAGGAGTTTACTCTTTTAACGTTATCTTTATTTATGGTCAGCAACCAGTATAGAATCCCACCTTACAATCACCCACCCACAACAGCGCAGTGTTTACATTAGCTTAGGATACAAATTAAAATTTAATACCATTATTAAAGATAATTATAAGATCCTACTCTGACTACAGGCTTCGAAAAGATAACCTAGACCAGGGGTGGGCAACCTATAGCAGCCGATTCTGTCTGGCCCAGGAGAAGGGCGTCAGGGGCGGGGCCAAGAGGAAAGGGTGCCGCTGCCGCCATCCCATCACGGGCTCTGTGGCGCCTGCCATCCTGGAGTAGCAGCGGCCCCGGAGCACCCACCATCCCTGGAGGCGATCTAGGCCCACAGGGGAGCACCCGCCGACCTGCGGCGGCCGATCGCCATGGTGACCCGGAAGACTTGATCATCTTCCGGGTCGCCAGGGCATTCAGCCACCTCAGATCGCCGACTGCGCCCCCCTGCAGGCCTGGATCGCCTCCAGGGACGGCAGGCACTCCAAAGCCGCCGCTGGGCGATCGGCTGGGGAACAGCTGGGGGCGAGAGCGGGCAGAGGCCTGCAGCCTCCGATGGCCTGCTGCTCTGCTCTCCTCTCCTCTGCTGCGGCGGCAGCTGGGTCCGCTTTGCCATCCTCCGGGCTGGGGTCATTGGGCCATTCCATCTTGGGATCCTTCCTCTCTTCAGGATGTCAGCCTTCATCTTGTTTCGCACCTTATCTTCTTGAATTTAATTTAATCTTAGTGGTTTTTATTATTGTATAATAATTTTATAACAATAATATAGTAATATAATAAATAATATAATGTTATATTATATTATCATTTCAATATATTATAATGTATATATATATATATATATATATACTATAATAATTATGATATTAACACTAATAATATATGAATAACGGGTCAGTATAATTGTGCCTTGCGTCTCTTCTAGAATGAAAGTTTGGCAGCTTGGCAGTATCTCAAAAATACTGCCAAGGGAAAATGTGGGGTAGCTCTCTGTAACACAGCTCCTGTTATTAAGTTCTGACATTATTTTAAATTTTGTTTGCATTTGCAACGTCCTGGGGCTTGTGTAGTTGTGTTTGGATTAGAAGGAGATAAAACAATACCAAGTTTGACATTTGGAGAGTTGGAGGACGTGGAGAAGTCGTCTGAGCTCGGGGTGCCTCTCGGCAACGAAGGAACAATATCCAGTTCATGCAAGGGAGAGGAGGGCAGGTGGACACGGTCTCTGAGAGAAATTACGTATTATGTTAGAAAATAAGTACTTTCATGTTTCAGTTCTTCAAGAACTCTGAGATAGATACCATCTGGATTCAGTGAGGTAGTCCTTCAGCTGTCAGTCACAATGGACACTTTAACTTTTCCAGGCTGATGCTCTTTTTTATTTTCCAGGCTTACTTAAGCTTTTTTGGAAGTTAGTTATTCAAAGACCAGAATAGACCCATACAAATGTGGCACATATCACAAGTATCTTCCGGCACCTTGACATGAATTGTTTTATGTTGTCAATCTAACCAGAATCTTCCCAAAGAACCATCTACAGCAGGTGTGCCCACAATTTTTCAGCATGCGAGCTACTTATAAAACAACCAAGCCAACATGATCTCCCTCCCCACTACAAAAATGTGAAACATAGAACACAATATCTGCTTTGAACTGGGTTTTCTGAGTCCACACTGCCATATAATCTGATTCAAAGCAGATAACGTGGGATTTTATTCAACTATGTGGAAAGGACCTCCGATGACCCAGGGCCCTTCCACACATCCTATTTTACACACACAAACTGATTTCTTACTACTGGACAAATTGCTGCCAAATTTGGCCACAAGACACCTATGAGAAGTGACCATCACTGAAAAAATTAATTTTGTCATTTGGGAGTTGTAGTTGCTGGGATTTATAGTTCACCTACAATCAAAGAGCATTCTGAACCCTACCAACAACAGAATTGGGGCAAACTTCCCACACAGAAACCCAACAGCAAATGTTCAAGGAAGAGAAGGAAAGGAAGGAAGAAATGAGGGAGGGAGGGAGGAACAGGAAGGAAAGAAGGCAAGGCAAGAAGGGGGGGAGAAGGAAAGGAAGAAAGGACATGAGGAAGGAAGGAAGGAAGGGAAAGGAGGGAGAGAGGAGGAAGAACAGAAGGAGGGAGGGAAGGGGAAGGAAGAACTGGGAAGTAGGGAAGGAAGGAAGAAGGAAGGGAAGGAAGGAGGGAAGTAGGGAAGGAAGGAAGAACAGAAGGGAGGGAGGAAACAGGAAGGAAAGAAGGCAAGGAAAAGAAGAAAAAAGGAAAGAAGGAAGGAAGGAAGGGAAGAAGGAAAGAAAGGAAGAAGGGAGGGAAGAAGGAAGAACAGAAGGGAAAGGGAGGGAAAGAAGGAAGGAAGAAAGGAAGGAAGGGGAAGGAACTGAAGAAGGAAAGGAAGGAGGGAGGGAAAAGAAAGGAGATGAGGAAGAAAAGGATGGGAAAGTAGGGAGAAGGAAGGAAGAACAGAAGGGTGGAAGGGAAAGAAGGGAAGGAAGAAAGGAGGGAGTATGGAGAGAGGAAGGAAAGAAGGGAAAAGTAGGAGAGAGAGAGAGAGAGGGGGAAGGAAGGAAGAATAGCAGGGAGGGAGGGAAAGAAGGGAAGGAAGAAAGGATAGCCTTCCTCCCGCCCTGCCTGCGATCTACCAGGACGCCCTACGCGATCTACCAGTAGATCGCGATCTACGTAATGAGCACCCCTGATCTACAGGGACTTGCAGTTTTTGGCTTCAGTTACCTTCTTGGTAAGCAAAATTGTAATGGCTTACTACCAGACTACGCTAATCTAATTGATCTTTTATCATGTGAAACTGCATCTTTTATACCATCCTGTCCAGTAACATCCTAACAACAATTCCTTACTATTGGCCATCTCACTGCCCTATTAATGGTAAGCCAATGACAGTGAAGAGTATTATCATAAATAACTTACCAAAACTTGAGCTTTAGGATGCTCTTGTCTAGTCAATAAACTGATAAGTCCAATTAATAGGCCTGGTTGATCATGAAAAAAATGGTTCAAAACTCGTTTCGGGTGTAAGGGGCGCTGGCGCTTCGATTCTGGCGGACTTCCGAGTTTTTTTAGAAATCGGAATGTTTCCGAATTAATTCCGAAATTTCAGAAAGGCATAAATAATAACCGGGTTTGAAATAACTGTATTAGGAGAACCGTGACCACATCTACACTGAGCACTCAATGCCATTTGAAGGAAGCTTGAAAATTCAGTGATTGAATCAGTGGTTCCCAACCTTTTTATGACCAAGGACCACTTTAGCCAGGGACCACTCTCCAACGTAAGTACCAAAAGGGATATGAATCAGTTTTTGGTCAACTTCAGACTTGGTTATTTGGGGTGCTGATTCAGAAAATTGCATTGGACAGACAATATCTGCTCTAGTTTCCGATACAGAACATATGCCATCCAGTAGTTGCCATATCTGCCCACCCACAGAAAACCATATTTAACAAGCCTTGGCACTAGAAGAGGGTTTTATGAGAGCAGTCACTCTCATTGCAATGCTGTAGTAATGGTGAGGCTACAAACCATATTTTAGTTTTTGCGGACCACTGTTGGTCCATGGACCACAGGTTGGGAACCACCGTTTTAAATGATACATGGTGTGAACATGTGCAATAATGCATGGGTGATTTGATTGACAGATCTGAAACAGCTTTGAGGCCAAGAAGGTGATTACATTTACTGAAGAACTTGACCTAAAACCACTTTGCCACCACCCCCCAATTTCCCAGAGAGATGTTCATCAAAGCAGTAGTAGTGTGCCGTCACGCCCAGGCACTTAAAGGGCTAAAACTAAAGATGTGCTTTCTATCTAAAGCCTGGGGGACTGCAGGTGTCTTCTTTTCGAGGCTCGGGGGTCCCCAAAACCCAAAAACCACTTCAGGTTAAGGTTGAACAGCATACACAAACTTTATTCAAGCAAAGTCCTTGGCAGACTTGGTTCAGATCTTAATGGTTACAAAAACAGACTTGGTTGCTGGGATAAAGATTGAAAAATCCCCCTTTACTACCACTTGTGATAAGGAAATCCGGGAATATTCCCTATCCTGACTCTGGCTGGCTGTTTAGGAAGAACAGATCTTCCCCTGCCTAAGCACAAAGTTAATTTTATAGGCAAACCCAGTGAAGGTTGCAGCCAGATAGCCCCAAAACATACAGCAGGATAGTACAGGACTATAGCAAGGTAAATTGGCTAGCTATCCATACTACAACAACACAAAGTTAAGGTCGTTAGAAGACCCTATAGTACTCACAATGGCCTTTCTAAGCTGACCTAGCTTAGCCAAGGCACATCTGAATCGTTCTCTAGCTGAGAGAAGACTAAAGACTTTTCAAAATGGAGATCCCATCCCCAGGAAGAAAAGGGGCGGGCTCCAAACCCAAAGGATACTTTTGCAGCCAATAACGGCAAAGTCTTATCAAACAGGCTGCAAAGCTAAGCAAATGATTAACCAGCAGGGTGCCACTGAGTCTGCAATGGACCCTGGGAAAAAATTGCAGAGGATGCTTTTTATTTATTTATTTATTTATTTATTTATTTATTATTCATTTTTATGTACCGCTCCTTCCGGCAGGCTCGGGGCGGTTTACATAATTCACATACAATATCACAATACAGTTTAATACATCCTACTAAAAACATAAAAACATAAAAAGCATAAAAGCATAGAAATACAACTACCCCTAAAAACAAGCGTCTACAACAGGGGCGGGCAAACTGTGGCCCGGGGGCCGGATGTGGCCCTTTGGCCGAGTCTATCTGGCCCTCTTAAGGGCCCCTGGCTTGCCTCCCCTGCCTGACCTCTGCATAAAACTCTCCAGAGAAGGGGACTACAAGGAAGCATTATTTTATTTTAGTGGTTTTTATTATTATTGTATAATAATTTTATAATAATAATTAAATAATATAATAAATAATATAATATGTTATATTATATATTATAATTTCAATATATTATAATGTCTATATATATACTATAATATAATAATTATGATATTAATACTAATAATATACGAATATTTCTTGATATATTAGTATGTTAATATTAATGATGGCTAATATATAGTAAATATAGTAAATAAATAAATAAATAATGTAGATTAGAATGTAGTTCAGCCTTTAGGTGCGGCCCTCCATAATATTTTTTGGCTCTCGTGTGGCCCCTTGGAAAAAATACTTGCCCATCCCTGGTCTACAATAATCACAGATTAATTCTAAACTTATGTCTGACTTCATGGGCCGGTGACGTAAAAAGCTTGTTTGAACAAGAAAGTCTTACAAACTCTCCGAAACGGGACTAGTTCAGTGATGGTGCGAACCTCATCCGGCATGGAGTTCCAGAGAGATGGTGCAGCCGCATAGAAGGCTCTCGATCTCGTTGATGATAGCCAACAGGAGTGGATCGATGGGACTACCAGGAGGTTTTGTTCTTCTGAACGTAGTGATCTCGGGGGAACATATGGGGTGAGACGGTCCCTCAGGTACACTGGCCCTAAGCCATACAAGGCCTTGAAGGTTAATACCAGCACCTTGAAAACAATTCGGTACTCTATTGGTAGCCAGTGCAGTTGCTGCAAGATGGGTGTTATATGCTCTCGGATCGACGCTTCCGCCAGCAGTCGAGCAGCAGCATTCTGCACCAGCTTGAGTTTCTGGATTGTTGCCAAGGGAAGGCCTATGTAGAGGGCGTTACAGTAGTCCAGCCTTGAGATGACCGTCGCCTGGATCACCGTGGCCAGGTCACCTCTGGACAGGTAGGGAGCCAGCCGCCTAGCCTGCCTCAGATGGTAAAATGTGGTCTTGCATACCGTGGAGATTTGCGTCTCCATCGATAGCAATGGGTCCAAATTGACCCCCAGGCTCTTTACAGAGGACGACGGGCTTAGAGGCTCGCCATCCAGGATAGGCAGCCGGCATCCACTCAATCCAGGGCGACCCAGCCATAGGATCTCCGTCTTCAACCGGCTGGTCCGCAGCCATCCAGTCACAGCTTCAAGGCATTGATGGAAACAATCGGGTACGGTCTCCGGCCTGCCATCCATTCTCAGCACAAGCTGGGTGTCATCCGCGTACTGTTGGCACTCCAGACCGAAGTCGCGAAACAGCTGGGCCAGTGGGCGCATATAGACGTTGAACAATAGCGGGGAAAGGATGGCCCCCTGGGGAACCCCACAAGTTAATGGGAACCTCCCAGAAACCATCCCCCCACTTCCACTCGTTGTCCCCGGTCCTGGAGAAAGGAGGCCACCCTGACTTCTGACACGGCTAAACGGTGGGTCAACAGCCCCCTTTAACTATGGGGCAATGCAAACAGATGTCTGGAAGACAGAACAAGTGGCACAAGGGTGAAACAAAACAAAACTCTGGAACCAATTTTGCCCTGGATCTTGGATATATTTGGATGAGCTGTAGTGTATTATAGGGCTTATGTTGGACTTTCTTGTGATTTTAAAATGTGTTGCGTCTAGTTTAATCCATGCTCCAGCATGCATTGCCAGTGTGCATTTGTGGCTCCCAACTGCATCAAAAGGTCAGTGGAGAAGGGCCCTAAATTAGCGTAGCTTTAATGTTGAAAATATATTCTGTACTTAGATGAAAACTAATTTTATTTTGAAACTTGAGTATAGCAGGGACTGTTTCATCTTTGGCAACTGGCTATCAGGAGTGAAATCTAGTCATCGCTATTAAGCAAATGCAAGTTCAGTGAAGTAATTGAAGATTAAAGCAGAAAGTCTTTATTGTGGCATTAAATCAATCTATCGTTCTGAAAAGCATGATTCCTAGCACCCAAGTAATTAAAGGGTACTTAAATGAAACACATGCTGATAAATTAAGTGATTTTCACAAGCTGATTTTTGTAATGGCATCTTATTAAAAATTTTCAGGATATAAAATATTGTGAATATCTCCTCCTATTTTTAAAGAGAAATTGTAACATAGTGCTTTCTTTGGTGAACAAAAAATGAAGCTAAATATTATTCATGGGGGATTAAACATTATTACTAGCTTGGGGACCCGGCTCTGCCCGGGTTATTTGAGAAACGTATTAGTTGGTATTTATCAGTTATTTATGTGGATCGCAGTGGTGCCACAAAGTTACTGAAGGCACTGCGAGTCCCATCGTCCATGGTCCGCCCTCCTCCAAACAGCACCAGGATGTATTGTGGGTCATGAGGGCTCTGTGTGGCAAGTTTGGCCTTGATCCATCTCTATTGGGAGTTGCAGTGGTGTCATGAAATTACTGAAGGTACTGAAGGTCCCATCATTTGTGGTCCACCCTCCTCCAAACTGCAGCAGGATGTAGGGTGGGTCATGGGGGCTTTGAGTGGCAAGTATTGTCTTGTTCCTTCATTATTGGGAGTTGCAGTGGTGTCAGAAAGTACTGAAGGTACTGAAGGTCCCATCATTTGTGGTCCACCCTCCTTCAAACTGCAGCAGGATGTAGAGTGGGTCATGGGGGCTCTGTGTGCCAAGTTTGGTCTGATCCATCATTATTGGGAGTTGCAGTGGTATCATGAAATTACTGAAGGTAGTGCAAGTCCCATCATTTGTGGTCCACCCTCCTCAAACAGCAGCAGGATGTAGGGTGGGTCATGGGGGCTTTGTGTGCCAAGTTTGGTCTTGATCCATCATTATTGGGAGTTGCAGTGGTGTCATGAAATTACTGAAGGTACTGAAGGTCCCATCATTTGTGGTCCACCCTCCTCCAAACTGCAGCAGGATGTAGGGTGGGTCATGGGGGCTTTGTGTGCCAAGTTTGGTCTTGATCCATCATTATTGGGAGTTGCAGTGGTGTCATGAAATTACTGAAGGTACTGAAGGTCCCATCATTTGTGGTCCACCCTCCTCCAAACTGCAGCAGGATGTAGGTGGGTCATGGGGGCTTTGTGTGCCAAGTTTGGTCTTGATCCATCATTATTGGGAGTTGCAGTGGTGTCATGAAATTACTGAAGGTACTGAAGGTCCCATCATTGTGGTCCACCCTCCTCCAAACTGCAGCAGGATGTAGGGTGGGTCATGGGGGCTTTTGTGTGCCAAGTTTGGTCTTGATCCATCATTATTGGGAGTTGCAGTGGTGTCATGAAATTACTGAAGGTACTGAAGGTCCCATCATTTGTGGTCCACCCTCCTCCAAACTGCAGCAGGATGTAGGGTGGGTCATGGGGGCTTTGTGTGCCAAGTTTGGTCTTGATCCATCATTATTGGGAGTTGCAGTGGTGTCATGAAATTACTGAAGGTACTGCAAGTCCCATCATTTGTGGTCCACCCTCCTCCAAACTGCAGCAGGGTGTAGAGTGGGTCATGGGGGCTTTGTGTGCCAAGTTTGGTCTTTATTGGTGGTTGGATGAGGGCCACAGTGGTCTCAGAAAGTGAGTGAAGGTACTGCAAGTCCCATCATCCATGGTCCATCCTCCTTCAAACTGCAGCAGGATGTCCAATGGGTCATGGGGGCTCTCTGTGCCAAGTTTGGTCTGTATTGGTCATTGGATGAGGGTCACAGTGGTCTCAGGAAGTGAGTAAAGCTTCTTCAAGTCCCATCAGCCATGTTCCATCCTCGCTCAAACTGCACCAGGACATAAAGTGGGTCTTGGAGTTCTGTGTGCCAAGTTTGGTCTTGTTCTGTCATTGTTGGGGGCCGCAAAGTGTTATGGCTTTAACTCCCACCATGCCTGACTGCCTCAGGCCTTTTCCTTACCCCCCTCTGCCACTTTAGAGTGTCGGAATGTTGGTGGTGCTGGCCAATCAGAGGCGTTATGCAAATAATCCCACAGTGGCAACCAATCAGAAAGCAGGCACATATCCACAAACACGCCCGCACACATACATACATACATACAAACATTGACTTTTATTATATATACAGATTACAAAGTAAGAAAACCAACCAAGTTCAAACGGATTATGAATATGTTAGGGTGAAAGCTTTAACCTGTTCAATTGATAGGTTAATCAACAATGGTATAAGTGATTAATTGGTGGAGACAATTTTTTACCAATTGATTTGACAGTTAATGCTGGAATACAATTAAGCTGTAGAATAGCAGGACAAAAAAAATCCTATGTATAATGAGTTCAGAAAGTTGGACACAAGTACTTTTCAAAATTCCCTGGTTTCAGATAAAATTACATATTTCATAGCATATTCACGATCATACAGCAATACAATGGATACTGAAATAAAATCTAATATTGAATGCATTTTAGTAGGCTGGTAGACCATCTGTTCTCTTCAGTCAATACATTTCAATCATAACCAATCCTAAACTCTGGAATTAGTATCCACCAAATGCAATTTAAACCAAGTTCTGAAGTAGAATATAACCATAATTTATTGCTAAAAGATTGTTTTTGATATATGATAAGTGTCCTTGGGATTTATTGAAAAATTAGAACAGGCAGTTTTCCTTGAATGTTTACCAGCGTATAAAATTTCCTGATTTAGCTTTTGGTGTAAATATTATATTGAAACATATTAAATCTTTATTCAGAAATTACGTTTTGGAATATTTCTAATAAGATAAAAATAATAGCATACACATTTCTTACATTTAACAAAGCCAGACAACACTGGAAAAACACTCGTTTAAGACACGTTTGATATCAACCAAGAAATAATGAGCCAGTCAGAGAAAGTTGGGTTAAAATAGGGGCCATTTAGTTTTAACCGAGAACCTATTAAATTGAGCTATTCCTGGAATGAGTCAAAGAGGAGCAACCTAATATAGGTATTAGGCATGAGAAAAAAGTTATGAAAACTAAAAGAAATCGTAAGTGATTCGTATGTAATGGGACTTTCAAGTTTTTACGGATCGCAAGGCCAAGCCCGGAAGTGGACTTTCTTTTTCGCACTCCCTGGACCCAAAATTTCGTTAAATTCTAAATATTTCGAAGGCTCCCTATTATCCCTCCAAAATCCAAAATCCCAGACATTACTCACAGTCAGATGGGGCCTTTCCATGCTCGAGGCCTACTTTAACTGAAAGGCCTTCCTCCAGGAAGAGAAAAACCAGCCGGAACCATAGAGAGATCCAGACCGGAAGTCCTAGAGCGGCTGGAGGACTCAGGAAAAAAGCGCTTTAAACTGCAGGGAAAGGAGCCTAGATAGGAGGGCAGGCGAGAAGGACATGAGGAAGGCTGAAACAATGGCAGAAGGGGTTGAAAACAGCCCGCAGAGGAGCAGGAAAAGTGCAGATTCAAGGAAAAGCCATAGAGTTCAAACCTCCTAGAGTGCTATGGGAAAATGAATGGGGAGAAAGCTGCAGTGAAAAGAGCTCTGGAGAAGGTAGGCAACTATTTTATAATTCATAATAATAAATATATTAATAATATTTACCCCTTCTAATTTCCTGGAAGAAGGGCCCTGGGCATTATTTAATTCTAATAATAATAATAAATATATTAATAATATTTACCCCTTCTAATTTCCTGGAAGAAGGGCCCTACTTGTTATTGATGGCACTGGGATCAATGTAAATGTGAGTAGATCAATAGGTACTGCTCTGGTGGAAATAACAGCAATCCATGCAGTCATGCCAAGCCATATGACTTTAAGGTGTCTAAGAGCAACAAAAGCTCTCAAAATCAATGGGAGACGCGCTGAAGTATTAATAATACTAAAATAATTATAGAAACAACTTGGGCCTGACATAATTGTAATAATATGTTTGCTTGTTCTTGAGGGCACTAGAGTGCTTGTGGCCTTACATAATTGATAACAGACATGGATTGAAATACTGTAAAATTGACAGGGCTCTCACTATAAACCTAAGAGCATGTTCTAGTTTACCAAGAGCACGTCCTCATACCCTCCAGGTCACTATCACCCTTACTACATTCTTACTATTAGAATTTATTATTTAATTCTAATAAATGCTCTGGAGAAGCAAGCCTTGACTATTTTATTTAATAATAATAATAATAATATATTAATGCATTATATCTCCCTGCAAGGAAACCAAGGGAAATGTTGCCCCTTGATTTGCCTGTGCTTAAAACAGTGTCAGTCCTGTTTCCCTGCTTTTCAGACTTTAGAACCAATTTAGAATTTCGTTAGTAATTTTAGAACTTTTTGGAAATTTTTTTGTAAGTCTTTCTATTACTAATCAACCCCCCCCCCCCCCATTTGATTTTAGAATCGCGATTTTTGGGTTCTAATCCATGCCTAATAGGTATGGGTGAGGCCAGGTGTCAACTTGTGACCTCCTCCTCAGCTTCCTGTGGGCAAAACACTTGATCTTGAGGACAGTTTATTGACTAGAAGGCAAACAGAGGGAACTCCTCCCACAAATCACAGAACTTTGTAGGAGAGAGCACCCTTCAGGACAGCCCCCTAGTCTTCCACAGCCCCCCTAGGTAATAGGACCTAAGGATCTTTTCCAGAGCTCCAGACTTCACCCAAAAGGTGCCAAGGGACACACTGAACTCTTTTATTATCCCCCTCTGGGCTCTGTTCAAGGAGGCTATCAGAGTGTCCTCCTTACTTGTGGGTACTGCTTTGCAGTGGCTCCAATCCTTCCTGGAGGGTCGTACCCAGAAGGTGTTATTGGGTGACACCTGTTCGGCTCCGCAAACTTTGTTGTGTGGAGTCCCTCAGGGTTCAGTACTGTNCCCGATGTTATTTAACACCTACATGAAACCGCTGGGAGAGATCATTCAGAGTTTCGGAGTAAGGTGTTACCTGTACGCAGATGACGTCCAGATCTGTCACTCCTTCCCACCTGTCACCAAGGAGGCTGCCCAGACCTTGAACCAGTGCTTGGCTGCTGTGTCGGACTGGATGAGGGCTAGCAAATTGAAACTTAATCCAGACAAGACAGAGGTCCTCCTGGTCAGTTGAAAGGCCGAACAGGGCATAGGGTTACAGCCTGTGTTGGATGGGGTCACCCTCCCCCTGAAGACGCAGGCTCGCAGCCTGGGAGTGATCCTGGATTCATCGCTGAGCCTGGAACCCCAGGTCTTGGTGGTGGCCAGGGGAGCTTTTGCACAGTTAAGACTCATGCGCCAGCTGCGCCCGTACCTTGGGAAGTCTGATCTGGCTACGGTGGTCCACGCTCTGGTCACATACTGAATAGATTACTGCAATGCACTCTACATGGGGCTGCCTTTGAAGACAGTTCGGAAATTACAATTAGTCCAACGGGTGGCAGCCAGACTACTAACTGGAGCTGCATACAGGGAGCATACCACCCCTCTTCAGCGTTGAGTATTTATGTCACAGCGGATAGGCAACAGAAATATAGAAGTTTAATTCCCCATCGGCCCAAAAACTCCAGTCTCTGTTCGAGTGAATAATGAAACTCTCATTCAATTCACAAGGTAAATATATAACTTTGTATTGAATTGTATTTAACAATAACTGGCAAAACATCGAAAAACAACAGCCATCACAGCTACCTTTCTAAACATCCTTTCCTCACAGATATTAAATCCCAACTGTCACTTTGTAACTGACATTCCTCAAGGTTCCATTTAGCAGTCTTGAGACAGCGCCATCTGGTGTCAAACATGTCACACTGCAGGTCATCTCAAACTGCGAAAATATATCTTGTGCTGACTCATGAATTGCTATTCAAAATGCAATAATCTGACAACCCCCCTGTTGTGTCAGCTCCACTGGTTGCCTGTCCAATTCCGAGCTCAATTCAAAGTGCTGGTTTTGACCTTTAAAGCTCTATATGGTTCTGGCCCAGCTTACTTGTCCGAACGCATCAGCTGCTACATTCCACCTCGTAATTTAAGATCGTCCGGGGAGGCCCTGCTCTCGCTCCCGCCAACTTCTCAAATGCGGTTGGTGGGGACGAGAGAGAGGGCCTTCTCGGTGGTGGCTCCCCGTCTTGGAACACGCTTCCAAGCAACATATGATCAACCCCATCCCACCTGGCATTCAGGAAAAAAGTGAAATCTTGGCTGTGGGACCAGGCGTTTGCTCACTAGCACATTGTAGCACTTTGGAGTGGATTTGTAACGGCAAGTTGATGGGTATGTCTCAATGCTCCTGTTATGGACGGAATACTGTCTTAACTTAAGAGAATGTGTATGATGTATTAATGTTAATTGTATTTTAATATATTTTAATGCTGTATGTTTTTGGTTTTATATTGTATTTTACTATGTTGGCATCGAATTGTGCCTTTTGATAGACCGCTCTTAGTCCCCCCCCCCCCCTCGGGGGTAGAGAAGAGCGGGGTAGAAATGCTGGAAATAAATAAATAAATTACTCTCAACACTGTTCCTTGCACAGTCTCATAAGAATATTGCAACAGCAGGTTTGATATTCCTGCTGCATATAAAATATTTATTTACATTGGCTGGTATACTGTTGATTAATCTCATGCAAAGTAGACCCATTCAATCAACTATTCAATAGTGAGTTGACATGTAATTAACTTATGTTAACTGAATTGGTCTACTCTAATAGGACTAAGAACAGTTTTTGGCCCTTATTGTTGCCTCCCAATCCTCCAAAGAGAAACAGATTTAGCTAAAGACTACACTAAACTGTGGGGATTGCTGTCCGAAGACTTCAAAACAAAAAGCAGGAACAATAAATAAATAGCCTTTTAAACTTTTGTTTGGGCCTATATTCTATGACTCTCCATCATCACTGACACTGTGATTTTATTGCTTGCTTATGTGGTTTGGATCCAGTAGCAGAACTGAAGGTCAGTTCATCTGAGAGGGAACATCCTTGTGTTTTTGAATGAGTTCAGGAAGCAATCGATCATTTGACAATTAAGAAAAGAAATCAATGTATTCAATTAAACTCCCCAGATCAAATTCTCCTTCTTCATCCGTAAAGGAATCACAGAACGGTCCATGTTAGATACCACTTTACAGGGCAGATTTGTGACCCATACATGATGGTATTTTGCTAAATAATTTATATCAGATACTTTAACCGATGACAGTAGCAGTATGTGGTGTTTGTGTGCATATAAAATATGAACACCAAGTTTGCAGAGGAAATGTAATTCCGGTGAATCAAGTTGAATCTCCCAGGCTTCTTTTTTAGCATCCCTCCACATTTTATTCTCTGATTATCATTTTCTTTACCTTTACCAACCCTTTTTTCTACTTCAAGTATCACGGGAGCTACATCAGTATTGCTCTTCCCAATGGCACTAGTTAACCTGAGTTTTAGTCTGAGACATGGTGACTCTTCCCCATGATAGTGCCAAAGCTCTGCTCAACATGTTTGGAAACCAGTTGTGTTATTCCCTTGGCATTTCTTCGCAAACGAAGATTCGGGAAGGATTCATCCCACGCTTTCTACAAGCACGTTGATGACTAAGGAGGTTAGATGTGTCCTTCGAGCCTGTGCAATGGACCTTTCTGGTGGAGTGTAGCATGTACAGAACTGACCTCACCCTCACCCCGACGGTTGGCCCCCTATCTACCACCAGAGGCGCTGAGGACGGTGATTCACGCCACTGTGGTCTCCCGTCTTGACTACTGCAACGCCTTGTATGTGGGCCTACCGTTGGCCACGACTCGGAGGTTGAGACTCATCCAGAATGCAGCGGCCAGACTCATCTCCGGGGTATCGGCCAGGAGCCATATTTCACCAATTTTAAAAGATCTTCACTGGTTACCCATTGAGCTTAGAGCGATCTACAAACTCATGGTGATAACCTTCAAAGCTCGGCAAAAAATGGGACCAGCCTACCTGGGCGATCAGCTGACGGACCAACGCTGCGAAAGACCCGCACGCGTAATAAACGGCGTCCGGTTAGCTGTCCCTGGGGTGAGAGAGGCCCGGCTGACAGAGACCCGTAGAAGAGCCTTCTCGGTGGCGGCCCCTACGATCTGGAACTCGCTCCCGCCTGCGCTCAGGGCCACACTGGCCCCGGCCAGATTTCTGGCTGGCCTGAAAACCTGGCTCTTCCGCCAGGCTTTCGGGACTGAACTGGATGGATGGCAGAGCCTTTTACGGCTCATATCTGCTGTTTTAATTGATGTATCTGTGTTTTTAAAGGATGTAAGTCGCCCGGAGCACCAGTGGTGGAGGGCGACTCACAAGTAATAAAGTATTATTATTATTATTATTATTATTATTAAACCCATGCCCGGATTACCCATAAGAATGGATAAACGCAACACCACAATATAATGAATTACACAAATATTTTTATCACAATCAAAAGGACACAATGGTCTAGTGTTTCAGAAATCAAAATTATAAGTTCATTCTAAGAACATAAGAACATAAGAAGAGCCATGCTGAATTGGACCTCAGCCCATCAAGTCCAGCATTCTGTGTCACACAGTGGCCCACCAGTTGTACACGGGGATCTCGAGCAGAAGGGAGGGCAAAACCCTGACCTGCTCCCAACCCCCCACAACCAGTACCCAGGGAAATCCCGCCTACCTCAACCAACTCCGAGGTGGCACTTGAATGTCCTTTTCAGTAACTGCTGATTCCCTTGGTATCCATGAATCTGTCTAATCCTGCCTTGAAGCTGTCCAGGCTGACCGCTGTCACAACCTCCTCTGGAAGTGAGTTCCATAACCCAATGACCCTCTGGGTGAAGAAATATTTCCCTTTATTAGTCCTAACTTTCCTACCTTGGAGCTTTAGGGAGTGCCCTCTAGTCCTAGTGTTTTGTGACAAAGAAAATAATTTTTCTTTATTCACCTTTTCTATCCCATGCATGATTTTATACACTTTGATCAAGTCACCTCTTAAACGCCGTCTTTCAAGGCTGAAAAGACCAAGGCGTTGCAACCTGGTTTCATAAGGGAGCCGCTCCATCCCTTGGGTCATTCTTGTTGCCCTTTTCTGTACCTTTTCCAGTTCCGTTATATCCTTCTTAAGGTGCGGAGACCAGAATTGTACACAGTAGTCCAGATGTGGCCTCACCATCGATTTGTAGAGAGGTAATACAACATTTGCCGACCTATTTTCGATTCCCTTTCTGATCATGCCTAGCATAGAATTTGCTTTTTTCACTGTTGCAGCGCACTGGGTTGACATCTTCATTGAGCTGTCCACCAAGACCCCAAGATCCCTTTCCTGGTTTGTCTCGGAAAGCTTTGACCCCATCAATTTGTAGGTGTAGTTGGGGTTCTTTGCCCCGATGTGCATGACTTTACACTTGTTTAGGTTAAAATGCATTTGCCACTTCGTTGCCCATTCACTCAATTTCGAGAGATCTTTCTGGAGCTCTTTACAGTCAGTTTCATTTTTAACTACCCTGAACAATTTAGTGTCGTCTGCAAACTTTGCTACCTCAGAATTCACTCCTACGTCCAGATCATTAATGAATAAATTAAAAAGTAACGGACCCAAAACTGAACCTTGGGGTACGCCACTTCTCACCTCTTTCCACCCAGAGAAGTGTCCGTTTATTACCACCCTTTGTTTCCTACAGTTTAGCCAGGTTCCAATCCAGGACAAGACCTGTCCCCTGATTCCATGGCTGAAGAGCTTATTTAGGAGCCTTTGGTGAGGGACTTTGTCAAAAGCCTTTTGAAAGTCAAGGTAAACAATATCAATGGGTCCCCTTTATCTATGTGTTTATTTACACCCTCAAAGAATTCTAACAAGTTAGTAAGACATGATTTGCCTTTGCAGAAACCATGTTGATTTTCTTTCAGCAATGCCTGTTCTTCTATGTGCCTAGTAATTTTTTCTTTAATAATGGTTTCCATCACTTTGCCTCTAAACATAGTAGCATATTTCATACAAGGGGCAATGCCCTATCTATATCATAGTAAACATCGAAAACATAAACAGCATATATGAGCTGCTGACTTACACAGGAGTGAGCAGAGACGCCGCAGCTGGGAGGGAAAGCTCCTGCGTCATCATAGACGGACACAAAACCCGGAAGCCACCCCAGGCGCGATACAAATCATAGTTTTAACATTCATAAAGTGCCAGAAATAATAATCAGATGCACAAATGTTAGAGATAACTGGGAGGCTTGCAAATTTTGATTTCTGATACACTAGACCATTGTGTCCTTTTGATTGTGATAAAAATATTTGTGTAATTCATTATATTGTGGTGTTGCGTTTATCCATTCTTACTGTTGTAATACAGCCCCAATCTATTTGCACGGATTACCCATAAGGCCAACCTAGGCCATGGCCTAGGGGCGCAAGCCAAGAGGGGGGCACAGATCGCGGACCAAAAAAAATTATAATAAAAACTGCTCCGTGCCCCTCTTTCCCCCTTTCCCATGCCCCTCCTCGCTCCTTCTCCCGACAAAGTCTCTGCTCCGTCCCCTCCGTCTCTTGCTCTCTGGGCTGCAGTGGGGCCCTCGCATTGATCCATTGATTTGCCCACGGGTCTCTGGCTGCCCTGACCTCCTTGCTCCCGGGGAAGCCGTCTCCATGGCGACTCACCTGGCTCCCCCGGCAGCAGACTGTAAATTCCTGCAACCAGAGCCGAGCGGCAGAGTGCGGGAGAGGGCGGTGGGAGGGAGGGGAGGAGGAGGAGTAGGAGGCAACTAGGAGGAAAGAAAGTAAGTAAATAAAGAAGGAAGAGAGGGAGGGAGAGGAGAGAGAAAGGGCGTTGCTTGGGTTGACCTCTCCCAGGTCCCCAGCACGAGACCACACCAACCCAGGCTCGCTCCTGCGCTCTCGGACCAAACCGGGGCAGGCTGCTTGGCCAAAGGGAGCCGCGGGAGGGAGGGAGGGAAGGATCAAGGCCAGGGCCTGGCTCTCCTGCCTTCGGGAGCAGCCAAACAAAAGCCACACAAACCCCAACCTGAATCCTCCCTCGGTCTGCGGGAGCGCACGCCAATGAACTCTCTCTCTCTCTTGCTCTCTCTCTTGCTTTCTCTCTCTCTCTCTTGTGCGCCTTTTTGCACCCGCTGCGCTCTCCCCAAGTCTCCCGAGGAGACCTTCAGAGCCCGGCGGAGCTTTCCAGCCAGTGGGAATGGGGACCTTGGCGGTGGCGGGATGGTGCCTACTTGCCTTTCTCTTCTGCTCCGGAGGCACCATGGCAAAAGCCAGCCAAGTGTCGGTCTGAGTGGTGGTGGGGGGCGGGGGGCGGTAGAGGTTGGCTTAAAGGGGGCGTAATTCCAAAGTGTGGCCTAGGGCGCAAAAATGGGTTAATCCAGGCCTGTTTAAACCAAAGGCTCATCTGCCAGGGCCTAACAAACTTGGCCGGTGGCAGCGAGGTCCTCCGGTTGTAGGTTTGGTTCAAGTTTCCTTCTCTGAGATGGTTGACCTTAGAGGGTTAGACGAGCACCATCTGCCCGGGTTTGAATTTAGAGTTCTCCTTCTCTTAGGATGGTTGCCAAAAGGCTAGGGAGCCCATCCTGCCCTTTGACGCTCTTTGTCAGACCCTTCGGTTGTGACCTGTCTGGCATGGGAGGCCCTACCGGTGACTATTTTGCCACCGCCAGCAGAGCTCACAACTTCCTTAGGGTACGCAAGCCTCTCCCCCACAACAAGGGGTGCCAACGGAGAGGCTTGTGTTAGTATGAGTTTTTTAAACTGTGCTGCCCCATATGGTTGCATGAGAAATAGCACTGCAAGGTTCCCTGGAATAATATGAACATTGCTGGAATAATATAAATATTGAGCCTTAGCACAGATCCATTTTGGTTTTTTGTTGGGTTTTTTGTGTTACATAAAAGCAAAAGTAGAGCATATTTTGTGGTTATCTTCTGTGGAGAAAAAAAAAAAGCTTTCTCAAGCCGCTTCCACATAAACCTAAAACCCAAGTGAAACTGGCATTTTAAATGTTGGTTTCACTAAGGTTGGAGGCCCCCAAACCCCACCATTTTGGTGGAGTGGTGGGCAGATGCCTTACTGGGCCGACCTGCAATAACATCTCCCGCCTACCTGCCTCAATTGGCTGTTGATCTGAGCCAATGGGAAGAGAGAGGGGGAAATGGATAGAACAATGAGGTCACGGTTTTTGAGGATTAGATATGTTAATGAAGTTTTGATTGACAAGAGAAGACCTCCTGGAGTCCTCAATCGTGCCACCTATTGTTGGATTTTTGGAGTAGATGTTTTTCCTGATAGTCCCAGCAGTGTCCATACTTTGTCATTTCCCGCAGGTATGACATTCTGTGGTGTGATTCATTAAAATGTGTAAGAGAGTCAATAATTTGTATTGTGGCTAAATCCGGAGGTTCAACTCTCAAGAGATGGCCCTTCCTGATAAATAATGAAAGTCAGCCAGGTGATCCACAACCTTCCAATAGATCAGGGCTGTCCAACTTCTACGGGCCCAAGGGCCGGAATTCCGGTCACTGATCACCTGGGGGGCCGAAGGGTCTGCCTCCGCTCCCGGCTCCGCCCCCTCCCCGGATCCAGTTTACTTACAATTGACCTTGAGTTGTGGAGTTGTAGTTCACCTCCATCCAGAGAGCACTGTGGACTCAAATAATGATGGATCTGGACCAAACTTGACATGAATACTCAATATACCCAAATAGGAACACTGGTGGATTGGGGGGAATGTTTCCTAGTACCTTTGAGTTATTTGAGTCCACACTCAAATTGGGACACACCCAAAAAAACGACACACACCTCAATGCCGTCGCAGGGCTTGATGGGGCCTCCTTTCCCAGAGGCGGGGGGAGGAGGCCCAAAGAGCTCCCTCCCTCCCTCCCTGAAGGGAAAACAAGCTGCGGGGGCAGGCGCAAAGGAAGCCACGTTGCGCCCTGCACGCGGGGGAAGGCAGCACAACAAGGGGGAGGGGGCGCGGAGGAAGCGCCGCCAAGGAAACCGCCGCTGAGGGACCCCTCCCCCTCACCCAACATCCCACTGTATTTTGATTGATTGATTTGAGCCAGGCTCTTCCTTACCCATACTGCGGGAGCCCCGCCACAGGGCCGAAAGCGACAACGCCGCCGCCGTCCTCGAAGAGCCCCGCTGGAGCCGAGGCCAAGCTCAGGCCTGGTGCGGCGGCTCTCCCATCCGCGGGGCAGGAAGCGAGGGCCCTCTACAGGAAGAGGACGGAGCCAGGAGGGGCTTTCCCTGCCTCACTCCCTCCTCACTCTCTGAGGGAACGGGGGCTGGCCTGGAAGCAGCCGCGAGGGAGGAGGCGCGCGCCCAGGCCGCAAATCCCGCGGGACCCAAGATTTCGGCAGCTATCGCGAGACTAAGCAGCCACAGACGGGATTTCAACCTCCCTCGAAGTCCCGTCTGTGGCTGGCGTAGTCTCGCGATGCTTGCCTAAACCCGGAAGTAGGTATTTTTTTAGTTTTTTAATTTTATTTTTAATTTTTAATTTGTATTTTATTAAAACAAGTTAGGGGGCCGCAGGGAAAGGGGGGGCCGTGTACGGCCCCAGGGCCGCTGTTGGACAGCCCTGCGATAGATGACTCAGAATTCAGAGCTTGTGGATCTTTGTGATTTTAATCAGCTTTGTGGCCCTGGGATAGAACAGGGAAAGAGCTGATCACCACCCATTGTTCATTCAAATGGTCTTTTGGATTTTCAGGTTTGAGTCATGCAGTTTTGGTCAGCTTGGCTATCTTTAAAAAATAAATTTCATTTTCTTAAGGAAAGGAGGGGGGTCATGCAGGAGAAATACATTGAAGCATAGGGGGAATGGATATTATTCCATACTTTGTTCAACATTTTATTCAGTTATTTCATAAGGAGAGAAAGTCCTTGGTTCTAGCGTATGGAAGGTCTTTGGTACTTAGTGAACTATAGATCCATGGGATGATCATGAAGCAAAACCGAGTTCAGAAAAGTGGGGGAAGAGTCTTTGATGCACTGGATTTGGGAAAGGTTCGTGAAAATGAGTCCTTGGAGGTAGAAGTGAACTACAGATCCCGAGTTGTCCTGGGCCAGGCAAGGCCATCTTGCCTTTGTGGGGTTCCTTGGGATTAGCACAAGGAGAACCCCCCTCCCCCAGGGCGCAGGACTTTGGGATGCATAGATCATGAGTGCGTTTTTGACTATCTTTCACAGAACCCTGGGAAAGGGTGGGGTCATCTCGAAGGGTGGGGTCATCTCGATATCACCTCCACTCTCCAAAGCATGTGTGTTTAGCCGCGACGGGAGTTAGGGGGACCGCCCTCAAATGGGTGGCCTCCTTCCTCCAAGACCGGGGACAACGAGTGGAGAGGGGGGAGGAGGCCTCTGGGAGACTCCCATTAAGTTGCGGGGTCCCCCAGGGAGCCATCCTCTACCCTTTATTGTTCAACATCTACATGCGTCCGCTGGCCCAGCTGGTGCGCGACTTTGGTCTGGAGTGTTATCAGTACACGGATGACACCCAGCTTGTGCTGAGAATGGACGGCAGGCCGGAGACCGTACCCAATTGTTTCCAGCAATGCCTGGAAGCCATGACTGGATGGCTGCGTGGCTGCGCTCCAGCCGGCTGAAGGTGAATCCATCGAAGACGGAGATCCTGTGGCCTGGTCGGCCTGGGCTGGATGAGTGCCGGTTGCCTAGCCTGGATGGCGAGCAGTTAAGCCCGTCATCTCAGGTAAAAAGCCTAGGGGTCCAATTGGACCCATTGTTGACCATGGAGGCTCAGGTCTCCATGGTCAGCAAAACATCGTTTTTCCATCTACGACAGGCTAGGCGACTGGCCCCCTACTTGTCCAGGAATGACCTGGCCACGGTAATCCAAGCGACAGTCATCTCGAGTCTAGACTACTGTAACACCCTCTACATAGGCCTTCCCTTGGCGACAATTCGGAAACTCAAGCTAGTTCAAAATGCTGCAGCTCGCTTGCTGGTGGGAGCATCGGCAAGAGAGCATGTTACTCCCATCTTACAGCAATTGCGCTGGCTACCAATCGAGTACCGAATTGTCTTCAAGGTTTTGGTTTTGACCTTTAAGGCCTTGCATGGTCTAGGGCCAGTGTACCTGAGGGACCGCCTTACCCCGTATGTTCCCCGAGATCACTTCGCTCGGAAGAGCAAAATTTATTAGGTGTACCATCAATCCGCTCCTGCCATCTGTCTACCACCAGGCAACGATCTTTCTCAGTTGCTGCCCCGACATTGTGGAATGCGCTGCCGGAGGACGTCCGTGCCATTGTTGAGCTCGTTCCATTCCGGAGGGCATGTAAAACCGCCTTATTTAGGCTTGCCTTCAACTGAATCCCGGAAATTGTAACCGCCCATTGTTTTGCTGATGACATTTTATGTAATTTTATCCATTGTTTGTTGTTTATTGCTTTTGTTGTACATTGTATGTTTGCTGGCTGTATGTAAACCGCCCCGAGCCTGCCGGAAGGAGCGGTATACAAGACCGAATCAATCAATCAATCAATCAATAAAGAGATTTCTTGAGGGTGGGACCCAAGCCAAAATATTAAATTAATTTGTGTTTCATATATACACCTTATAAACACAATGTGATGGTAATTTTATACTTCCTTTTAAATAATTTTGTGCAGGAAACAAAAGTATGTGTTCATTGAATCCTTAGAAAGCAAAGGTATCAATATATCACCCACCCATGCGGACAATTTGGGATTGTGAAATACTTTGGATTTCAGAATTCTGGATAAGGGATGCTCAGCTTATACACAAGTAGTAAGCTAGATGCTCCTGATTAGTAATAATTAAGAGTCTGAAACTGGGGAATTGGACCTTTCCTTTAAGTGCAAAGCAGATTTGATGTCTTGTTTGGAATGACCCTCAATTGATCAGAAGTACAGAAATCGTTGGCCAGTTGCGAAGCTTCAGGCGTGCAATCCCGTATTACCTCGGGATAAATTATCAGTAATATGTTGTGGCTTGACTTTTGCAAGAGCCATTCCGACACAAGAGGGAAACGTGCTACTTTCTGATTTAGCTGAAACTACGCTTGAAAATATGCCTGGTTGTATATCTTCTTATGATTCATGCGTCTTAGTCCATTTCACCAAAGCAATTTTAGTTTTAAAAAAAATGTGTCTCTGCTCTTCTCTTGATGTTATCCTTATGCTGTACTACTTTGCATTTGTACAACACGGAGCTATGATATGCTATGATATTATGCTAATGCATAATATGGATCACCTGTAAAATCATGCAAGAACGCATTTAGATACTTTCACATGGGAGATATTTAGGCAATTGGGCACACTCCTAGATTTTGAAAGAGAGTTTATTATCCCTAAACGAATGCACTTCATTTTGAAGGTAAAACATTTCATAAAGGCCTATAGGAAATGCTATATGTACTATGCACCCCCTGTTAGAGTCTCTCTCCGGGCTGTTGTCTTAATCTGTTGTTTCTATTGTGTGCATTTTAATAATATTGTATCGTTATTTTACGATGTTTTATGGTGTGTTTTTATTCTGTCACTGTTTTTACTATGTTCTTTCTCGTGTTGTGAGCCGCCCCGAGCCCACCGGGAGTGGCGGCATAGAAACCGAGTGAAATAAATAAATAAATAAATAAAATATATCTCAAGATTTGTTTTCAGTCTGAATAGTGCGCTTGATGCTCTGCTAATCGGATTTCTACTAATGGCCAACCTAGGCCATGGCCTAGGGGCGCAAGCCGAGGGGGGGGGGCGCAATTGACGGACCAAAAAAAAGGTTAATTTAAAAAAAACCCTCTGTGGCCAGCCCTTGGGAATGGCAGGAATTGAAGCACAAAGGCCCCAGAGGGAGGGAGGGCCGAGCCTGGTCTCAAGGCAGAACACGTAGGGAGCAAGGAGCAGCATAAGAACATAAGAACATAAGAAGAGCCATGCTGAATCGGACCTCAGCCCATCTAGTCCAGCATTCTGTATCACACAGTGGCCCCCAGTTGTACCTCTAGCAGAAGGGAGGCAAAACCTGACCTGCTCCCGACCCCCACAACCAGTACAGCCCTCAGCCAACTCCGGGTGGCAGCAGCTGCCTTCCCCCTCCTCCCGCTAGCCGGGGACGGGGCCTCCCAGGGTGACATCACTCCCTCCCTCCTCCTCCGCCAGGCATGCCTTCCTTGTTTGCTCCGTCACCTCCCAAGGTGACATCACTCCCTCCCTCCCTCCCTCCCCCCTGGGAGACGGGGAGTTGGCGGGGTCAGGAGTGAGTCCTCCGAGCTCACCTCCTGGCCTCGCATCCCGCCTTGTGACACCCATCAATCAAAGCTGAAGAGCGGCAGCCGGCCAATCGGGGACCCTCCCTCCCTCCAGGGCGGGCGTGGCTCCACGGACTCGGCCGATAGGAAGGCGAGGGCCTGCTTGGAGGCGGAAGTCCACGGAGGGGGGCTCTCCCTGAGCCACGGACTGCAACATAATCCCTGAAGAGGAGGAAGAGGAGCAGCGGCCTGAAGGAGACGGAGACGGGTGGGTGTCTCTCTCTATCTCCAGGAGCCCCCTCCGAAGGAAGGAAGGCCCCCCCAGGCCTCTCCCCATTACTCTCCCTCCCTGGAGTGTGGGGATCCTAATCAGCCCCAGCAGATGGACACCCCGCCACGGCCCCCAAACCCCCAGGCAGGGAAGGAAGGAAGGAAGGAAAGGCAGGCGCGGCTTGGGCCCCGCCCTCCCTTCTCGGATCCCAAACAACAACTTTCAGTGCCGGTAGTAGGGGGGGGGGGCGTAATTCCAAAGTGTGGCCTAGGGCGCAAAATGTTGTTAATCCGGGCCTGGGAATAATAATTCAATTTGTTTGGGTTACAAAGCAGTGGCAGGAATCCCAAGACACATTTTAACCCTTTCCACCTCTGGAAAAAGGTTGTGGAATGGATGGGAATGCAGAGGGAGAGAGAGGGAGAGAGAGAGAGAGAGAGAGAGAGAGAGAGGGGGAGGGAGGGAGAGAGAGAGAGAGAGAGATCTCATTTCGTGCATGTGTGTGTATACCCTGCCAGCAGTAGCAAGAATGGGGCCACAAGTCATGGAAGGCTTTGCTGCCGTTGTGCCATTGATAATCCAATCTTGTTTTCACACATTTGGCTAATGGGTTTTGAAATTATTTAACTTGTAGTCTCAGCCATCCAGGCATCATGTGTGGACATTAATTCATTAATGGTTCCTTAGTGCCATCTACTGCATTGGTTTGTGTAATTTTTTTGCAATGCATAGTACTATTTAGCAAGACAATGTAAAATATAACTCCTAAATTTTCTCATTTAAAGCCAACATAGAAGGGTGATTGGTTGCTATGGATATAGCAACCTGGAATTGCGTTTATTAACCACTATTATACTATAAATCCCATGTAAAAGGTATCATGCTCAATGTATTAGAGACTGTAGTTTTAAATGCCCGCACAACCTTACTCGTAAACGGAAACGAAGTGGCCCGCCCTCTTCTGCCCGGCTTCATAGGCTACTGTAGGAAAGCTTTACATCTTGTGAAAACACGGGAAATTATAACATAGTTGGCATTCCATCATCGGCTCTGAAATGTTTCAGATGTGATAATCATGTGCTTTAAGAACATTGGCTATTGTCCAACAGAATGAGTTCCATGTGTTCGAGGAAGTAATTTCTGATTTAAATGGGACCTATTCCCTAGTTTAAAAATTCTTTCAAACACAGTGAGATTTTCTTCTTAAGAGGCGTCTGGGACTCCACTGCCATTGCCATTTAGCGATAATGATTTCCTATCAAAGTCATGGGGGGCTATTTTAGAATAAACTAGCTTGGGGACCCGGCGCTGCCCGGGTTATTTGAGGAAGGCATTGTGTGCCCAGGTTGGTTCCTATTAGATCTTTATGTGGCTAGCAGTAGTCTCAGGAACTTAGTGAAGGTACTGCAAGTCCCATTGGCCATGGTCCATCCCCCTCCAAGCAGCTCCAGGGTGTAGAGTGGGTCATGGGGGCTCTGTGTGTCACATTTGGTCTTGATCATTCTTTGGATGAGGGTAGCAGCGGTCTCAGAAGGTGAGTGAAGGTATTTCAAGTCCCATCATATGTGATCCGTCCTCCTTGAAACAGCACCAGGGTGTAGAGTGGGTCAAGGGGGCTCTGTGTGCTAATTTTGGTCTGTATTGGTCATTGGGTGAGGGTCGCGTTGTGAAGTGGGCCATTGGGCCCCTGTGTGGCAAGTTTGGTCCTGATCCGTCACTGCTGTGGGCCGCAGTGTCTGACTGCCTGAGGCCTTTCCTTTTCCCTCTGCATCACCTTAGAATGTTGGAATGTGGATGGCCAATCGGAGTCCTTTATGCAAATGCCATTTCAGTGGCAACCAATCCCCTCTGGGGCTGTGTAATGTTGGAGTTCTGAGGCTGGCCAATCAGAGTCCTTTATGCAAATATTCCCTTAGTGGCAACCTATTGAAATGTTGTCACATATTCCTTGGCACCTCCCAGGAAATGAACATTCCATTTCCAACAGAAAAAAAAACCCCCTGTCATTTGGCTAACTCAAGCATTCAGTTGCATTCTGTTTTGCTGGCCAATCAGAGTTATTTATGCAAATTGTCTCTCAATGGCAACCAATTCCCTCTGTCTGGTGCCTTAGATTGTTGGAGTTCTGAGGCTGGCCAATTAGAGTCCTTTATGCAAATAATCCCACAGTGGCAGCCAATCGAAAAGCTGGCACATATTCCTCTGGACCTCCTGCCCTCCACACCGCCACAAACACTGACTTTTATTATATACATAGAATAGAATAGATAGATGACATACAGCCATCCATGTCAAAAATGGCCTGTGAGATTTAATAAAGGAAACGGCACAAACTACCTGCCTTCATTCTTGTATTCTTGTCAGTTTGTATCAAAATAATTTGAGGCAATTAGTTTGTCCTTGATATTGTCCAGGCAATGCATTTTCCTATCCTGTCACGTATCGTTTGTTTAGAGGGTGTGCAAATCAATATGTAATTCAAAACTAAGACCTGGAAATGGAAATAGAAAAGTCGACAACACCTATTCTGAATCAAATTGCTCTGGCTAAACCTTGCATATTTTTGTTTTAATTTGATACGTATTTTAGGGTTGTTTTCATCAATGTTAACATTCTTCTCATTTTATACATTGGTGGGGTGAGTTCAGGGCTCCGTGTATACTTTGCTACTTATTTTATACAATGTGGTACCAGGGCTGTCCAACTTCCGGCCCTGCAGGTGTTTTGGACTTCAACTCCCAGAGAACCTAGCCAGTTTACCAGCTGTTTGGATTTCTGGGATTTGAAGTCCAAAACACCTGCAGGGCCGGCAGTTGGACAGCCCTGTGGTAGACTATTGGGTATTATCATATTGCTCTATGTATTTATTAGGGGTCAATATCTCCGGTTTTAAATACTTTGAAATCCGTTAATTTTCATATTTAAAATTAATTTCAAAGTTTTTTGACCCAGAAGGGTAATTTCTATACCGAACCTGGGCACCGCCATTTTTCTAAAGGTCACGTTATTAGGTTGTCTTTTCCCCTCTCGGTTCTCAACTTGCGAGAGGAGACTGGAGGCGGCAGCACCCTCCCTTCTCCTCTCGCCAGCTGAGAGCTTCTTATAACAGGAATATCACGGATCCATTTTTCGGGCATCAATTGGTCGGGTCTGTGGCTGTTTTTTTGGGAGAAGGTTTCCCGCTTTCGCGCCTGCTTCCGAGCACCCAGAACTGCAGGAGTACGATGTGTGTAAGTGGCCCTGAGAAGCAATTTTTGAGGACATTGATATTAAGAACATAAGAAGAGCCATGCTGAATCGGGCCTCAGCCCATCTAGTCCAGCATTCTGTGTCACACAGTGGCCCACCAGTTGTACACAGGGATCTCTAGCAGAAAGGAGGGCAAAACCCGCACCTGCTCCCGACCCCCCACAACCAGTACCCGGGGAAATCCTGCCTGCCTCCATCAACACAGAGGTGGCACTTGGATGCCCATTTCAGTAACTACTGATTCCCTTGGTATCCATGAATCTGTCTAATCCTGCCTTGAAGCTGTCCAGGCTGACCGCTGTCACAACCTCCTCTGGAAGTGAGTCCCATAACCCAATGACCCTCTGGGTGAAGAAATATTTCCCTTTATTAGTCCTAACTTTCCTACCTTGGAGCTTCAGGAGTGCCCCTAGTCCTAGTGTTGGGTGACAGAGAAAATATTTTTCTTTATTCACCTTTTCTATCCCATGCATGATTTTATACACTTCGATCAAGTCACCTCTTAAACGCCGTCTTTCAAGGCTGAAAAGACCAAGGCGTTGCAACCTGGTTTCATAAGGGAGCCGCTCCATCCCTTGGATCATTCTTGTTGCCCTTTTCTGTACCTTTTCCGGTTCCGTTATATCCTTCTTGAGGTGCGGTGACCAGAATTGTACACAGTACTCCAGATGTGGCCTCACCATAGATTTGTAGAGAGGCAATACAACATTTGCCGACCTATTTTTGATTCCCTTCCTGATCATGCCAAGCATAGAATTTGCTTTTTTCACTGCTGCAGCGCACTGGGTTGACATCTTCATTGAGCTGTCCACCAAAACCCCAAGATCCCTTTCCTGGTTTGTCTCGGAAAGCTTTGATCCCATCAGTTGATAAGTGTATTTGGGGTTCTTTGCCCCGATGTGCATGACTTTACACTTGTTTTGGTTAAAATGCATTTGCCACTTTGTTGCCCATTCACTCAATTTCGAGAGATCTTTCTGGAGCTCTTTACAGTCAGTTTCATTTTTAACTACCCTGAACAGTTTAGTGTCGTCTGCAAACTTTGCTACCTCACAATTTACTTCTACATCCAGATCATTTATGAATAAATTAAAAAGTAACGGTCCTAAAACTGAACCTTGGGGTACGCCACTTCTCACCTCTTTCCATCCAGAGAAGTGTCCGTTTATTACCACCCTTTGTTTCCTACAGTTTAGCCAGGTTCCAATCCAGGACAAGACCTGTCCCCTGATTCCATGGCTGAAGAGCTTATTTAGGAGCCTTTGGTGAGGGACTTTGTCAAAAGCCTTTTGAAAGTCAAGGTAAACAATATCGACTCGGTCCCCTTTATCTATGTGTTTATTTACACCCTCAAAGAATTCTATCAAGTTAGTAAGACATGATTTGCCTTTGCAGAAACCATGTTGATTTTCCTTCAGCAATGCCTGTTCTTCTATGTGCTTAGTAATTTTTCTTTAATAATGGTTTCCATCACTTTGCCTGGAACTGAGGTTAGACTAACTGGCCTATAATTTCCTGGATCACCCCTGGATCCTTTCTTGAAGATCGGAGTTACATTTGCCTCCCTCCAGTCCTCGGTACAGTGCCTGATCTTAGAGAAAGGTTATATATTTTGGCTAGAATTTCAGCAATTTCACACTTGAGTTCCTTAAGAACTCTGGGGTGGATGCCATCTGGCCCACATGATTTGTTGACATTTAGTTTAGTAAGGCATGTGAGAACATCTTCCTTGTTTATCTCTATCTGGTTTAATTCATTTAATTCCCTCCCTGAAAAAACTGACTCAGCTGCAGGCATATGTTGTCTGTCCTCCTGTGTGAAAACGGAGGCAAAGAAGTCGTTTAGCCGCTCAGCAATCTCCTTGTCTTCACATATTGTCCCTTTCTTACCATTTTCGTCAAGTGGCCCAACTGCTTTTCTAGTTGGGTTTCTGCTTCTGATGTACTTAAAGAAGTTTTTGCTATTTTTTTTAATGTTCTTAGCTATGTGTGCCTCAAAATCTCTCTTGGCTTACCTGACGGTTGCTTTGCATTTAGTTTGCCAGAGCTTGTGTTCCTTTCTGTTCTCCTCAGTAGGAAGAGCCTTCCATTTCTTAAATGAGATTTTCTTCTTTCCAATCACATCTTTTACTTCATTTGTAAGCCATACCGATGTCCTCTTGGACTTTCCCGGCCTCTTTCTTATTTTAGGAATGCATTTTAGTTCGGCTTGTTTTAAAGTATTTTTAAACAGTTTCCAAGCATTCTGGAGGGATTTGATTTTTTTTACTGTTCCTTTTAGTTTGTTCATTACTATTTTTCTCATTTTGGTGAAATTCCCTTTGTGAAAATTTAAGGTCTCTGTGTTAGTTTTCACTGACAGTTTGCTATCCAAACTTAAGTTGAAGGTTATTGTGTTGTGGTCACTGGTACCTATAGGCTCAGTTACAAGGACATCTTGAACGAGATCTTGTTCATTAGTTAGTACCAAGTCCAGGAACCCCTCTCCCCTGGTTGGTTCCATGACCATCTGCTCAAGGGAATAATCAGCTAGCATGTCGAGGAACCTTGTCTCTCTTTCATGCGTAGAACAATAATTTAGCCAATCTATTCGGGGATATTGCTGTTGTAAGAAGCTCATACTGTATTCACAGGAATTTCATTTGCGTTAATTGATTATTTGTTGATATAGCTTGCTTCTATCATGTTGTTAGTGGGCTTTAGGGACTTGTTCAGGCTGAGTGAGTGAGTGCATGCATACCTGTACCCATACTGCCAGCTTACTCAGTAACTTAGTGCATGCTTGGTGCATTGCCTCCTGTGTTTTGTAGGAGTGGATGTGAGCCATCCACCCCTCCCTTCCTTCCCTCGCCAGATCAGATGCCATCCCAGGTTATATCTGCATGGCATCTGATCTGGCAAGGGAAGGAAGGGAGGGGTGGATGACAAGCCAGCTGGCATAAGGAATAATAACGAAAATTCGTTATTAATTATGTTTCTATCACGAAATTTATTTTTAAAAATTCTAATAATTTCTATAACAACCCAGCAACGGAAATCCCCGAGTTTAGAATCAATTTTTTTATGGATCAACCACCCCTAGTATTTATATTTTGTGACAGATATTGCCTATTTGTGTATATGGGTGCCAATTAATGCCCACATAGACCACCGCCTTGAGGAAGCTCGTAGAGCAAAACGTGTTGGCAGCTTTATCTGGCAGCTTTATCTCCAGCACATGATTTGGCAAGTCCATCGTAGTAGAGGAGGACGCTGAATATCTTCTAGTACGTCTCCTTCTGAATTAGGATGCAGCGAACTCCATTCGCATTACATACCTTTGAGAGTTTTCCTTTTTTCTGGAAATTATCTGGGCGGGATCACCTGCCGGTTCATGAGTCTTGCATCGAGCGAGTTGATATTCTTATGTGACTGAACTGATATTGTCAATGTTATTTGCACCTACATCTCATTGAGTGCCATCAATTAGCAACGGGTGATAGACTATGTTACACGGACTGAGTATTTTTCCGCTTTGAGTAACTCCAACAATATATCAATGGACATTATTGAGTTGTGCTATTTGTATGTAGATGTGATTTGTGTGTAGATGTGATTATTTATTTATTTATTATTTGGGCTTATATACCGCCACTCCTCGAAGGCTCTGAGCGGTTTACAAAAAACCCATATAATAACATATAACAATTAAAACCAAGTTAAGACCAAATTAAGGCCAGTTCATAGTTCAAAAGGCTTCAGAAACAAATATGTTTTACATGCCCTCCGGAAGGCAAGCAAGTCTCGCAGGGCTCGGACTTCAGCAGTCAATGCATTCCATAATGAAAGAGCCACGATCGAAAAGTCTCTGCGCCTGGTCAGACGGAAGATCTTCAAATTGGGGGTTTCCAATAGATTTTGATCTTCAGATCGAAGTGATCCCTGGGGTTGGTAGGGGGCGAGGCAGTCTATTAATAACATTTATTATACTAATGATATTTGAAATTTGCTCATTATATGTACTTATAGATTACCCATAGTCCTAGGACTGTCACTTATTAATGTTGTCCCTGATATGCTTTCCTTGGTTTGTTCATAGGTAACCTTAGCTTTGTGTTGAAGATTGTTCTTTGCCAAAGACCATTTCATTTCATTTCATTTCAATTTATTATTTCATGAGTCGCTCTCCACCGACGTGCTCCGAGCGACTTACAATAGCAATAAAACCTACATATACATATTTGATGTCAGTAGGCAACTGAATCCACATCATTGCTTTAAACCTAGAATTGCTACTTGCTAAACATGTTCCTCATATTTTTCTAATGCTTCTACATAAAAGTAGAAGCCTGGAACGTCTAGGATGTCCCCCCAAATTCCTCAAAGTGATTATCCTGTTACATGAGGGCCAGCACGGTCAAGTCAGATACGGCGATGCTCTCTCGGAGCCCTTTCTCATAACTAACGGAGTGAAGCAAGGTTGGGTTCTTGCACCAACCCTATTCACAATCTTCTTCAGCATGATGCTCCAAAGGGCTATGGCAGACCTCGAAGAAGAAGAAGAAGACGGCATATATATACGCTATCGTACCGATGGTAGCTTGTTCAACTTAAGCCGTCTGAGAGCTCGCACTAAGACTCTAAACTATCTCGTCCGTGAGCTTTTTGCTGACGATGCTGCCCTTGTCGCCCATTCAGAAGCAGCCCTGCAGTGCCTCACATCCTGCTTTGCAGCAGCTGCAGAGCTGTTTGAGCTGGAAGTCAGCCTGAAGAAAACGGAAGTCCTCTACCAGCCCACACCACAGGAAGAACACCATCATCCCCACGTCAACATAGGCACGTCTGTGCTTAAATCCATTCAGCAGTTCACCTACCTGGGAAGCATCATCTCTTCAGACGCCAAGATTGACAAAGAGATAGATCACAGACTATCAAAGGCATAGAGTGCATTTGGAAGGCTTCACAAAAGAGTCTGGAGCAACAACCACCTGAGGCAAAGCACCAACATCAGTGCGTACAGAGCTATAGTACTGTCTATTCTCCTCTATGGGTCTGAAACTTGGGTCACCTATCGCCAACACCTACGACTCCTTGAACACTTTCATCAGCGCTGTCTTCGCACAATCCTAAATATACACTGGACCGACTATGTGACGAATGTTGCTGTCCTTGAGCAAGCAGGGATCACCAGCATTGAGGCCATGCTATTGAGAACACAGCTGCGCTGGGTAGGGCACATCCATAGGATGGAGGACCACCGCCTCCCAAAGATACTACTCTATGGTGAACTCGCCACGGGTCAGCGCAAGACAGGCGCCCCAAAAAAGAGATATAAGGACTCCCTGAAACAACATCTCAGGCTCGGCCAGATTGATCACCAACAATGGTCCTCCCTGGCCTCACATCGGGAGGCATGGAGACGCACTATCCACAATGCTTCAGCCTCTTTCGAGAAGACACGCCGAATGGGTTTCGAAGAGAAACGACAACGCAGAAAGAACCGCAACTTGGAAACAACATCACCTAAGGCAGTGTTTCCCAACCTTTTTTGAGCCGCGGCACACTTTTTACATTTACAAAATCCTGGGGCACACCACCAAGAGAAATGACACAAAATGACACTCTAACACAGTAATATATATAGTTAATGTGTTTTTAAATGTATTTATACACTCAGCGTGAAACCTGGGCCCGTTTCGATGAACTTAACATAGATATCCTGGCAGGAATGGCAGAAAGACACAAACTTCCCACACAGAAATCCCATAACCAAGAGAAAATGCTATAAGAGTTTGATGGGCATTGACCTTGGGGTTTGGAGTTGTAGTTCACCTATATCCAGAGAGCACTGTGGACTCAAACAATGTTGGATCAGGACCAAACTTGGCATGAGTACTCAATATGCCCAAATATGAACACAGGTGGAGTTCAGGGGAAATAGACCTTGACATTTGGGAGTTGTAGTTGCTGGGATTTATAGTTCCCCTACAATCAAAGAGCATTCTGAACCCCACCAATGATAGAACTGGGCCAAACTCCCACACAGAACCCCCAGGAGGCAAGAGGAGGTCTCTACTTGGGGGAAAGGGAGGTGGGTCTTCCCAGTGCATGAAGAGGGAGAGACCAAGTTGACAACGGGTGGGGAGGGGGGTGGTTGTAATTTTGTGCCTTTATCGAGGTAGGTTTCTTAGGGTTTGTATACTTCAACACACTAGACTCTCCCCCCTCCCCTCCTGGAGGTCTCAATTTCCCACGGCACACCTGATGATCGCTCACGGCTCACTAGTGTGCCCCGGCACACTGGTTGAGAAACACTGACCTAAGGAGACTTTCTGCTGTGCTTTCTGCAACCGAACTTGCCTATCTCAGATTGGCCTTTTTAGTCATCAACGCGCTTGTAAAAAGCGTGGGATGAGTCCTTCCTGAATCTTCGTTTGCGAAGTAATGCCGAGAGAGAGACATAAAAGTAAACAAATGTGTCTCTCTGAGCTGCTAGTTTAGAATACTGAGTAAATAACCATCTCGGAGCAATTGTTTGCTGGCAGCAAGCCTCAGGGCCATTTAAGAAGTACATGGTGACATAGAGATTCATTACTGTTTCTGTTCTTTCAATTTAAATCCCTGTAAACCATTGGGATAGATCTGCTGATGAGATAGGCTTTTATAATCACTTGAGCAGACATTCAAGAGATCCCAATCAGCAAAAGAGAAACACTGAGGCTTGAGCCGATCCTGCTTCGTCACATATCTTTGGAACAATCTGATTGATTCCGTATGCATTGCATTGGGGCTGGGAAAGCTTTATCACTGGCATTCATGCACCCAGGTCTCTATGCCATATGTCACATCTTTAAAAATGTCCGTGACAAAGATATAGCACTATAGTTCAGGGAAGTGCAGTTGATCTATTTAACACACACAGGGACAAAACACATATTAAGTGCCACGCCAACTATAAATCCCAGAATTACGGTGGAACTATGCCACTTAAAATGCTGTGAAATTGCTATAGCTGTGTGCTTTAAATATACTCAATAGTCTTCCTTTTCCACTTTCAATTAGCTGTTTTCCTGTATTGGTGAAACTATATTTTACTGTTTATTTTAATCGACAAATTTTCATCTAAAATTGGTCTGATAGATTCCTTAGTTGCATAATAGTGTGATGTTTCAGCCTGGTGTTCCTGTGCATGATGGGAATGATGGGATTGGTGTTTATTTTATATTTATTTATTTATTTCAGGATTTTACCCCGCTCTTCTCAACCCCGAGACTCAGAGAGACTTTACAGTACGGCACAATTCGATGCCACATCATACAGTATAAAACCCCCAAACCCCACAACAATTAAAATACATTAAAACAACATTAAAATACAGTTCCATCAACAACATACAGTCATTCCAAGTTAAAACAATATTCACTCCATAAAAACATTGGCCCTCTTTCATCCATTCCATTAAAATCCGTGCCTAACATGCTGCTTAGTGCTGGTGTGCAAACGCCTGGTCCCAAAGCCAGATTTTACCTTCTTCCTGAATGCCAGGAGGGATGAGATGGACCGCACCTCCGTAGGGAGCGCATTCCACAGGCGGGGGAGCCATCAGCCGAGAAGGCCCTGGTCCTCGTCCCCACCAACCGCATTTGAGAAGTCGGGCGGAAGCGAGAGCAGGGGCCTCCCGGATGATCTTAGGTTACGGGTGGGACGTGCGGCCGATGCGTTCGGATAAATAAGCTGGGCCAGAACCGTATAGAGCTTTAAAGGTCAAAAACCAGCACTTTGAATTGAGCCCGGAATAGGACCGGCAGCCAGTGGAGCTGACACAACAGGGGGTGGTATGCTCCCCTGTATGTAGCTCCCGTTGTGTTCATGTGCATGATGGGGATGCTGGGATTGACAGTGAGCATACTGATGTGCAATGGGAAGTTTCTGATGAGGCTTCTGATCCTGAGAACAGTTTAATTCCCAGGGCACTGTTAGAGAAACCTTCCTTCGTTAAGGGCTCAGAAGACCTTGGCAGAGATAGCGCTGCACCGGAGAATGTTAATGACCAAGAGATGATGTTTGATCGCAGGGCCAACATTCGGGAGTATAGACAGGCCTCCCATGACCTTCGCCGCAGCTGCAGGCTCCGTTCAGGGGATACAAAGTGAAACTGGGTTTTCTGTACTTAAGAAAGACCCACGCTTCAGTTTCCAGGCTTCGTAGATCGCATAGGGCATCCTGGTAGATCGCAGGCAGGGTGGGAGGAAGGCTCAGTCCCGCCCCGCAGGCTCCCGACGCCGCCCAAGTGCTGCCGGCCCTTTCCACACAGTTGAATAAAATCCCATGTTTTCTGCTTTGAACCAGGTTATATGGCAGTGTGGACTCTGAAAACCCAGTTCAAAGCAGATATTGTGTTATATGTGTTATAGCACCGGGAATGTGGCTCAGCTGGCTGGGTGCCAGCTGCATAAGATCTCTACTGACCAGAAGGTCATGAGTTCACGAGTTTGAGGCCTGCCTGGGTTGAGGTGCGCTCTTGACTTATTGTGTAGCCTGTTGTCGACCTTTGCAACCCAAAAGACAGTTGCATCTGTCAAGTAGGAAATTAAGGTACCACTAAATTTAACTGATTTACGCGGCCATTAAAAAGATCTCCAGGAAACACGCTGAGGAATGAAGAAGTGCAACAGCTCCCCCTGGTGGCCAGATGTTAAAAATTGCCTCTGTCTGTCTTGTGTGTTTGTGTGTCTAAATGTAATGTGTACATTGTAATCCGCCCTGAGTCCCCGTGGGGTGAGAAGGGCGGAATAGAAATAAAGTAAATAAATAAATATGTTTCACATTTTTGTAGTGGGTAGGTAGATCATTTTGACTTGGTTGTTTTATAAGTAGCTCGCATGCTGAAAAAGTGTGAGCACCCCTGGCCTCCTGGCACGAGACGGACTGCACCTCACAGGAAGGGATATTTTTGCTCAGAGACTATCAAGCCTGATCAGGCGGACTCTAAACTAGGTTGTATGAGGGAAGACAGCATTATCCTTGGAAACAGTAGTTTATCAAGGCCCAGAGTGAACAGACAAAATGCTAAAGAGGGGGTTGGACAAACACAACAAATACCAAGCAGCCAGGGGACAATAATCACAAATAACCAGCTAAAGGGAATGCCCCAAGGTCTTAGATGTCTTTACCACCCTGAGTCCCTATGGGGAGAGAGGGTGGTCTAGAAACAAAGTGTTATTATTATCATTATTTGAATCACAACAAGATGAAGCTACAGCAAACACGATCACTCTGCTGGTTGTTGTATTGGATGACATGTCGGGAAAAAAACTCATTTAAAAATGTAGTCATTAATTTAGATTGATGTTTCACTTGGGATAAGGCAGTTTGAATAAAACCTTTTAGTTTTATTCAGAGCTGTAAAATATTTGGAATAGAATGGAATAATGGAGTGGCCATGAATAATAACATTTCTGAGCACTTTCTGGGATTTGATTTGCTACATGCCTTTGTTGTCATCAATAATTCATCATTTAAAAGTGTTATTTTTTATACTTCAAAATGAAGTTATTTTCAAATATGTCTAATTTTAAACTAGAGCATACAATATAATCACAGAAGAATTAAAAGAACTTTAATTCTTCTAGTCCAGTGTTTCCCAACCTTTTTTGAGCCGCGGCACACTTTTTACATTTGCAAAATCCTGGGGCACACCACCAACCAAAATGACACTCTAACACAGTTATACATATAGTTGATATGTTTTTAAATGTATTTATACACTCAGTGTGAAACCTGGGCCTGTTTTGATGAACACAACATAGATATTAGGCATGGTTTAGAACCCAAAAATAGGAAATCCAGAAAATCTAAAAGGGGGTATTTTTTTGATTAGTAATAGAAAGACTTACAAAAAAAATTTCCCTTGGAAGGTTTCAGCAAAAAAAGGAGGAGCCCCCCCGCTCCTGGCTGCCTCTCTCTCACCACATCCTGAGGAGCGAGGGCCCAAGTTTGCCCAGGCTGAGAGGAAAACAAGAGGCCTGAGGCTGTGAGAATGGTGTGAGTTGAAGTCCAAAACACCTGGAGGCTGAAGGTGGCCTGTGCGGTGGGCAAGACAGAGCAACGGGGAAGAGAAAGGGGGGGGAGAAGCCACCAGGAAAGAGGAGGAGGCAGAGGAGAAGCATGTGAGAGAGTGCAGGAAGAGAAAGGAGGAGAAGCGTGTGTGTGTGTGTGTGTGTGTGAAGTTGGCCTGTGCGGTGGGGCAAGACAGAGCAATATGGGGAAGAGAAGGGAGGGGGGAGAAGCGTGGAGGACTACACTTTCCAGAATGCCTAGCAGCAGCGTCACTTCCAGTTCCCCATAGAAATGTGGGAAAAAGAAGAAGATGAATGAAGGCGGGAAGGAAATGAGGGGGAGAAGACAGGGAGAAGTGAGTAGTACAATAATTAAGAATTTATTACGATCGTAATGCAAATTGTTGGCCTCAAGGACCGTAAAAGAAAGTCTACTTCCTGGTTAGCTGCCGTGATGCGTATAAACTAGAAAGTCCCATCACATACGAATCACTTACGATTTCTTTTAATTTTCATAACTTTTTTCTCATGCCTAATAGATATCCTGGCAGGAATGGCAGAAAGACACAAACTTCCCACACAGAACTCCCAAAACCAAGAGAAAATACTATAAGAGTTTGGTGGGCATTGACCTTGGGGTTTTGGAGTTGTAGTTCACCTATATCCAGAGAGCACTGTGGACTGAAACAATGTTGGATCAGGACCAAACTTGGTGTGAATACTCAATATGCCCAAATATGAACGCAGATGGAATTCAGGGGAAATAGACCTCGACATTTTGGAGTTGTCGTTGCTGGGATTTATAGTTTCCGTACAATCAAAGAGCATTCTGAACCCCACCAATGATGGAACTGGGCCAAACTTCCAACACAGAACCCCCAGGAGGCAAGAGGAGGGCTCTACTTGGGGAAAGGGAGGCGGGCCTTCCCAATGCATGGAGAGGGAGAGACCAAATAGACAACGAGTGGAGAGGGGGAGGGGTGTTTGTAATTTTGTGCCTTTATCGAGGTAGGTTTCTTAGGGTTTTTATACTTCAACACACTAGTCTACCCCCCCCCCCCCCCGCTTTCCTGAAGGTTCCAATTTCCCACGGCACACCTGATGATCGCTCACGGCACACTAGTGTGCCCCGGCACACTGGTTGGGAAACACTGTTCTAGTCAAATATTCCTGAGTTCCACATGTTCCAGACTTGGTTCCCGATTACTTCACATCTTGCCTTGAGGCCGTAACAGGTTGGCTGTGTTCCAGTAGAGTGAGGGTGAATCCGGCAAAGACGGAGATCTTGTGGCTGGGTCGTCCTGGACTAGATGAGGTTAGGTTGCCCACCATAGATGGTGAACCTCTCTCTCCAGCTATCACCATCAAAAGCCTTGGTGTCATTTTTGACTCGTTATCGGCAATGGAGGCCCAGGTCTCCGCCGTCAGTAAGTCGTCCTTTTCCCATCTTCGGCAGGCTAGGCAGCTGGCGCCCTACCTGTCCAGGGATGATCTGGCTACAGTGGTTCATGCCACGGTAACTTCAAGAATTGACTACTGTAATGCCCTTTATGTTCGCCTTCCCTTATCGGTGACCCAGAGACTTTGACTAGTATAGAATGCGGCGGCCAGACTCCTCACGGGAACTCCGTGAGGAACAATATAACACCTGTTCTATACAGACTGCACTGGCTTCCGGTCGAGTTCTGTATTACTCACAAGGTGCTGGTACTAACCTTTAAGGCCTTGCATGGCCAGGGGTCAGCATACCTACGGGAACGCCTCTCTCCGTGCCGACCCTGAAGATCACCTCGCTCAGACCATCAGAATCTTCTACAGGTCCCTGGCCCTAAGGAAGCCCATCTGACATCAACCTGCCGTAGAGCTTTCTCAGTGATGGCCCCATCACTCTAGAACGCACTCCCTCCTTACATCAGAGCCACCCGTGATCAAAACTTTGCGGGGTTCCTCGGGGAGCCATCCTCTCCCCCTTGTTATTTAACATCTACATGCAACCACTCGCTCAGCTGGTACGTAGCTTTGGGCTTGAGTGTCACCAGTACGCTGATGACACTCAGCTCATTCTGAGGATGGAGGTCTGGCCGGACTCTGTACCCAATAATTTCCATCTGTGCCTTGAGGCCGTCACTGGATGGCTGCGAGCTAGCAGGTTGAAGGTGAATCCGGCGAAGACGGAGATCCTCTGGCTGGGTTGTCGGGGCGATAGGGATATCCAACTGCCGACCCTGGATGGCGAGGAACTATGCCTGTCATCTCTATATATAAAATGTTAACATACGTGCAATGACTGATATAGACAAAGCAACTATAAGTCCCAGAACCACGAAACTAAACAGCTACATTAACCATACCGCGAGGTACCTACAGGGCCAAAAAAAACGGCCCTAGGTACCTCGCAACACCCTGAGAAACAACCCCCTAAAATTGGCCACCGTAACCTGCATCCCGGCCTCTTTGCTGGCAGCGCGAACGTTTAGAACGTTCACGCACCAGCCCTCCTCCTCCCCCCTCCCCCCTGGGATCGGGAATCGCAGTGCCGGGGAGGAGGGATTAAGGAGGCGCCTCCCTTCCTCCTCCTCAGTCCCTCCTCCTCCGTCCCGCCTCCCGCCACGCCGCTGCGATCGGGAATCTTCCTCGCTCCGGCGGGTTCCCGGGGGAGGCGGGAGGGAAGCTGCCCTTTTCCCAGGCACCTCTTCCTCCTCCTCGCCCCGCCCTCCTCCCTTGATTGAAGGAAGGAGGGGGGAGAGGAGGGAGGGAAGAGGTGCCCGGGAAAGGGCAGCTTCCCTCCTGCCTCCGCCCGGGATCCGGAGGAACCCGCCGGAGCGAGGAAGGCCCTGGCGGCAAACCCGGCGGGAGGAGGCGGAACAGGAGGACAGAGCAGCGAGGGGGCAGGATCGCAGCCTCTGTGCATGGCTACGATCCTCCCCCCCTCGCTACTCTTTCCTCCTCCTTACCGGCTGCTTTGCCGCCACGGCCTTCCTCGCTCCGGCGGGTTCCTTCCAGGAGAGGAGGAGAAAGAGGAGGAGGAACCCCTGCCGCGCATACGCGCACGGCGGGAGGCGCCTCTTTCCCCTCCTCTCCCCGCCCTCCTTCCTTCCCCAGAAACTTTCTTTACCTTCTACAGGGAACATCCCTCCAACGCTGAGCCGATGGCATGTTTCCTGGAACAAAAAAACAAAATCTTTGCACATTTCCCTGAATCCTTTGCAGCAGGACACGCCCACCACTGGGAGGGAAAGGAAGAGGCCGGAGAGGGAGGCTTGGCTGGACACACATATACATATATACACATCCACACACAAATATACATACACACATACATATACACATGCACACACATATATACATACACACATATACATATATACATCCACACATATATACATATATACACATCCACACATATATACATATATACACATCCACACACATATATACATACACATATACACACATGCACACACATATATATATATACATACACATCCATCCACACATATATAGCACAGCAACGTGCCCTGACTCTCCTCCCTTTCCCCCACCCCTTCCGGTTGTCATTTATTGCTATAGTCATCTGTAAAAGGCCGGGGTGTTCAGTTGGATCCTCTGCTGTCAATGCAGACCCAAGTCTCCACTGTCAGCAGAATTGCATTCTTCCATCTGTGGCAGGCGACGCGTCTAGCCCCCTATCTGTCCCGGAACAATCTAGCTACAGTAAGCCAAGCCACGGTCATCTCAAGATTGGACTACTGTAATGCTCTTTACATTGGCCTTCCCTTGTCTGTGATCCGGAAACTTAAGCTTGTTCAGCATGCTGCAGCCCGGCTACTCGCGGGGGAGCCCGCGACGTGCCGCATAACTCCAATCTTGTGTGATCTGCACTGGCTACCGATTGAACGCCGGATCACTTTCAAGGTGTTAGTTCTTACTTTCAAGGCCTTATATGGTCTGGGGCCAGTGTACTTACAGGATCGCCTAATTCGATACAACCCCCTGAGGTCACTATGGTCAGAAGACCTGAACCTTCTAACCATTCCCTCTGTCAAGTCCTTCCGTCTTACTTCAACCAGGCGGTCATCTCCATGCGCGCAGGTAGCGCGTTGTGTTTTTGTTTCAACAAAAAAATAATTGGTCCGTGAACTGCGCCCCCCTCAGCTTGTGCCCCTAGGCCATGGCCTAGGTTGGCCTTATGAGTAATCCGGGCCTGGTTACCTTGGGCAAGTGAGGTGATGGATGAGCACACTGAAATGCAAATAAAACCAACAATAGGGAGCAACTCACCATCTGTAATCCAGCTGGCCTGAAATTATTTGAATATTATTTTCTGAGACAGTTTATTGTGGTTTGAATTTTGTTTGCATTTGACATAGCTCTGCTAGAATCCCCCTTGTGCAATATTATTGTGATGCTCATTATGGACCTTGGATACACAAAAATGTGGTCTTTGAGGTCGTTCCACCTATCTATTATTGTCATATATTAATCAAGTAGCAGCTGCTCATGATAAAATCAGTGATCCAATGAAATTAATAAATTATAGAGATGTAAGTGGGGAATGATCTACACGCAGGATTTCCTTAGACACTTTTCTTCTCAAGTCATCTCTATACAACGGCCCTGTCTTCCTGGCAGCCTGTTAATCCGTACAGACAGGCTAATTAATTTCACTCATGAAGATACATAGACCAAGCAACTGAGGGAGAAGCGCATGGGGAATTTTTCTGCTATGTTTCCACAAAGTAGAATAACTCTGGTTTCTGATGTTTATTAAAATGAAGTAGGCATTGCCGCATACTTTATGAAAGATGAATTTTATACTAGATATTATTTTAGTGGTGCAAAAGGGATATTTAAAATAACCTTTTCCACCAGTTGTATTCAATTACCTCAAAGTTTCAGTTGTTTTTATACTTTCCCAAGAGACGTGCTCAATATCCGAACACGTGCGCTTCCTTTCTGTATTCAGACTTGCAAATGAGGCTCTGCTTTTTTGTGCTCTTACTTTGCGCTCGTGTTGCGTTCTCTGTTGTAGCCGTTCCGTCTTTAAAAGGGTCATATTCCCAGTTCCCAAGATTTCATATTAAGTTTCAGGGTGTAGTTTTCTCTGGTTTCCATACATTATAGCAATGCGGATTTTGTGCACATGAGTGTGTGCATCAGGGTGGCAATATTTTCAGTGTGGATTATTTTCAAAGTGCTGGTATTAACCTTTAAGGCAGGGGTGGGCAATTATTTTTTCCACGGGGCCACATGAGAGCCAAAAAATATTATGGAGGGCCGCACCTGAAGGCGGAGCGGTATAATAATCTACATTATTTATTTATTTATTCACTTACTATATTTACTATATATTACACATCATTAATATTAATATATTAATATATCAAGAAATATTCATATATTATTAGTATTAACATCATAATTATTATATTATAGTATACTAGCTGTACCCGGCACGCGTTGCTGTGCCCTTTTTAGGAGATGCGAGAAAGTCCAATCATCCACGATGTGCCCTCCTCTAAACTGCAGTTGGATGGAGGCATGGTGTGCCAAGTTGGGTCTTTAACGGTCTTGGTTCTGGGCCGCAGTGGTCTGTGGGGAATGATGGGTTTTGAAGTACTACAAATCCCATTTTCCATGGTGGTACTTCAAGTCCCATCATGCATGGTGGGGGCTCTGTGTGCCAAGGTAGGTTACTGTAAATTCAGGCCATACACAATGTCCCATGAGCTGAGGCCTAGTTAGGAACAGCAAGTTAATGAAGCCTTACTGTCAATTCAGGCCATACACAATGTCCAATGAGCTGAGGCCTAGTCGGGAGAATCAAGTTAATGAAGCCTTACTGACAATTTAGAGCGTAAACAGCTTCCCAGTAATTGAGGGCTAGTTAGGGAAATCAAGTTAATGAAGCTAATGAAGTTAATCAAGTTAATTTTGGGCGTGGTCTGTGATTTTTCGGTTGGAAGTGATTTGGGTGTTTGTGTTGGGGATTGGCAGTTTATTATGGATTGGAATTTTCATGTTGGCTGGCCAGTGCAGCAGTTATGCAAATCCGCCCTTATTGGCAGCCAATCATGTTGTTCAGAATGTAGAGGCTGGGTGAGTCTTTGGCTGCCCCGGAGGATGCTGGTAAATGTAGTTTTATTTTTACTCGTTGTTTTGGGGGCCTTTTAGGTTTGGGGGAGAGTTTCTTTGCTACAAACGTACCTTGCTTGAGGCCTATTTCTGTTGGCAAGTATTGTGTATCTGCGTTGTAAGGTTTCTTTGTTTGAGGGATACATCACATGACGTGAACCCATTTATATAATAGATACAGTATATATATAGACATTATAATATATTGACATTATAATATAATATAACATTATATTATATTATTTATTATATTATTATATAATTATTTCAAAATTATTATACAATAATAATAAAAACCACTAAAATAAAATAATGCTTCCTTGTAGTCCCCTTCTCTGGAGAGTTTTATGCAGAGGCTTGATGGCCATCAGTCGGGGGTGCTTTGATTGTGTATCCCTGGGGGTTGGGCTGGATGGCCCTGGGATCCCTTCTCTCTCGATGACTTCCTGTTCCCACCTTTCTAAAAACCTCCTGACAGCGAGCCTTTGAGATTCATGACGGAAAAGGAAGAGATCGAACCCCGGGCGAGGCGAGCGGCGAGCGAGCCTGCCTGCCTGCCTGCCTGCCTGCTGGGGCCCTTAGGAGGGCCGGATAGAATCGGCCAAAGGGCCACATCCGGCCCCCGAGCTGTAGTTTGCCCACCCCTGCTTTAAGGCCTTGTATGGTCTAGGGCAGGGGTGCTCATTAGGTAGATAGCGATCTACTGGTAGATTGCGTAGGGCGTCCTGGTAAATCGCAGGCAGGGTGGAAGACTCAGTACCGCTCCGCAGGCTCCCGACGCCGCCCAGGTGCAGAAGGAGGTTGGACTGGATGGCCCTTGGAGGTCTCCTCCTATTCTAGGAACCCGTTGTTGTTGTTCTTGTTGTTATTATTATCAGAGGCTGAATGGCCATCTGTGAGGAATGCTTTGATTGTGTTTTTCCCTTATGGAAGAAGGAGGTTGGACTGGATGGCCCTTGGAGGTCTCCTTCTACTCTAGGAACCTATTGTTGTTGTTGTTACTATTATTATTATTAGTAGTAGTAGTAGTAGTAGCAGAGGCTGAATGTATATCATCATCATTATTATGATGAATAAATTCAGGGGCTTATGATACTCACATTTAGTTGAATTCAGTCTTAAAATGTATTATATGGCTCTCACTGAAACAAATTTCCAAATATTTTGCTTTTATGGCTCTCTGAGTAGTTGGTAAGTAGATCATTTTGACTTGGTTGTTTTATAAGTAGCTCGCATGCCGAAAAAGTGTGAGCATCCCAGCACTGGAGGATCTATAGTAGATCTACTCAGAGACCATAAAAGCAAAATATTTGGAAATTTATTTCAGTGAGAGCCATATAATATACTTTAAGACTGAATTCAACTAAATGTGAGTATAATAAGCCCCTGAATTTATTCATAGAAATAATGATGATGATAATATTCATTCAGCCTCTGCTACTACTACTAATAATAGTAACAACAACAACAACAATAGGTTCCTAGAGTAGAAGGAGACCTCCAAGGGCCATCCAGTCCAACCTCCTTCTGCACCTGGGCGGCGTCGGGAGCCTGCGGGCGGGACTGAGCCTTCCTCCCGCCCTGCCTGCGATCTACCAGGACGCCCTACGCGATCTACCAGTAGATCGCGATCTACCTAATGAGCACCCCTGCTCCAGTGTGATTCGATTTCATGCTTCCAGCCCAGGTATAATCAATATGTAGTGTTTGCTATTATCCATAGTTCCAGGCATCCATGTGTGTGTGTGTTTGTGTCTTGGAACCTATCCTCCATGCATAATCATACACACACACACACACACACCCCTCTGAAATCATGAAATATTTCATAGTGTGGAATTTACTCTCCAGGCAGAATTGTCTGGCATTGATTCAAATATCTTTTCAGTACGAAGTGAAAACTTTTCCCTTCATCCGGGCTCTTTTATTGCTGTTTTTAGAGCGCTGCGCATTTTAGCACTTCCATTTATTCATCATTGTCATATTTAAATAATGTGTTCTCTGCTCTAAAATATTTTTTTTTTATCCTGATTGGGTGGGATATAAACCTTCAAACCTTCATAGGGGGAGACCTGGTTTGCTGTTTTGCTCAAATCCCAGGAGAAGTCGGCATTAAGCTTGCATAGTTCTATAGTACTCATGTATAGCCTTGCTCATGCTGATTCAGCTGCGGGGCTCCTTGTGGAACGCCATTGCAGTATTCCTGAGTAGAAGGCGTCACCGTGCCTTATTTGTGAAAACATAAACAACCTTAACCACGTGAACAGGAGGGGGAAAAAAGTATTAATAATATACCTTAGGTAAAAAGTCATTGGCATGACTGTGATACTGGTTCTAACTCAGCGAAAGTGGGTGAACATAATTTTACAGAGTAGAAGGAGTGAAGAAATAAAAATACGAGAAGGAGAGGAGATTAAAAAAAGATACCAGCATCAAAACAACACACACATACTCACATACAATCGCACTTCACTACGAAGGTGGGTCAATAAGTCCGTGACTTTTTGAATTTCCCGCCTCTTTACTGAAAGGGTGACACTGCTCCTGTCAAGAGGCACCTGTCAGTTGACTCCTGTCAAAATGTGAACAAGCTGCATCATTTAGTTTGTGTTTGACAGCCATTGATAGCAGACTACTGCCTGATTGGAGGGAAAAATGGAAAAAAGTGAATTTCATGTGCTCATTAAACATTATTTTTTGCAGAAAAAAACCATCACTCAAACCAAGGCTAAGTGTGATAAATACTATGGGGACTCTGCACCATCAATTTCAATGGTAAAAAAGTGGTTTACTGAATTTTGTTGTGGCCGTACAAGCACGGAAGATGCCGAACGTTCTGGACGCCCAGTTGAGGTCTCTACACCTGAAACAATTGAAAAAATGCACAATATGGTTTTGGCTGATCGGACATTGAAAGTGCGAGAGATTGTGGAAGCCATAGGCATCTCACGCGGCTCAGTGGTTTCAATTTTAAATGATCACTTGGGTATGAGAAAGCTTTCCGCAAGATGGGACCAGGACAATGCAAGGGTGCACACAATGCAAAGGGTGCACACATGTGCACTTTCCATGGCAACAATCCATGAATTGAGATACAAACTGCTTCCTCATCCGCCCTATTCTCCGGATTTAGCCCCGAGTGACTATTTCTTGTTTCCAAACCTGAAGAAATGGCTCGGCGGAAAGAGATTTGACTCCAACGATGAAATCATCTCACAAACAAATACCTATTTTGATGACCTCGACAAATCTTATTTTTTGGAAGGGATTAAAAAAAATGGGAGAAACGTTGGACAAAGTGTATAGAGCTCAAAGGAGACGACGCTGAAAAATAAAATGTTTTTTTTAATCCACAAACCTGTGTTTCAGTCAAAAAGTCACAGTCGTATTGACCCGCCCTCGTATCTTATCCATATCATTTCCAGATCCCAGGGGAACTCTTTTCTGACTAGCTATAATTGGAAGCAGCAGCAGATGTGAAAGACATTGTGTTATTGGAAACAGTCAGCAGAAGGAGACGGGAGGTCGGAGAAAAACGACACGCATGGTTATGTGACTATGGATGGTCAGAAAACAGAACCATCCTTTTTTTTTGAATGCAGGAAATGTATGAACATAAAAGAAATATGTTGGATCAGACTGAGAGGCTGTTATTCCAGCATCCTGTTTTCAAAAGTGATTGAGCAGATGTTTTTAGGAAGGCCACAAACATATCAGGCCAGGCATGTAGCCAGGGGGGGGGCTAAGGGGGCTTCAGCCCCCCCGGAAATTCTCAGGGTGGTCCAATAAAAGGCCTTACTGGTACATTATTTAAACTGTTATGTTTATTCATATCATGATCTGATCACCATGCTCATTATATCCCACATTAATGGGGTTATTGGGATAACAATACAAAAGGTTTGCTAGGGTAGACCCTCTTCCACCAGTCTCAGCCCCCTCGAACCAAACTCAGCCCCCCCAACCAAAATCTGGCTTCCCAACCAAACTCAGCCCCTCAAAATCCTGGCTCGCCCCCAACCAAACTCAGCCCCCGAACGAAAATCCTGGCTCGCCCCGAACCAAACTCAGGCCCCGAACCAAAATCCTGGCTACGGCCCTGTATCAGGCAGAAAGAGCTTGTCTGCTTCTCAAATTTGTCAAACCCCCTCCTCTAAAGCAGTGTTTCTCAACCAGCGTGCCATGGCACACTAGTGTGCCGTGACGGACCTCCTGCTGTGCCGCGAGAAAAGCTCTCTGCCCCCCTTCCTTCCCCCCTCCTCCTGCCGAACTCCTGCTGCTTGGGGGAGGAGGAGGAAGGAGGAGGAAAGGGCCGGGCGGTGGGGGAGGAGGAGGAAGGGCCGGGCGGTGGCGAAGAAAAAAAAGGGGCCAGAGTGCCGCCTCCTTCGACCGTTTCCCCAGCCAGCTTCCAATCCGCCATGACTCTCGCCCCTCGCTCGCTGAAGCCGCGTGGAGGAGCCCCGCCCACTGAAGCCCATCCACGGCTCATGCTCCTCCGTGGGAGAGCTGAAGCTGGGGGGAGGGGGCGGGGCATGGCGCGGCCTGGCTCTGCCCCCTCCCCTGGCTTTGGCACTCCCAGCAGCTGCTCCAGCGTTGAGGGGACAGTGCGAAGCCACCATTGTCCTGGCTCTGGCACCGCTGGCTTGGCACCGCCCTCAAGGCTGGAGCAGCTACTGGAAGAGGTGAAGACGGGGGAGGGGCGGGGCATGGCACAGCCTGGCTCTGCCCCTCCCTGGACTTTGGCACTCCAGCAGCTGCTCCAGCCTTGAGGGGACAGTGCGAAGCCACCATTGTCCTGGCTCTGGCACCGCTGGCTTGGCACCGCCCCCTCAAGGCTGGAGCAGCTACTGGAAGAGGTGAAGGCGGGGGGAGGGGCGGGGCATGGCACGGCCTGGCTCCGCCCCCTGCCCTGGCGTTGGCACTCCCAGCAGCTGCTCCAGCCGGGAGGGGACAGTGCGAAGCCCCCATTGTCCTGGCTCTGGCACCGCTGGCTTGGCACCGCCCCTCAAGGCTGGAGCAGCTACTGGAAGAGGTGAAGACGGGGGGAGGGGAGGGCATGGCACGGCCTGGCTCTGCCCCCTCCCCTGGCTTTGGCACTCCCAGCAGCTGCTCCAGCCTTGAGGGGACAGTGCGAAGCCACCATTGTCCTGGCTCTGGCACCGCTGGCTTGGCACCGCCCCCTCAAGGCTGGAGCAGCTACTGGAAGAGGTGAAGACGGGGGGAGGGGCGGGGCATGGCACGACCTGGCTCTGCCCCCTCCCCTGGCTTTGGCACTCCCAGCAGCTGCTCCTAGCAGGCCACCATCCCCCAGCCGTTCTTTACTGTGTTAAAGTATCATTTTGTGTCATTTTGGTTGGTGGTTTGCTCCGGACTTTTTTAATGTTAAAAGCGTGCCGCGGCTCAAAAAAGGTTGGGAAACACTGGTCTAAAGAGTGTCATTATCTTGCCCATTATTTGTCAGTGTTGTGGAGCCATGGTTTTCAACCTTTTTTGAGCCGCGGCACATTTTTTACATTTACAAAACCCTGGGGCACACCACCAACCAAAATGGCACAAAATGACACTCTAACACAGTAATACATATAATACCTATAATATATAACAGCTGGGAGTTATAGTTCATCCGCAATCAAAGAGCACTCTGAACTCCACCAATGATGGAATGGAATCAAACTTCCCACACAGAACTCCCATAACCAAGAGAAAATGCTATAAGAGTTTGATGGGCATTGACCTTGGGTTTTGGAGTTGTAGTTCACCTATATCCAGAGAGCACTGTGGACTCAAACAATGTTGGATCAGGACCAAACTTGGCATGAATACTCAATATGCCCAAATGTGAACACAGATGTAGTTCAGGGGAAAATAGACCTTGACATTTGGAAGTTACAGTTTCTGGGATTTATAGTTAACACACAATCAAAGAGCATCCTGAACTCTTGCAACAATGGAATTGAACCAAACTTGGCCGATTGAACTCTCATGACCAACAGAAAGTACTGAAAGGGTTTGCTTGGGAATTGACCTTGAGTTTGGAAGTTGTAGTTCACCTACACCCAGAGAGCACTGTGGACTCAAACAACGTTATGTTATGTTGTTGTTTGTTTTCTATCCAGAATCACAACGTTGGAAGGAGGCTCACCACTTTAAGGTCCCTAAATCAGGCATGGGCAAACTTCGGCCCTCTGGGTGCTTTGGACTTCAACTCCCACCATTCCTAACAGGCTGAGGCCCTTTCCTGCTTAAGTGGCTGAGGGGGGGGGGGAGGAAAAGAGCCTGAGGCTGCTAAGAATGGTGGGAGTTGGAGTCCAAAACACCTGGAAGGTCCAAGTTTGCCCATATCTGAGGGACCGCCTTGTCCCGTATAAACCCCAGAGACCAAGACCTATTAGAAATTCCCAGTTGCAGGAGCTTTTGTCTGATGGCGACCAGACGTAGGGCTTTCACGATCATTGCTCCATCGCTTTGGGATGCTCTTCCTCCAGAGGTCCAAGCACTACGGGATGTGGTGGCCTCCCGCAGGGCCTGCAAAACTCATCAGACATTTGAGTTGTGTTAACTGAATTTTAATGTTGTTTTAAATTGTTTATGTTGTTACCTCTGTGAACCGCCCCGTGCCTTTGGGAGTGGCGGTCTATATGTTGAATAAATCTGTATATATAATAAAAAAGAATGTTTGTATGTATGTGTGTTTGTGTGTTTGTGGATATGTGCCAGCTTTCTGATTGGTGTCCACTGTGGGATTATTTGCATAACGCCTCTGATTGGCCAGCACCACCAACATTCCGACACTCTAAAGTGTCGGGGGGGGGGGGGGGAGGAAAAGCCCTGAGGCAGTCAGACATGGTGGGAGTTTAAGGGCAAAACACTTTGTGGCTCCCAACAATGACAGAACAAGACCAAACTTGGCAGACCAAACCCCCAAGACCCACTCTACATCCTGGTACAATTTGAGGGATGATGGACCATGGATGACAGGATTTGCAGTACTTAAACTCACTTCCTTACAGCACTGTGGCCCACACCAATGATGGATCAGAACCAAACTTGGCACACAAATCCCCCATGACCCAGTTTACATCCTAGTGCAGTTTAGGGCAGGATGGGCCACAAATGATGGGATTTACAGTACCTTCACCCGATTCAGTTCCCACAGAACACTGCACCCTTACAAATCACAGACCAGGCCCAAACTTGCCACACAGAGTACTCATGACCCACTCTACATCCTGCTGCAGTTTGGGGGAGGGTGGACCATGGATTATGGGACTTGAAGTACCTCAACGGATTATGGGTTTTGTAGTACTTTCAAGCCCTTCGTTTTCCACAGACCACTGCGGCCATGAACAAAGACCGATACAGACACAAAAGTCTGACACAATTATCACTTTGATTCTGAAATCTCATTCGCAATAATTCTCAGTGTGCACCTGATACAATAGAGAGAGACATTTAAGTACACAGCAATGCCTTAGCTTTAAAAAAAAGAGCCGAAATAAATTCGGGTTCAGGGTCTCGGTCCCTATAGGCATTGTCATCAGTTGACACAGTACAGATGGAGACTGTAGTTGCAATGGCAGGAGTAGGAAGGAGCAGATGTTGCAGTGGCAGACAGGAAGATAGCTGCTGTATCAGCACCGCGTTCCCTCCTTGCTGGCCGCCTGATGAGAGCCCAGATTGGCAACAGTAATTGCTCAGACAGTTACTTCTAATTGCCGTAGCCTCTCTTCTGCTTGCCTCTTGTATTTTTGGTTGCATGTTATTAAATCATTGTTTTTGATATGTATTTCTAAAACTTCATGACATCACTGTGTAGATGAGTCTTTGGATATATTTATGGATAGTGATGATGCAGCTGTGATTGTAGAGGAGTTATGTGATTATATAGGTTAAAACTTATAGTATATTCTTTTGAACTCTATGACAGATGTACAGGGCCTGCTTTGACTGTGTAAGCAGCAACCCAACTGAATCATAGAGTAATAGAGTTGGAAGAGACCACATGAGCCATCTAGTCCAACCCCTGCCTTGCAGGAATGCACAAAGTGCCTCTGACACATATCCATCCAGCCTCTGTTTAAAAGCCTCCAAAGAAGGAACTACCACCACACTCTGAGCAGAGAGTTCCACTGCTGAACAGCTCTGATGGTTGCTTATGGATTTTGCTTTTAAAAAGTGCAAATGCACTTATTTGTAATCCACTTGGTCGTATCAGTGTATCCGGCTCCTGGTCAAAGCGCGGCTGGCAGGGCCGTCGCCAGGAGTGTGGTTCGGGGGTTAGTTTGGTTCGGGGACTGAGACTGGGTGGAAGAGGGTCTACCCTAGCAAACCTTTTGTATTGTTATCCCAATAACCCCATTAATGTGGGATATAATGAGCATGGTGATCAGATCATGATATGAATGAACATAACAGTTTAAATAATGTACCAGTAAGGCCTTTTCGCGGACCACCCTGAGAATTTCGGGGGGGGGGCTGAAGCCAACTTAGCCCCCCCCCTGGCTACATGCCTGGCGGCTGGTGCAGGCTCTTCTATGCGTCATGCAGGATGGAAACTCCAATAGGATGCCTGACTGATCTTATTACGGAGCTCAGTCCGTTTCGCGGGGAGCACCCCAAGGCAAGGGGGTCCCCCAGCTTCCTCAGAGGCATACCAGTCAGAACATAAGCTTGTACCGACACTGCGAGGCGAGCATATATCCACAAAATGTGTTTCGTAGAATCACATAGCGTATGTACGCATCCCACTGGAGTTTCCATAAGGGGGAGGGGAGGATGGAATTAAATATATTTAATATTAAATTAAAATAAGGGGGAGGGGAGGGTGGAATTAAATATATTTAATATTAAATTAAAATAATTTAATATCTTATCCTTGCATTTTATCTCAGTAAAAGATTATATTTGACTGTATGGATGCCCCTTTTGAATGCCCACCCTGCATTTTATCTCAGTAAAAGATTATATTTGACTGTATGCATGCAGGGGCGGGGTGGGAGCCGGGGGAGAGGGTGGAGCTGGGGTGGGGGTGAAGCCAGGGGCGGAGCCGGGGGCAGGGGCAGACCCTACGGCCCCCCCAGGTCATCAGTGACCGGAATTCAGGCCCCTGGGCCAGTAGAAGTTGGACAGCCCTGGTTTAGAATAAGAGTGAGACAACAGGATGTGAAAGAATCTCTCCCTAGAAAGGGAAATTCTCTCCTGAAAGAGTCTGCTTGTGTGTGGCACTAGCTTATCTCTCATCATCCCATCATTTTCCAGTCTTCTGATCACTTAGTAACAGGTGGTTCCTTGACACTGTAGGTAATCCCTTGGTACTAAGTGGTCTTTCATCACTCAACCCTTGGCACCGTAAGTGATCCCTTGACACTTATTTGAGCCTTTATTGCACAACATTGCCTCGTTCTTGTAGATGTCCATCTCTAGGAAGATGTTCTGTCCAGTAACAGAAACAGACGATTCCTTTGCTAATGGAAATTCCTTTCTCTAATGGAAAGATAACATTCCTTCTAGGATTAGAGAAGTGAGACTCCTCAAACACCTTATCTTAGTGGATTCCTCCTTTGTCCATCTAAAAGGGGTCAAACACCCAGCTTTTCTCTGCTTCAAATGCACTTATTTGTAATCCACTTGGTCGTATCAGGGTATCCGGCTCCTGGTCAAAGCGCGGCTGGTGCAGGCTCTTCAATGCGTCATGCAGGATGGAAACTCCAATAGGATGCCTGACTGATCTTATTACGGAGCTCAGTCCGTTGCGCGGGGAGCACCCCAAGGCAAAGGGGTCCCCCAGCTTCCTCAGAGGCAGACCAGTCAGAACATAAGCTTGTACCGACACTGCGAGGCGAGCATATATCCACAAAATGTGTTTCGTAGAATCACATAGCGTATGTAGGCATCCTACTGGAGTTTCCATCCTGCATGACGCATAGAAGAGCCCGCACCAGCCGCACTTTGGCCAGGAGCCGGATACCCTGATACGACCAAGTGGATTACAAACAAGTGCATTTGCACTTCTTTAGAGCAAAATTATTCCTGGAACACAATGATGGATATATTTTGAAACTAAACAAACTCGTTCCTGAACGGAATATATTGCAACGGTGAAACTCGGTCGGGACTAGCTTCTGTCAATCCGGATTATATTTGTATTTGTTTTGAATCTTTTGGACACGTTGCGGACTGTGGACACTAGGCATGAGAAAAAAGTTATGAAAATGAAATGATTCGTAAGAAATTCGTAAGAAATGCTACTTTTGAGTATTTCCGCACCTGGAACGCCAACCAGGAAGTGGACTTTCTTTATAGAACTTCGGGGGCCAGGATTTTCTTAAGTGTCGTTATTAGGTTGTAAAGGGGGCACCTTCCTTCTCTCTCACCACCCTCCCGCCTCCCTTGCCAATAAGTATTATGGCAAGGCAAACCCTAAACTCACTCCTTCTTTTTCTGCTGGAAGCCTGGAAAAATGTAAACAGAGGGATTACTCAGAAGTAAATCTGCAAAGGAGGGCACTTTGGATGAAGGGCCCTCCTTGTGGATTTACTTCTGAGTAAACCTCTGTGTTTACATTTTTCCCAGGCTTCCCTGCCTCTCCTGCCTGCCAGGATCTAAAGCATCAAAGAGTATTGGGGTGAGAAACCAACCTAATGTATAATAGAATGAATGCTACTGTAAGTGCCTAATATTATAAGTAATCCAACTGGTCATATACCTACATCCCATGCACATGCAATAATACAGCAGTAATAACAATGGGTATAAGAAGAGGTAAAATTCAAACCGAAGTATTCTGACTGTGGTCCCTCCTCAAGCGGTGCAAACTGCAAAGGCTCTTCTCTCTGAGCCGGGAAAAGCCAAAAGCCCGGGCACAGCGTTTGCTGCCTGGGTGCACACACATACATATTCTTTGGGGGATTTGCTGCAGAATCTTCTCTATGAGCCCGGGATTCTGCAGCAAATTCCCCCCCCCCCCAAGAATATGTATGGGTCTGCACCCAGGCAGCAAACGCTGTGCCCGGGCTATGGCATTTCCCGGGCTCAGAGAGAAGAGCCTTTGCAGTTTTCACAGCTTGAGGAGGGACCACAGTCAGAACACTTCGGTTTGAATTTTACCTCTTCTTATACCCATTGTTATTACTGCTGTATTATTGCATGTGCATGGAATGTAGGTATATGACCAGCCTGGGCAAACTTGGGTCCTCGCTCCCTCAGGATCGGGGTGAGAGAGAGGCAGCGAGGAGCGAGGGGGGGGGGCTCCTCCTCCTTTTTTTTGCTGCTTCCAAGAATAGAATACCCCCCCTCCCTCCCTCCTTCCCTCCCTCCTTCCTATTTGGAGAGTCCCATCTAGAATTCAGTGTGATTTATTCAAGTTTTGGCCTACAACTCCCAGAAATCCCAGCCAATTTACCAGCTGTTAGGATTTCTGGGAGTTGTAGGCCAAAACCAATTGGAATGCGCATGCGCTGGCATACGAACTACTAACGAATTTCGTTAGTTATTACGTTACATTTTAGAAATGTTTGGAAATTTTTTTGTAAGTCTTTCTTTTACTAATCAACCCCCCCCCCCCCAAATTTGATTTTAGAATCACGATTTTTGGGTTCGAAACCATGCCTAGTGGACACCTATGCACACGCTAAGTACCATTGCCAACTTTGTATCTGTTTGAAATTGAAGATATTTAATGTTTGAATAGTATATATAAATGTGATTTTGATACAATCTTGGCTACTAGGCTGGCGTTTCAATTTAGTTTGGTTCCCCATAGTGGATGACACAATACTAGAATGTGTTAGCTTTACTCTCGTGTGTAACACTGTAAATCTGTTGCCTGCACTGAATACTGCGCTATACCTGTTCAACATAAGCAGAATTTTAAACCAGTTTGTATTCCTGGCATCTGTGTTATTTAATTGCAATCTTATTTTTCCGTTCAGAGATACAGTTACAAGCGAGCTAGGTTGCTGCTGTCACCATTGGCACTTCAGTTGGTTTCACAACTTTTGGTGCATGCCGAACATATACTGAAAATTATAAATGTTCTTTGAAAAGATGTGATCAAAAACAAGCTGTTTCCGTGTGACTTATGCGAAGCTGTACCAGAGCTTAGCCACAGGTGGTGGGCTCTGGAAAGCAGAATTGTTTGATTTTGTTTTTAAAGTGTGTATTTTTTGACACATAGACATGTAAGGAAAACTGTGCAGTAAGTATTCTATCAAATTGCTCAATATTTTTTTAAAAAAACATCATCATCCCATCATTTTCCAGTCTTCTGATCACTTAGTAACAGGTGGTTCCTTGACACTGCAGGTAGTCCCTTGGTACTAAGTGGTCTTTCATCACTCAACCCTTGGCACCGTAAGTCAGTGTTTCCCAACCTTTTTTGAGCCGTGGCACACTTTTTACATTTACAAAATTCTGGGGCGCACAACCAACCAAAATGACACTCTAACACAGTAATGCATATAGTTAATATGTTTTTAAATGTATTTATACACTCAGAGTTTGGTGGGCATTGACCTTGAGTTTTGGAGTTGTAGTTCACCTATATCTAGAGAGCACTGTGGACTCAAACAATGTTGGATCAGGACCAAACTTGGCATGAATACTCAATATGCCCAAATGTGAACGCAGATGGAGTTTGGGAAAAATAGACCTTGACATTTGGGAGTTACAGTTTCTGGGATTTATAGTTAACACACAATCAAAGAGCATCCTGAACTCTTGCAACAATGAAATTGAACCAAACTTGGCATATTGAACTCTCATTACCAATAGAAAGTACTGAAGGAAGTAAGGAAGAAAAGGAAAGGGAAAAAGCCTCAAAAGGAGGAGAAGGAGGAGGAAGGAAGGGTTTGCTTGGTAATTGACCTTGAGTTTGGAAGTTGTAGTTCACCTACACACAGAGAGCACTGTGGACTCAAACAATGTTATGTTATGTTGTTGTTTGTGAGCGTGTTCAGGAGGGGGGAGGGAGGAAGACATGACCCGTGCGGGTGCTACTGCGCACTCGCCCCAGAGCAAAGCGAGGCAAAGTGAGCAGAGCGAGGCTGGGAAGAAGGGAGCCCGAGTGCAGAAGAAAAAGTGTTCGGCAGGAGGGGGAAGAAAGGGGATTGGAGGTTCCAATTTCCCACGGCACACCTCATGATTGCTCACGGCACACGGTGTGCCACGGCACTGGTTGGGAAACATTCCTTCTAGGATTAGAGTAAATGTCCATCTCTAGAAGATGTTCTGTCCAGTCAAACACCTTATCTTAGTGGATTCCTCCTTTGTCCATCTAAAAGGGGTCAAACAACCAGCTTTTCTCTGCTTCAAATGTAAAGGTACCATATTAACATGCACTGCAGTTCTCCATTTTGAAAATAGGCCTTTCCTTTCTTCTGTATTTTTCAGCACAGAGCTCATTTATTCAAATATAGACACATTCATACATAAACAGTAGGCCTGGGCAATCCATGGTTCTAAAGTACTTACAAAACTATAGTTCTAGTGGTGAACACTAGGTGGTGCTGGTGCTTTGCTTCTACAGTGTTGCTAAAGTTCTGGTGGTGAACACTAGGTAGCGCTGGTGCTTTGCTTCTACGGTGTTGCTAAAGTTCTGGTGGTGAAAACTAGGTGGTGCTGGTGCTTTGCTTCTACAGTGTTGCTAAAGTTCTGGTGGTGAATACTAGGTGGTGCTGGTGCTTTGCTTCTACAGTGTTGCTAAAGTTCTGGTGGTGAACACTAGGTAGCGCTGGTGCTTTGCTTCTACGGTGTTGCTAAAGTTCTGGTGGTGAAAACTAGGTGGCCCTGGTGCTTTGCTTCTACGGTGTTGCTAAAGTTCTGGTGATGAAAACTAGGTGGTGCTGGTGCTTTGCTTCTACAGTGTTGCTAAAGTTCTGGTGGTGAACACTAGGTAGCGCTGGTGCTTTGCTTCTACAGTGTTGCTAAAGTTCTGGTGGTGAACACTAGGTGGTGCTGGTGCTTTGCTTCTACAGTGTTGCTAAAGTTCTGGTGGTGAACACTAGGTGGTGCTGTTGCTTTGCTTCTAGCGCTGGTGCTTTGCTTCTACAGTGTTGCTAAAGTTCTGGTGGTGAACACTAGGTGGCTGCTGGTGCTTTGCTTCTACAGTGTGGCTAAAGTTCTGGTGGTGAACACTAGGTGGTGCTGGTGCTTTGCTTCTACAGTGTTGCTAAAGTTCTGGCGGTGAACACTAGGTGGCGCTGGTGCTTTGCTTCTACAGTGTTGCTAAAGTTCTGGTGGTGAACACTAGGTGGCGCTGGTGCTTTGCTTCTACAGTGTTGCTAAAGTTCTGCTGGTGAACATTTCAGAACTCTAACAAAACTTTCAAATTTTCATTATTATTTCATTATTGGCGATTTTTAAGAGAGAACCAATTAGGAACTGCCATTGATAACGAAATTTTGAAAGATTTGTTGGCATTCCGAAAGTGTCTTTCAGAGTTTTCATACGTTGGAACCATGGAATGGAGGTTCTGTTGCTCAGCCTATCTATGATCCTAGTTCTCTTCGTTGTGCAAGCAAAACCATGTGTAAGTGATTCCAGAGCTGTTAATGTTTTTGCACAATGGACAATTCTGTTATTTTCAAATATGATGGAAGCAATAACTTAACTACACAGACAACCAATAAAGGGGTTGTGTGTGTGTGTGTGGGGGGGGGAGAGAATAAGCCCTCTCACATAGCAGCTATTTTTGCTCATTTCTTTTGCTCTGTAAGCAGAAAAGAGTTCAAAAGGTGAGAGGAAAAATCAAACAGCTCTTTGGGATTCCAGCGATTCCTTGGCTTGGTGCCTGGTGAATGAATGTCCTAATACAATGTATAGGAGGACAAGGTTAAAAAGTGAGATGGAAACACTTTGGTGCATTTGTGAATATATTCAGCAATGCCTGCCCCACTGCTACATTTGCTATTCTTCTTCCACATGGGCTTTAGCACTCTGTGGTCACTATAGTTGTGAACGAGCCCATAGCCGATTGTGTTATGGGTTTAACATCCCCGCTGAAAATTTTCAGGTTAAAAAACCCGATTTTTTCTTACGAATTTTAACTAGTTAACCAAATTCCCATGCTTAAATGTATGAGAAGCAAAAATTAGTTCCCCCAGAGCTGCAAGCAGGAGCGGACGAAGGTAATTTCAAATGGTACGCGAGGATTCTTTTGGCGCCCCCTCGCTCTCCTGCCTCATGCCAGGTGCGTTGCGCGCTGCTGGCGCGGCGGTGTGTACATGTGCAGGGCCTGCTAGTTCCGTGCATACGCAGGGCCAGCTAGTTCTGTACATACACAGGGCCAGCTAGTTCCGCGCATGCACAGGGCCAGCATGCGCCATTGCTGCGGCGCGACACCAAGTGGATGGTGATGCAAAACGCACACAACAAGGCCAAAAAGGAGGATGTTTTGCAGCAGGAGGCGGGAGGCTCCGGCCCGGCTGCAAAACGTCCTCCCTTTTGGCCTCGTGGAGTGCGTTTTGTGTTACCATCCACCTGGAGTCACGCCCACACGCCGGCCCACAGCAATGCGCCGAACCTGGTAGCTACATGCGCCGCCAGGCGCGACACCAAGTGGATGGTGATGCAAAGTAAGCAGCCACTTACGGGCGCATGCGGCTGCCAGGTTCGGCGCATGCCACGCCATTGCTGTGGGCCGGTGCGCAGGCGCGACACCAACTGGATGGCGATGCAAAACGCACGCCACGAGGCCAAGAAGGAGGACCTCTTGCAGCGGGAGGCTCCAGCCCGGCTGCAAAATGTCCTCCTTTTTGGCCTCATGGAGTGTGTTTTGTGTCACCATCCACCTGGAGTCGCGCCCGTGCGCTGGCCCACAGCAATGGCATGGCATACGCCGAACTTGGCAGCCGCATGCGCCCGTAAGCGGCCGCTTACTTTGCATACCGTCAAAATCTGCCCCTGGCTGCAAGCACTATCAACCAAATTTTGATAATTTATTCACACTATCATTAACTACTTATTCACCAATTTACATTGCAATAGCAGCAATAGCTGACATAGTGGAGGTGACAAAATGTTAATCCCATGTAATCATATTTTTGATTGATCACACAGCCCCCTACCCAAAAAGAATTCTTGTGTTTTGGATTTTAGGCCTGTTACTGAGGTAATTAGGGGCACCGATTCAGAAAATTGCATTGGATAGGCCACATTACTTATAGTTTCTTAGATATGGTTACCATGGTTTTCTATGGGTGAGCAGATGGCGACTGGTAGATGGCATGTGTTCCGTATCACAAAAAGTAGAGTTGATTGAGGGAAACTGGTGCCATTTTTGGAAACAGCCAATCAAATATGCCCAGAAACAGGGCTAGCATTGGAGGCATCGAAATGTATGTTTCCTGTGTTATAGTTAGACATAGGTCTCATTAACACATTGCAGCAACCATATACCCAGGATTATTGCATTGCATGGACCTCTTTTTGTGTGCCATTGGAGTCCCAATTGGAACTTAAGGCAGCATACAAAGTAAAGCAAATGCAATATAATTAAACACACTAATACAAAAAACTCAAATAGTCTTACGCTACTAACAAATTAAATTTCAAATCAGCTGCTCCATCACACCAGTTGGCACGATTGTACTTGTCCATCCTGGAAGAATATTTAATTGTGGGGATGGAGCGGAACAGCAACGGGATGTGTATGGTGTTCATGCAATCAGGGCTGTCACCAAAGGTACTGCTTCAATGCTGGTTTGCAGGCCCGGATTAAGTCCTTTTGGTGCCCTAGGCCAGTCTTTCTCAACCAGTGTGCCGTGGCACACTAGTGTGCCGTGACAGACTTCCTGCTGTGCCGCGAGAAAAGCTCTCTGCCCCCCTTCCTCCCCCCTCCTGCCGAACTCCTGCTGCTTGGGGGAGGAGGAAGGGAAGGCCAGTGGCGAAGAAAAAGAAGAAGGGACCGGGGCGCCGCCTCCTTCGGCCGTTTCCCCAGCCAGCCTCCAATCTGCCATGACTCCCACCATGACTCTCGCCCCTCGCTCACTGAAGCCGAGTGGAGGAGCCCCACGCACTGAAGCCCGCCCACCGCTCATGCTCCTCCTCTGTAGGAGAGCTGAAGCTGGGCGGCGGGGGCGGGGCAGGGAGCCGCCTGTAGGAGAGCTGAAGCTGGGGGGGGGGGGCGGGCTCTGCCCCCCCCCCGGCCGCACTCCCAGCAGCTGCCCAGCCTTGAGGGACAGTGCCAAGCCAGCATTGTGCTGACTCTGGCACCACTGGCTTGGCACTGCCCCTCAAGGCTGGAGAAGCTGCTGGGAGAGGTGAAGCTGGGGGTAGGGGTGGGCATGGCACAGCCTGGCTTCGCCCCCTCCCGGCTTCGCACTCCCAGCAGCTGCTCCCAGCAGGCCACCATCCCCAGCCATTCTTTACTGTGTTAGAGTGTCATTTTGTGTCATTTTGGTTGGTGGTGTGCCCCCGGGTTTTTTTAATGTTAAAAGTGTGCCGTGGCTCAAAATAGGTTGGGAAACACTGCCCTAGGCCACACTTTGGAAGCCCCCCCCCCCCGGGGCCGCTGCTGGGCATGTGCGGTAGCAGCCCCGGGGGCGGGGCTTCCCTCCGCCTCTTCCTCCTCGCCGCGACCACCTTCCTTCAGTCAAGGAAGGCGGTCGCGGGGAGGAAGAGGAAGGGAAGCCCCGCCCCTGGGGCGCTGCTGGGCATGCATGGCAGCGGCCCCGAGGGGGGGCTTCCCTCCGCCTCTTCCTCCTCCTTGCCTCGCCCTCCTTCCTTGGGCATGAGGAGGATGAGGCGGAGGGAAGCCCCGCCCCCGGGGCCGCTGGCGGGCATGCATGTGCGGCAGGAGGGCGCCTCTGCCTCCTCCGCCATGTTCCTGGGTGCCGCGCATGGCCGGCAGCGACCCCGGAGGCTTCCCTTCCTTCTTCCTCCTTCCTTGACAAGGGGGCGGTGGCGATGGCGAGAGGGGGGCCCCATTCCCTTAACCCCCGCCCCCTCGCAGAGCTCTCCCCCCGCCCTCCCTCGAGATAGAGAGAGAGAGACATCATGCCGCACGTTGCGGTTTTGTTTGAACTTTTTTTTTTGGTCCTTGATCTGCCGCCCCCCTAGGCCTGCGCCTATATGCCATGGCCTAGTGTGGCCTTATGGGTAATCCAAGCCTGCTGGTTTGTCTTCTTCATGCAATAAAGTCATAAGATCTGTTCTTCGGCCAACAATAAGTAAAGTTCGCCCAACTGGCCCACTGTCCTCCAGATCTCCCTGGCCTGCTCTTTTCCTGGCAAAAGAGCATGAATTGCTTACAACCGTTCATGTGCAGAAATTAATCCTTTACATAGATTGTAGAGTCCTCCTGCAGTGGCCAACATTTTTTTTTAACTATTCATTTTCCCCTTCAAAATCAGAAATTGCTTATGGCTTATTTTAATTTATCCTTGCTTATTTAACATGTTTATTTATTTTGACCTCTCACCCTTCTCAGAATTTACCAAACATTGTCGTTGACATTCACACCAGGGCAGTGTTTCCCAACCAGCGTGCCGTGGGAAATTGGGACCTCCAATCCCCTTTCTTCCCCCTCCTGCCAAACACTTTTTCTTCTCCACTCGGGCTCCCTTCTTCCCAGCCTCGCTCTGCTCGCTTTGCCTCGCTTTGCTCTGGGGCGAGTCTGCGCAGTAGTGCCCACACGGGTCACGCCTCCCTCCCTCCCCCCTCCCCTCCTGAACACGCTCACGCTGCCCCCTCAGATCAAAATGGCGGCAGAAGCGAGTGGAGAAGAAAAAAGGTTCGGCAGAAGGGGGAAGAAAGAGCGCGAAGGGGAAAGGGGAGGAAGAGGTCTCTGTCGAAAGCTGGCATGGGCAAACTTGGACCTTCCAGGTGTTTTGGACTCCAACACCCACCATTCCTAGCAGCCTCAGGCTCTTTTCCTCCCCCCCCCTCAGCCATTTAAGCAGGAAAGGGCCTCAGGCTGTTAGGAATGGTGGGAGTTGGAGTCCAAAGCACCCAGAGCGCCGAAGTTTTCCCATGCCTATTTTAGGGACCTTAAAGTGGTGAGCCTCCTTCCAACGTTGTGATTCTGGATAGAAAACAAACAACAACATAACATAACATTGTTTGAGTCCACAGTGCTCTCTGGGTGTAGGTGAACTACAACTTCCAAACTCACGGTCAATTCCCAAGCAGACCCTTTCAGTACTTTCTGTTGGTAATGAGAGTTCAATATGTCAAGTTTGGTTGAATTCCATTGTTGCAAGAGTTCAGGATGCTCTTTGATTGTGTGTTAACTATAAATCCCAAATGTCAAGGTCTATTTTCCCCAAACTCCATCTGTGTTCACATTTGGGCATATTGAGTATTCATGCCAAGTTTGGTCCTGATCTAACATTGTTTGAGTCCACAGTGCTCTCTGGATATAGGTGAACTACAACTCCAAAACCCAAGGTCAATGCCCACCAAACTCTTATAGTATTTTCTCTTGGTTATGGGAGTTCTGTGTGGGAAGTTTGTGTCTTTCTGCCATTCCTGCCAGGATATCTATGTTGTGTTCATCAAAACAGGCCCAGGTTTCACACTGAGTGTATAAATACATTTCAAAACATATTAACTATATGTATGACTGTGTTAGAGTGTCATTTTGTGTCATTTTGGTTGGTGGTGTGCCCCAGGATTTTGTAAATGTAAAAAGTGTGCCGCAGCTCAAAAAAGGTTGAAAAACACTGCACTAGGGGGCACGAGTCTTCCATAAACATATCTGTTTTTCTGATGCATTTTCTTAGTTGAGAAAAAAAATCAGATTTTTTTTCCTCTTCCTCTTAATTGTTTTTCTTGGTAAACTGTAATCAAACGGTAACCAATATTTATGACAAAATGCTGTTTTTGTGTATCTGGAAGAAATAACCGACTTTCAATTAACTATGTTACAGTACTGTTAATTGTAATGCCTGAAGGTATTTTGGTTTGGCCTGAGGTTCATTTCACTGTGACAGTTATTTATTTCATCTCATCCTCTCCCTACTTTTGTATACTAGTTTTTCAACCATGAAATAGATTTAATTAAATATATGGAATGACGACGACGTGACGGAAAGTGATTTCAACGTGACGCTGAGACTGTAATTGTATGTTTTAATTGCTAATTGTTGTGTTATATGGTTATTGTTTGGTTTGTTTTGCTCGTGTTTTGTTTGGAGGGCAGAGATTGCCTTGTGTAAACCAACCGCCCCGAGTTGCCTTTGGACTGAGAGGGGCGGTATAGAAATGTGAAAAATAAATCTATAGCTATAATAAAAGAGAATGTTTGTATGTATGTGTGTTTGTGGATATGTGCCAGCTTTCTGATTGGTTGCCACTGTGGGATTATTTGCATAACGCCTCTGATTGGCCAGCACCACCAACATTCCGACACTCTACAGTGGCAGAGGGAGGTAAGGAAAAGCCGAGGCAGTCAGACATGGTGGGGGTTTAAGGCCTAAACACTTTGCGGCCCCCAACAATGACAGAACTAGACCAACCTTGGCACACAGAACCCCCAAAACCCACTCTACATCCTGGTGCAATTAGAGGATCAGAACCAAACTTGGCACACAAATCCCCCATGACCCACTTTACATCCTGGTGCAGTTTAGGGCAGGATGGGCCACAAATGATTGGATTTGCAGTACCTTCACCCGATTCACTTCCCACAGAACACTGCAGCACCTACAAATCACAGACCAGGCCCAAACTTGCCACACAGAGGACTCATGACCCACTCTACATCCTGCTGCAGTTCTAAGGGGGTTGGACCATGGATGTTGGGTCTTGCAGTACCTTTACTCACTTACTGAAACCACTGTGACCCTCATCCAATGACTAATCAAGACCAAATTTGCCACACAGAGCCCCCATGACCCACTCTACATCCTGGTGCAGTTTGGAGGAGGATGGACCATGGATGATGGGACTTTAAGTACCTCCACTCACTTCACAAGACCGCTGCCAACCTCATCCAATGACTTATCAAGACCAAACTTGGGACACAGAGCCCCCATGACTCATTCTGCATCCTGGTGCAGTATTGAGGATGATGGACCACAGATGATGGGACTTGAAGTACATTCACTCACTTCCTGAGACCACTGCAAGTCACATAAACAACTGATAAGGACCAACCTTGGCACACAATGCCTTTCTCAAATAACCCGAGCAGGGCCGGGTCCCCAAGCTAATAAATAAATAAATATAGTATAGTTTCCAAGTCTAGGGAAGTAATACAGTAGCTCCAATAGATTCTGAGCTGGTTGGGCTTCATTTGGAGCAGGGGTGGGGAACTTACGGCTCGGGAGCCAGATGTGGCTCTTTACATGATTGTATCTGGCTCTCCCTCTTCCTTCCTCCCCTTCACCCTTTCCTTCTCTCCTTCCTTTTCCCTCCTTTTCCCTCCTTCTCTCCCCTTCCTTCTTTCCTCCATTCTCCCTCTTCCTTTCTTCCTCTTCCTTTTTTCTCCCCCTTCACCTTTTCCTTCTCCTTCTCCCCTTCCTTTTCCCTCCCTCTCTCCCTTCCTTCTTTCCTCCATTCTCCCTCTTCCTTCGTCTTCCTTCCTTTTTTCTCCCCCCTTCACCCTTTCCTTCTCCTTCTCTCCTTCCTTTTCCCTCCCCCTCTCCCCCTTCTTTCCTCCATTCTCCTCCATTCTCCCTCTTCCTTTCTTCTCCTTCCTTTTTTCTCCCCCTTCACCCTTTCCTTCTCCTTCTCTCCTTCCTTTTCCCTCCTTCTCTCCCCTTCCTTCTATCCTCCATTCTCCCTCTTCCTTCCTTTCTCCCTCTTCACCCTTTCCTTCTCCTTCCTTTTCCCTCCCTCTCTCCCCTTCCTTCTTTCCTCCATTCTCCCTCTTCCTTCCTTCCTCTTCTATTCTTTTTTCCCAAGTCTTCCTTTCCTTCTCCTTCCTTTTCCTCTTTCACTTCCTCTCCTTCCTTCTTTCTTTTCTTCTTTCCCCTTCATTATTTTACTATTCCCTCACTCCCTTTCCTTGCTTTTCCCCACCCTTTCCTTTCCTCCCTTTCCATGTCTTTCTTTCTTTTCCCCTCCTTGTCTCTCACGTGCCTTTCTTTTCTCCCCTTTCCCATAGTTTGTTCTTCTTTTCTTTCTTCCTCTCCCCCTCTCTTCATTTTTCTTTCTTTCTTTCCTTCCTTTCCCCCTTCCTTCCAACTTCTCTTCCTTCCCAGAGTCCTGAGCGTGCCTTTTGCAGAGCCAGGTCTGAAGTGTCTCGTCATTTTGTCAGGGGAATCCTTTTCTCATAGTATGGACGTATATACTCACATTTAATTGAATTCAGTTTTAAAATATATTATACTAGCTTGGGGACCCGGCAGTGCCCGGTTATTTGAGGAAGGCAATGTGTGCCATAGTTCGTCATTGGTGTGGGCCACAGTGCTCTAAGGAATTGAATTAAAGTACTGCAAGTCCCATCATCCATGGTCCATCCTTCCTCAAACTGCACCAGGATGTAGGGTGCATCTTGGGGGATCTGTGTGCCAAGTTTGGTCTTGTTCTGTCATTGTCGGGGGCCTAGTCAGGAAAATCAAGTTGAGGAAGCCTAACAATATCCCATGAGCTGAGGCCTAGTCAGGAAAATCAAGTTAAGGAAGCCTTGTCGTCAATTTTGGGCCTGGTCTGTGATTTATAGCGGCTGCAGTGTTGTTTGGGAAGTGAATGAGGTGAAGGTACTGCAAATCCCATCATTGGTGGCCCATCCTGCCCTAAACCACACCAGGTTGTGAAGTGGGCCATTGGTCCCTTGTTTGCCATGTTTGGTCCTGATCCGTCATTGCTGTGGGCCACAGTGGCTGAGTGCCTGAGGCCTTTTGCTTTCCCTCTGAGTCACCTTAGAAGTGTCTTGGGTGAAGGTCCTGAACATTCAATTTCCAACAGAAAAAAACTGTCAACTGGCTAACTTCAACTCCAGCCATTTATGCCTGCCTCAGGCCCTTCCCTTTCCTCTCTGTGCTGTGTTGGAATGTTGGGAGGCTGGCCAGTCACAGCCATTTATGCAAATAATCTGACAGTTGCAGCCAATTGAAACGCTGGCACATATTCACTCGGTCGCACCACCCACCCACCGCCCGCAAACACTGACTTTTATTTATATAGATAGATAGATAGATAGATAGATAGATAGATGGATGGATGGATGGATGGATGGATGGATGGATGGATGGATGGATGGATAGATTACAGTATATGGTTCTCACTGAAATAAATTTCCAAATATTTTGCTTTTATGGCTCTCTGAGTCAAAAAGGTTCCCGACCCCTGATTTGGAGGATAGGTATGGCACCCAATCGTTCTTAGATCAACTATTTTTAGAAGTATTTCCAGCTGAGCCTAGGTAGATCCTAGAAGCATAAAATCATAGAGTTGGGAGAGACCTCGTGGGCCATCCAGTCCAATCCCCTGCCAAGAAGTAGGAAAATCGTATTCAAAGCACCCCTGACAGATGGCCATCCAGCCTCTGTGTAAAAGCCTCCAAAGAAGGAGCCTTTAACTTTAATATCTTCATTACAGTCAATAATTTTCAGAATCCTATTAGCTTTTTTTAGACGTGTTTGAACAGCTTTGAGAAGCTACAAATTAATAGGAAAAGAAAGCCAGACAGACTGTATTTTTGATTCATCATGCTTTATCTGATTCCCAAGACACTGCTACAAGTTTGTGTGTATGATTTCCTTATGTTTATATTTAATATAATTTAATTTATACAAATACACACACGTCCCAGGCACAATGCTCCAGCAATTCCTACCCACACAACACAACACAACTTCCTATCACAACCCATCCCCCCAACCTTAGGGGACCCTGCACACACAACACCTACCACCACCACAAACAAAAACCAACTCCACCTATACTCCAACCACAACACAACACTACACTGATACTCTACAAACACACACAAACACCCAAAACACCCCACCCACACAAGCATTCCACAACATACTACCACCTACAATGCCACCACACACCCACTAACTCACCAAAAAAGTAATACCTACACACAACACAATACGCACATGACCCCACCAAGACCATAAGTAACATCAATTCCAACCCTTACATACTCAGACTTTCTCACATCTCCTAAATAGGGCACAGCAACGCATGCCGGGTACAGCTAGTAAACATTAAAATACAAACAACGACAGAAAATGTTGCATTAAAATTAGTAGACTAAAACCAACTAGGATACAAAAGCCTATTGGAATAACCAGATCTTAAAAGCCTTCCGGAACGCCATAAGGTCTCGGAAAGATCTGATCTCGGGCGGTAAGGAGTTCCAGAGCGTGGGGGCAATGATAGAAAACGCCCTCCTCCTAGTTGAGGTGAGATGGTATGTTTCGACACTCGGGATGGAGAGGAGGTCCTGATCTTCCGATCTCAGTGATCTCATGGGACAGTATGGGGTAAGGCGGTCCCTCAGGTACACTGGCCCCAGACCGTACAAGGCCTTGTAAGTCAAAACTAACACTTTGAAGGTGATCCGGAATTCGACCGGCAGCCAGTGCAGCTCTCGCAGGATGGGTGTGATGTGGTGGCTCGCAGGAACTCCTGCAAGCAATCTAGCTGCCGCATTCTGCACCAGCTTCAGTTTCCGGGTCACCGACAGAGGTAGGCCAATGTAAAGAGCGTTACAGTAGTCTAACCTTGATATGACCGTTGCTTGGACCACCATGGCTAGGTCATGATGGGACAGGTAGGGGGACAACATCCAAGCCTGGCGAAGACGGAAAAATGCAACCCGGCTAACCATGGAGATATGGATTTCCATTGAAAGCTGGGTGTCCAGATGGACTCCAAGGCTCTTTACTGATGACGACGGGCATAAAGCCACGCCGTCCAGGGTTGGCAGCTGGAGTTCCCCACCGCCCGGGCGACCCAACCAGAGGATCTCCGTCTTCACTGATAAGCTCTTACTATTTTCTTTAATGGCATTAACATATCTCTTTTTTACCGAAGGAAAAGGGACCATATAGTAACAAGTTTTTGTAGAATTGGAGCGATGTGGCACCTCGCAGGGGCCCCCTCCAAGAGTCTAGCAGCTGCATTTTGGACCAATGTAAGTCTACGGATGTTAGACCCTGGTAAGCCAATGTAAAGAGCATTGCCATAGTCCAGTCTCGAGATGACCAAGGCCTATGTGCCTTCCAATCGTTTCAGACTTAGGGCAACTCTTAAGTCTAAATTAAATGACCTTGGAGGGTTACATCTGGCCTCCGGGCCTTAGTTTGGGCACCCTGGTTTAAGGGGAGGCTGTGTGGATTCCTTTGAGACCTTCATACAACCTGTGGTCTACATGATTCCTATAGAGTTGACATCTGTGGAATATGTGTTCCTGCATGTCGAAAACAATGCCTGTTGCATGACAGATGGTGAATACTGGTCTTTCTAATCTTGGAGTATGAGTGTTTTAGTTCATACTAAATTTAAATAAAATAAGTCCTTGACAATATTGTCCTTACATGTGAGGACAAATAATTATAGTAGTTTCCTTCTTGCTGCAGGAGAATTAAAATGTCCCTGCATCATACTGTCCTGAAATTCAGTGGAGTTATTATTCTGTAGAGAAAAATGTGTGCATTCAAAATCTGCTTTCTGTGCACAAAATAGTATTTCTGTGAATGAAATAGTCTTTTCTGTGCGGAATACCAATCTGCCAAAGCATTCCTCCTTCCTTCATGAGGTCGATCCCAGCGGATGGGGTGCTTCTCAGGCCACGCCAAGCCCTGCCCCCTCCCCGGCTTCGGCACTCCCAGCAACTGCTCCAGCCTTGAAGAGGGCAGGGCCAAGCCAGCCTTGTGCTAGCTATGTCACCACTGGCTTGGCACTGCGATCCTCAAGCCTGGAGAAGCTGCTGGGAGCTCCAAAGCCAGAAGGAGGGGCGGGGCTTGGCACGGCCTGGTTCCGCCCCCCTCTGGCTTCCACTCTACCAGCAGCTTCTCCAGGCTTGAGGGTGGCCGTGCCAAGTCAGCCTTGTGCTAGCTATGCCACCACTGGCTTGGCACTGCGATCCTTAAGCCTGGAGAAGCTGCTGGGAGCTCCAAAGCAAGAGGGGAGGGGGCGGGGCTTGGTGCAGCCTGGCTCTGCCCCCCCTCTGGCTGGAGCTCCCAGCAGCTTCTCCAGGCTTGAGGATGGCAATGCCAAGCCAGTGGTGGTATAGCTAGCACAATGCTGGCTTGCCATTGCCATCCTCAAGCCTGGAAAAGCTGCTGGGAGCTCCAAAGTCACAGGGGAGGGGTGGGGCTTGGCACGGCCCGGCTCCTCCCCCTCTAGCTTCCGCTCTACTAGCAGCTTCTCCAGGCTTGAGGATAGCAGTGCCAAGCCAGTGGTGGCATAGCTAGCACAAGGCTGGCTTGCCATTGCCATCTTCAAGGCTGGAGAAGCTGCTGGTAGAGCGGAAGCCAGAGGGGGCGGAGCCAGGCTGTGCCAAGCCCCGCCCCTCCCCTCTCCAGCCTTGAGGAGGTAGGTAGATCTTTCTGACTTGGTTTTATTATAAGTAGCTCGCATGCTGAATAAGTGTGGACACCCCTGCTTTAGGATATTTGCGTACCAGGAGAAAATTACCGCAAACTCTTGTTTGTGCATGATTCTTCACGTCTAGTCTACCTAAAACATCAAAAACATTTGTTCCAAAGGTAGTTTTAAAACTTTATTTATTTATTTATTTGTCGAATTTCTAGGCCGCCACTCCCGGGAGGCTCGGGGCGGCTCACAACAGGGCAATACACAATAAAACACATTAAAACACATAAAACACTCTAAAATATCCATACATTAAAACACAATGCACTGTACGAAATACGAAACGCACAGCATAATACAGTATAAAAGATAAAATCAGCAGGCAAGACTGGGACACTGATGGCGTCTTATAAGCCGAAGGCGTGTTGAAAGAGGAAGGTCTTGCAGGACCTCCTAAAGGACGTAAGGTCTTGGAGGGCTCGTGTCTCGGCTGGGAAAGCGTTCCATGAAGTTGGAGCTATCACTGAAAACACTCTCCTTCAGGTCGCAGTTAGCCTAAGCACCTTGCGATGGGAAATTGCCAATAGATTGATGTTCTTTGACTGCAGTGATCTCGTAGGGCAAAGTGGGGTAAGCCGGTCCCTCAGGTACATTGGCCCCAGGCCGTGCAAGGCCTTAAAGGAAAGCACCAGCACTTTGAAGGTGATCCGGTGCTCAATTGGAAGCCAGTGCAGATCCTGCAAGGTAGGTATGTGACAACCCCTTGTTGACCGGCCCCAGACTGGACAATCTTTCGGAATCCAAACCGCTAACCCTAAATGCAAGGGGGCCTCGAAAGTTACCTCAGCAACTTCTGTCTTATGGCAGGGTAGACTATCTCCCCTACTAACCATTGAATTGCAGAGACTTTAAATTTCTCAGTAACCACTTGACCACACTGCCACCATTTGTCTGTCTGACCACTGACCTTGAGGGCCACCACCAATAAAAGAACTAACAGAGGTGTTTTTCTTTTAAGATGTAAATAATTTATTATGACACAAATGGGTACAAATCTTGATTGGTTTTATACTTCCTCAGAGGCACAAACTTATTCTGTTACACAAAACACAAATGGGGTTATACTATAGGGTTCCCACTAACCCTCTATAGACCTCTGGACTCTTCCATCTTTAACTAGGGTCTCTACACCCATAAAACTGGACTGCTCTCTTGCAGACCTTAAGACTAACTAAAGACTGAACTGTTCTCTTACAGTCCTTAAGACCAACTAACTCAAACCAAACTGCGCCCCCCCTCTCATGGCAGTTGGCTTCCAACCGCTCTTCACCAACTGTAAAATTCATACCTTGAACATTCTAAAAGGCTCTGGCCCTGGTTGCTATGGCGACAGCTCTTCAGAGCTTCTGCCAAGCCTCCCTTCTGTCTCACCCACATCAACAATTCATAGGATATTCCTTTGAACTACACAAAACAACATACATTTAACATATGTTATACAACATTTACACACAAATAATCGACATCATTACAAGGTGTAATATGGCAACCTGCTGGGGTACCAGACAGGAGCCGGGCGGCAGTGTTCTGCACCAGCTTGAGCTTCTGGGTCACTGACAGAGGAGGGCCGACGTAGAGCGTGTTACAGTAGTCTAGTCTCGAGATGACCGTGGTTTGGATCACCGTGGCCAGGTCATTCCGGGATAGATAGGGGGCTAGCTGCCTTGCCTGTCTTAGATGGAAAAAAGCTGTTTTACTGACCATGGAGATTTGGGTCTCCATGGTCAGTTGGGAGTCCAAATGAACTCCCAAACTCTTTACAAACTTAAAAGGTTTTAGCCATTAAATCTCTTTTCATGGGTTGATTTGGCAGTTTTCATACATTATTTTGCATGTGACAAACTACCTTTAGTTTACCGAAGAACATAAGCAATATTTGATGGATACACTTTTTGATAATTATTCATTTTCAAGTACGCCCTTAGAGGGCAGCAAAGAGCTTCCTCTGAAAACATCAGAGAAAACATGATGTGCAATTAAAGCGCCTGCCTTGGGTTTCTTTTCTCCTATTATCAGAAAACTGAAGCATGATGAAAGCACATGTGGGCCTGAAACGACTATTCAAGGACAGATGCACAAGGATTATTATTTGCTCAATGTTGACGGAGGTTAGTGGCCAGAACAGTTGGAATTAAAACTGGCTGTAGGCAAAGTATGTGAGAAGATCGATATCGAGACTTCTGTGATCGCAACGCGCCACACACGGCTCACCACTCTCCATGCTTTCGGGCAGTTTTAAGATATTAGAAAGCAGGATTTTAATGGGGCTTTGGAGCCCTTATTGATGTGTCACGCTGGAGCTCAAGCAGACAAACAGGCATTATCTTTATTTTAGCGCTCTCTTTTAAGGCAGATCTTTCATCGGGTGAATCTTAAGATGGATAGATCATTGTGTCAGTTTAACGGCCTGCAAGCAGATAACACCTCTGTTGGGAAAATCTGTATGCTCAGGATTAAATGCCATCCTGTTGTGATTTTAATGATTTTTCCATGACAGCTGACACTTCTATGAACATCTTTGCAATTTACACCGTGCCCTCCTGAGCTAAGGTACTTGGCAGAGGCTCCCGGGAGCAAATTTTCAAGTTCTTTCTGTGGTGTATAAGGCCTTTTGGCATTGTGAGTCAATTGTTGTGTCACAAATGAACCTGGGGTCGTATTCTTTCCTTATCCGTTTTATACTTTGTGGGTTTCAAAGTAATAAGGGTCTTGGTAGAATAGGACCAACATGACATTAAAACCCAAATCATGGCATTGCGCAACTCATTTATTTATTATTTGCCATGCTTCTATACCACCTCTCTCAGCCCGAAGGCGACTCGAGGCGGTGAACAAGCTGTCACGATGCACGGACTTGACCGGCCCCTTAATCACACACACAGAGACGGGCTGAAGGCTAACTACTTTATTGAATATAAAAACAGTCCAAAAGGTAAATTGTCCATAGAAGATATAAATGCAATCAAAGGCTTGAAGCAACAATGTCCAAAACAGCTTGGCAAAACAATCCAAAGGTTAATGCAAGGCTTGAGCAAGGCTCCGCAAGGCAATGCGGAAACAGGAACAAGGCAAGGTGAATGCAAGGCAAGACTTGGTGACCACGAGCCAGCTCAGCTCCGTAGATCCACTTCGCTAACACGTCTACTCAGAAGAGACGTGGCCGAAGCACTGGGGATTGGTTCCCACGGATGCTATACTTAATCGTTCGGCCGAGGTCCCTGACGCTCTAGGCCCCGTCGTCTCCAATCTCTGCTGACGGATCTCGGCCTGTCTAGGCTGCGGTGCCATCCCCTTCTCCCAGACTCAATGCTACTTCTATCAAAGGTTCGACCTTGTCTCTCAGCAGCTGGGTCACTATCTACATGAGAGCTCTCCTCCCTAGAATCTTCCCAGGCGCTTTCATCCATGTTTTCACTCAAAAGCTCCTGTGACCCTCTTCCCCCCGGGTGCTCATAACTCCCACTATCGCTGTCCTCCATTTGCACCTGGTTATCTATGTCTACGTCAGGGCCAAAACACAGCTCTTCCCATGCCAAACTTTCTGTGGGCGAAGGAGGCCCGCTGATGGGAAACTGTCCTTCCCATCCTTCCAAATCCTCCTCTGAATCTGTCTCTGCAGCTGCAGGCCCCAATGCCAATGGAACCCCGGGTCCTAGCCCCTGTTCTCCAGGCACAAACGAGAACTGCTGTGCTACACAAGCGGCAACAAGGGGCCATATACGATACATCACAAGATAAAAACAGTCATATAAAACATATAAAATGAACAGTTAAAAACTACAAAATACAAATCTCAGCTCCACAATCTTGAAATCGGTTTCTGTTTCGTAATCCTTGATCTCGATTAAAGTTCGTCTGCAAATGCTTGCTCAAAAAGCCAAGTCTTGACTTTCTTACGAAATGTCAGGAGGAAGGGGGCCGATCTGATGTCACTAGGAAGGGAGTTCCAAAGCCGAGGAGCCACCACTGAGAAGGCCCTGTCTCTCATCCCCGCCAGGCGCGCCGAGAGCAGGGCCTCTCCGGATGATCTTGATGGTTCATAGGGAGAGATGCGTTCGGACAGGTAAGTTGGACCATAACCGTTTAGAGTTTTAAAGGCCAAAACCAGCACATTGAATTGTGCCCGGTAGCAAACTGGTAGCCCGTGGAGCTGGCACAACAGGGGAGTTGTACGCTCCCTGAGTGTGCCGCTCCTGTTATCAACCTGGCTGCTGTCCGTTGGACCAGTTGAAGCTTCCGAACAGTCTTCAAAGGCAGCCCCACGTAGAGAGCGTTGCAGTAATCTATAAGGGATGTAACCAGAGCATGGACTACCATAGCCAACTCAGACTTCCCAAGGTGCTGGCACACAAGTTTTAATTGTGCGAATGCTCCCCTGGTCACTGCTGAAACCTGGGGTTCCAGGCTCAGCGATGAATCCAGGATCACACCCAGACTGCGACTGCGAATTCATAGGTTTGTCTTGCCCTTGAGGCAGAAAATATAAAATCCATCAAAATAATTAATATAAAAGATTTAAAATAAATGTATGATTTTGACAATGTTTCTATAATATTATTAGAGATAATGTGTCCACCACATTCCACAAATTACATCACAAAGAGGGAGGCGTGAGTGTACAAAAGTGTAACCACAATGATAAAGAAGTTATACCTTTTTATGTGATGTGTGTATGTGTATGTATAGATGTACGCACACATACCCATAGGCAAAGGCACGTTTGCACACGCTAAGCTACGAAAAAAAGGTGTACATAGAGGTACACAACACATTCTATTGAAAGAGCAGTGAGTGACAAATTTTCTTAGAAAACTACAGAGATTATTGCATTACTCTTGGAGTGTGCATTAGTGGCTTGTTAACAAGTAGGAATACTGCTATTTTTCACAAGGTCATCTCATACCAGTAGCATACCAATTTCCCCCTCATTATTCAGCTGTACCTTTTAATGCCCGGGGAATTCCCATTAATGGATTCCTGAAAGCATTTGTTCCAGTTTTGACCGTGGTACAGGTTACTAGCTCTGCTGCAGTGAGATTGGGAGAATCCATGTGTTATCGAGGATGTGTTATGAGTGCCACGTTTCTTTGCTTCACTTCGCTATTCCCAAGCTGTGACTGTTCAAGGTCCAGCAAGCAGATGGAGGGGATATTTGGCTGCATAACCATAACTTCCCATTTTTGCATTGTGCAGACAGCCAGGGCCTCTAGATTTTAGCTTTGAGGGGGTGGACGTGCAGTCTTTGTAGGCCCTGGGAGAGTGTTTCCCAACCAGTGTGCCGTAGCACACTAGTGTGCCATGAGTGATCATCAGGTGTGCCGTGGGAAATTGGAACCTCCAATACCCTTTCTTCCCCCTCCTGCCGAACACTTTTTCTTCTCCATTCGAGCTCCCTTCTTCCAAGCCTCGCTCTGCTCGCTTTGCATCGCTTTGCCCTGGGCAGTAGCGCCCGCACGGGTCACGTCTTCCTCCCTCCCCCTCCCTTCCTGAACACGCTCACACTGCCCCCTCAGATCAAAATGGCGGCAGAAGCAGCAGTGTAGAAGAAAAAGTGTTAAGCAGGAGGGGGAAGAAAGGGTGCGAAGGGGGAGGAAGAGGTCTCTGTCGAAAGCTGGCATGGGCAACCTTGGACCTTCCAGATGTTTTGGACTCCAACTCCCACCATTCCTAGCAGCCTCAGGCCCTTTTCCTTTTCCCCCTCAGCCCCGCCACTTAAGCAGGAAAGGGCCTCAGGCTGTTAGGAATGGTGGGAGTTGGAGTCCAAAACACCCAGAGGGCCGAAGTTTTCCCATGCCTGTTTTAGGGACCTTAAAGTGGTGAGCCTCCTTCCAACATTGGGATTCTGGGTAGAAAACAAACAACAACATAACATAACATTGTTTGAGTCCACAGTGCTCTCTGGGTGTAGGTGAACTACAACCTCCAAACTCAAGGTCAATTCCCAAGCAAACCCTTTCAGTACTTTCTGTTGGTAATGAGAGTTCAATATGCCAAGTTTGGTTCAATTCAATTGTTGCAAAAGTTCAGGATGCTCTTTGATTGCGTGTTAACTATAAATCCCAGAAACTAACTCCCAAATGTCAAGGTCTATTTTTCCCAAACTCCATCTGTGTTCACATTTGGGCATATTGAGTATTCATGCCAAGTTTGGTCCGGATCCAACATTGTTTGAGTCCACAGTGCTCTCTGGGTGTAGGTGAACTACAACCTCCAAACTCAAGGTCAATTTCCAAGCAAACCCTTGCAGTACTTTCTGTTGGTAATGAGAGTTCAATATGCCAAGTTTGGTTATATTCAATTGTTGCAAAAGTTCAGGATGCTCTTTGATTGCGTGTTAACTATAAATCCCAGAAACTAACTCCCAAATGTCAAGGTCTATTTTTCCCAAACTCCATCTGTGTTCACATTTGGGCATATTGAGTATTCATGCCAAGTTTGGTCCGGATCCAACATTGTTTGAGTCCACAGTGCTCTCTGGGTGTAGGTGAACTACAACCTCCAAACTCAAGGTCAATTTCCAAGCAAACCCTTTCAGTACTTTCTGTTGGTAATGAGAGTTCAATATGCCAAGTTTGGTTATATTCAATTGTTGCAAAAGTTCAGGATGCTCTTTGATTGCGTGTTAACTATAAATCCCAGAAACTAACTCCCAAATGTCAAGGTCTATTTTTCCCAAACTCCATCTGTGTTCACATTTGGGCATATTGAGTATTCATGCCAAGTTTGGTCCGGATCCAACATTGTTTGAGTCCACAGTGCTCTCTGGGTGTAGGTGAACTACAACCTCCAACTCAAGGTCAATTTCCAAGCAAACCCTTTCAGTACTTTCTGTTGGTAATGAGAGTTCAATATGCCAAGTTTGGTTATATTCAATTGTTGCAAAAGTTCAGGATGCTCTTTGATTGCGTGTTAACTATAAATCCCAGAAACTAACTCCCAAATGTCAAGGTCTATTTTTCCCAAACTCCATCTGTGTTCACATTTGGGCATATTGAGTATTCATGCCAACTTTGGTCCGGATCCAATATTGTTTGAGTCCACAGTGCTCTCTGGATATAGGTGAACTACAACTCTAAAACTCAAGGTCAATGCCCACCAAACTCTTATAGTATTTTCTCTTGGTTATGGGAGTTCTGTGTGGGAAGTTTGTGCCTTTCTGCCATTCCTGCCAGGATACCTATGTTGTGTTCATCGAAACAGGCCCAGGTTTCACACTATATTAACTATATGTATTATTGTGTTAGAGTGTCATTTTGTGTCATTTTAGTTGGTGGTGTGCCCCAGGATTTTTTAAATGTAAAAAATGTGCCACGGCTCAAAAAAGGTTGAAAAACTCTGATCTATAGTGTCCAGCTTGGTCCTTGGGACCTCAAGCCTCTAAAGGAAGGCAAGAAGCAATCCCCCGGTAAGCTGGTTCTAGCCCAGCTTACTTGTCCGAATGCATCAGCCTCTACGTCCCACCTCATAATTTAAGATCATCCGGGGAGGCCCTACCCTCGCTCCCGCCAACTTCTCAAACGCGGTTGGTGGGGACGAGAGAGAGGGCCTTCTCGGTGGTGGCTCCCCATCTGTGGAACGCGCTCCCAAGCGACATACGATCGACCCCATCCCTCCTGGCATTCAGGAAAAAAGTGAAATCTTGGCTGTGGGACCAGGCGTTTGCACATTAGCACAATGCAGCACTTTGGACTGGATTTGTAATGGCAAGTTGATGGATATGGCTCAATGCTCCTGTTATGGACGAAATGCTGTTTTTAACTTAAGAGAATGTGTATGATGTGTTAATGTTAATTGTATTTTAATGTATTTTAATGCTGTATGTTTTTGGTTTTATACTGTATTTATTATGTTGGCATCGAATTGTGCCTTTTGTTAGGCTGCTCTGAGGCCCCCCCTCCCTCGGGGGTAGAGAAGAGCGGGGGAGAAATGCTGGAAATAAATAAATAAATTTTCATCGGCATCCTCTTTTCCAATGTAGTAGTTAGTCTAACACTTCTGGGAAGGCCATGGCAATTTATGAAAGCAAGCGCCTTCCTGGGTATTTGCTCTCCCGGCCCCCTAAGACTGAGATTTTAAAAAATACTGTTCCAAAATCTCAGTTTCATTTAACTCTCGTGATTAATAGCGAGAGCAAAACGTGACCTCAATACATTTCTCTAATTTTATTTTTAAGCCATCTAAGCCTCTGGTCAACTTGTGGCAGATAATTATATAAACTAATTATACATTGTAAGAAAATGTTATACACTGAATTTATCTGAGAGATACTGGTAGTATTTTGAGAACATGTATCCCTCCAAGAGTTAGGGCTTTCTCTCACAATGGCCTAAAATGGGCTCAGGTGTCCAAACCTGTCTTAGTAGAACTTGTATCCTTGCGCGCAGCTCCTGAAGACCTCAGAGAATGCGTCTGGAACATGGCCATACAGCCTGGAAAACCCATAGCAACTCGGTCTCAGAAGTCTTTCCACCAATAAGTAAATGCTTATACAATAAATAAAATCTATGGCAGTGCCAGGAATACGCTGCAAAACTGCACAATTACTATTGCCGCCCCTACTGTTTTGCATCACGTGATGCAGTGTTTCCCAACCTTTTTTGAGCCGTGGCACATTTTTTACATTTACAAAATCCTGGGGCACACCACCAACGAAACCTGGGCCTGTTTCGATGAACACAACATAGATATCCTGGCAGGAGTGGCAGAAAGACCCACATGAAGATTATTATTTTTTATTATTTATTAAATTCGACTTGCTATACCGCTCTCTCTGGAGCCCAGAGCGGTTTACAGAAAGTGAAGCAGACATAGAAGGTACATTAAAATACAGTTAAAAATACATTAAAACGCATTAAAACAATTTAAAGCCCCCCAATAAACATGTGGCAGGCCAAGATTAAATAGTGGCAAGATCTTGCTCAACAGCTGGGAGTTATAGTTCACCCGCAATCAAAGAGCACTCTGAACTCCACCAATGATGGAATGGAATCAAACTTCCCACACAGAACTACCATAACCAAGAGAAAATACTGTAAGAGTTTGGTGGGCATTGACCTTGAGTTTGGGAGTTGTAGTTCACCTATATCCAGAGAGCACTGTGGAGGGGAGGGAGGAAGGCGTGGGGCGAGTCTGCGCAGTAGCGCCCGCACGGGTCACATCTTCCTCCCCCCCCCCCTGCCAGAAGCAGCAGCATGAGCAAAGCAAGGCAAAGCGAGCAGAGCGAGGCTGGGAAGAAGGGAGTCTGAGTGGAGAAGAAAAAGTGTTCGGCAGGAGGGAGAAGACAGAGTATTGGAGGTTCCAATTTCCCACGGCACACCTGATGACCGCTCACGGCACACTGGTTAGGAAACACTGCTATAGATAACTTCAACAGGCTTTATTGTTCACAACATGAATTATCTCCACTCAGGCACTTTACTTGGTCCCCCAAAAGGATAAAATAAAAATACTTTACAGTCTCTTTGTTGCTTAGGTCCAGGAAGCTTCAGCAGGATGGCTCTCCAAGTCCTCTCCTTCTTTGTGGTCTCGAGGTAAGGACACTCGACACCCCAGCTAGATGACCTATGTTGAAGGCATAAAACCTTCCTCTGAATGCCACCTGACTGTTTGAAGGCGCTTGGGGCTCTGTAGCGTCACTCAACCTTCCGATATGTTGAGTATGCAGTATGAGTCCCAAGGAAAGTCATATTAGTGTTGAGAGATGGCTTGACCAAGGCCTAGCCTGGCAAACCTTCAGGTACGTCCTCTTCTGGGGAAAACCTGGGAAGCTCTGATAAGCAAAATGGCTAGATTGCCAAAGTCCCTGGGAAAAGGGGCGGAACAAACGTAATTGGGCTCTGTTAAACAATGATTGACAGGTGTAAAGAACCAATCAATGCAACCAAATCTTTGGAAAACTGAGCAGGTTTGCAGAAACACAATAGAACAGTGCAAACCTTTGCAACTTAAAGTTTTTCATACAAGTGGCGCTTGCTGCACCCTCACAGTCTCTGAGTGCATATTTTTAAACTAAGAGTTTTTAAGGGAAAGTATATGTTGTGGGCAACTGCAATTTCAACTTCAAAGAAACATTTTAAAACTCTGCTAGCTAATTATATCTCTTTTTTGGCATGTCTTTGTCCCTGGCAGTTCAAAGACAAAGTTTATCAATTTAACAGCTGATGTTGTAGTAGAGCCTGAGGCTCCTGTTGCTCCTGGTAGTAGAGAGTTGGGTGGGGCTGATTCTTCAGCATCTAGCTATGGAACTCGGTGGGCTGCCTCGGAGGGAAAGCAAAAGGCTTACTCGAGAACAAAGTGCAGAAGAGATTTCTCAGTGCAAGAGAATAAGACAAATACTTACAGAGCCTACTGATGAGGAGTCTTTTGAGGGCTTCCCTGGGGAGGATGGGAGTCAGAGTGAAGGGAGTACTTTGGATGAAGAGTCAGAGATGGACTGGGCCAGGCTGTTTGTGAGGAACCCACAAGCAGTGACACCTTTTTGGAATTCTCTGATGATAATGAATGGCCCTCAGGCTATCCTGATGACTGCTGGGGAGACCTAAGTATTGACAGGAGATGGAAAACTTGGAGAGGGTCTGCATATGCTGAGACAACAGCAGCTGCGCCTGTTAATGACGAGGCGTTGTCAAGCTCGGGTGGGTCTGAGGTGGAAGACTAATAAATTGTGGGCTATGGGATGCTTCACTTTGCAGCTGGCAAGGTGTTATGTTTGGGACTTCTGCCTTGTATTCTGTATCTTGAATTCTGAATCCTGTACGGAGTAACTTTGCTGCTGCCTGTGTCACGTTTGGCGTGGTTTGAACTGCTTTGATCTATTCTGCTGCTCTGGAACTTTGGCTTGCCTCCTCCCTCTGTTTTGACCCAGTATTCGTGACGATGACTAAAGCTCAACCCTCTGGACTGCCTTTCCGTGACGACTCAGGACTGCTTACCGATGCTGCATTTGATCTTTATTATTTTGTGTTTTCCCTGTTGATTGCTACTCAAAGACTGTTTATTTTATGCCGAAGTAGGCTATCTTTAGTTGAGCTCAGTTAGTTTTAAGTGCTTCTCAAGCACGTTGATTTGTGGACAATAAACTCTTTTTCACACCTACTTGTGACTGGCTGTTGAGTGGCATCTGATCCTGACAGCTGAGTTACCTGTGTGCTATTACATGAATGCTTGTGAACAAAATCTTCATGGAGATTCACATTTGTCAAAAGGATATGCCATCATTTTTCCTTTTCAAAAAGGTTGAGAATGTCATTTTTCAAAAAATATCTTCTTTTTTAAGTTTCTAGTTGGGCTTGGATTTTCCATTTAATGTTACTGAGCAATTTGAAGTCATCTTATTACAGGATAGATGTTGGAAACTCATGACTTCCCAGTACAATTCCCATCATCTCAACCATTGGTTATGTTAGTGGCATCTGATGGGACTTAGTCCAACCCTATCTGGAGGATCACACATTATTCAGTTTTCTCTTAAGTTAACGTAAGCCCACACCATAATTTCAACGGTTACACTGTTCTTATGTGAATTTTATGACTGGCAGCAAATAAAAGCATGTTCAGTAATAAAATGAAAAATCTGAAATGCCAAGGACATGGCCCGTTCAATAGTCTAGAAAAGTACATCCTTGATATTATAAAGAGTAGTGGCATAAAGCCATTAATGCCAAGAACCCTGTTAGAATGTCTATTTTAGTAGAGCCCCCCCCAGCTCCGGAAAAGCATATCTTTCAGAACATAGTAGGTTTCAGCCAAAAACAATGCTTCAAACTTCAGAAAAAAGTTTCAGGCTATTAATGCAAAAGAAAAAAAAGTTCCATTATGTCCAAAAATAAAAAAAACAGGAAAGGAAAATTCAGTGAAGCGTAAATGGTTTCACACAGAATCAATTCTCCTGTGATATAAAATGATCACAATAGAGAGTTGTTAAAGTAACCTTCATTCTTCCCTAACCTGCTTGACAGACTTTATCCAAGTGGGAGGGGGGAATTTAGATTTTTTGACAAATTTATTTTTCACATGCACTCTACATGCAGCTTTAAGGTATGTGAATGTTTTGTTCAAAAAGAAAATCTTTCTCCAGATATTTCTAACACCATTACTATCCAAGTTGTAAAACCGGAAGATCTTTGCTTTAATCTGAAAGCAGAAGGAATTTTTTCTGATCAGATTAGCCACATCACAAGAGTCAAGAGGGTGGGGTGCCATTCTCCCATAGTGCCATTTTTCTGCAGTATTAACTCTGGAATCTCAAACTCATTTTCATTGAGGACAACATCAGCCTTATGGTTGTCTTCAAATGACCATTGAATCCATGGATGGAGAATCCATGAATACAGATGTGTGGTGAAGTCATATTTCTTTATTACAGGTTTTTAATAAGGTATATATATATATATATATATATATATATATATATATATATATATATACTAGCTGAACCCGGCACGCGTTGCTGTGCCCTATGTTGGTGATGTGAGAATGTCAGGGTATGTATGTTGTGGAAGTGATGTGAGCATGTTTGTTGTGTATATTTGTATGTGTGTTTGTATGTGTGTTTTTAGTTGTATGTGTGTTTGTTTTTTGGGGTGTTTGTGTGTATGTGTGTGTGTAGGTATTGGTTTGTGTGTATGTGTGTGTGTATATATGTGGGTGTGTGTATGTGTGTATTGTTCTTGGTATGTGTGTATATGTGTGTGTGTAGTTGTCTGTGGGTGTTTTGTGTTTGAGTGCGTGTATATATATGTGTGTGTTTGTGTATGTATATGTATGTGTATATATGGAGATGTGGTGATATGTGTGTGTATATATGTGTATGTATTAGTGTGGATGTGTATGTTTAGGTGTGTAGATATTTGTGTGTGTATGTGGTTGTGTTTTTATATGTGTTTTTATGTTGGAGTTTATATGTTGTTTTGTTTTTATGTGTGTGTGTGTTTGTGTAGAGGAGGAGGGCGAAGAGGAGGGCGATGGGGAACCGCTCGATCTCCCTTCCTCGCGGCCCTCTTCTCGGGCAGCGGAGGAGAGGGGGTTGAGGGCTCTCTTACGCCGGCCTCCGCCTCCCTTCCGCAGGCCGAAGAGGAGGGCGAAGGGGAACCGGGCCACCCCTCTCCCTGTGGCCTCCTTTTCGGGCAGCGGAGGCCTCAGGGAGAGGGGTGGCCCGGTTCCCCTTCGGCCCCCTCTTCGGCCTGCGGAAGACAGGCGGGAAAGGGCTCTCCGCCGCTACCCGCGGCCACCGGAATGGAGGCGGCGGGTAGCGGCAGAGATCCGTTTCCCGCCTGTCTTCCGCAGGCCGAAGAGGGGGCCGAAGGGGAACTGGGCCACCCCTCTCCCTGAGGCCTCCGCTGCCCGAAAAAGGAGGCCTCAGGGAGAGGGGTGGCCCGGTTCCCCTTCGCCCTCCTCTTCGGCCTGCGGAAGGGAGGCGGGAAACGGATCTCCGCCGCTACCCGCCGCCTCCATTCCGGTGGGCGAAGAGGAGGCCGAAGGGACAGAGACGGCGCGGCTTACCTCCTGGCCCTATTCCCGGGGGAGGACGGGAGGAGGCAGCGGAGGGGGCGGAGGAAGCGGGCATGGCGGAAGGCTTTCTGGGAAGTGTAGTCCCGTAGCCATGGCCGCTTCCTCCACTGTCTTCCAGCCGTTTTTGGTGCGCTCTTGTTGTCGCTCTCGTGGGAGGGATACACAGAGGAAGAGAGAGAGAGCAGGAGAGAGAGAGACTGCGTGGGCCGCGCCCGGGAGGGGTTTGGAGGATGAGGAAGAGTCCGAGGAGGCGACGGACGTAGGTGGGGAAGGGGAGGGGCTGATTTGTGATGATGGCACCTTTTTTTTCCTAAAGGTAAGTAAAGTGTGTGTTGTTTTGGGGTATTTTGAATTTTGAAAGTGTTTTTTATTTATGTGTTGGTTTGGGGAGAAAGGGGGAGTGGGTGTTTAGCGGGGCTTTTTGGGGGCGCGCAAAGGGGGCTTGTGTGAGTTGTTTTGGGGGGATCGGGCAGCTGTGTCCCCTCCTATCCCCGCCCTCCTTCCTTCACTCAAGGGAGGAGGGCATGGCGTGCAGGAGAGAGGGGTGACCGGGATCGGGCCCTGGTGGCAACGGAGGCGGCGTGGAGGAGGAGGCAGAGGAGGAGGAAAGGGTCGCGGGGGTGTGTGTGTGTGTGTGTGGATCGTAGGTTCTGTGCATGGCTGCGAAGAGGAGGAGGAGCCGGAGGAGGAGGAAAGAGCAGCGGAAACAGCAGGATCGCAGCCATGCACAGAGCCTACGATCCACACCCCCCCCCCCGCGACCCTTTCCTCCTCCTCTGCCTCCTCCACGCCGCCTCCATTACTGCCTGGGCCCGATCCCGAGAAGCCGGAGGAGGAGGAAAGAGCAGCGAGGAGAGCAGGATCGCAGCCACCGAGGCTATGATCCAGTCCCCCTCGCAGCCCTTTCCTCCTCCTTTGCCTCGTTCTCCACGCCGCCTTGGGAGTTTGCGGAGGAGGCGTTTTTCGATGGTGAGAAAGGGGGCGAGGGGGTGTTGTTTTGCGGGGCTTTGGGGACGTGGAAAGAGGGCCGGGGTGTGTTGTTTTGGCTTGCTTTGGTTTGGCGGGAAAGGGGGTGAGGGTGTGTGTGTGTGCGCGTGTGGCTCCCTGTTGAGTTTATGTTGTTCGGGCTGTCTGTGCGAACGTTCTAAACGGGCGCGCTGGCAGCGGAGAGGGCGGGGTGGGAGGAAAGTTGCCGGTTTTGAGGAGTGGTGTTTGTCGGGGTTGTGAGGTATGTAGGGGCGATTTTTTGTGCCCTTTAGGTACCTTATTGTATGGTTGTGTAGGCTGTCGATTTTAGTGCTTCTGCGTTGTATGATTGCTTTGTCTATGATCGTCAATGCACGACCGTGTCTCCTTTATATATAGAGATAGACATACACATATATATGTGTGTGTGTGTGTGTGTGTGTGTGTGTATGTTGAAGGGGTAAAAACTTGGCAAACCCTAAAGGGTTATCAGAACCTCCAAGGGGTTTCCGTTACCATGGAAACAGGAGGCGGAGCCTGCAACTGGCCTTAGAATCTTTGAATTCAAACTTTAGTAGTTGGGAGCTGACAGCGAAAGTTGAAGGAGAGAGGGTGTGTGGAGAGTTAGAGAGTCAATTTTAGCCAGTTGTCAGCCGGGTTTAAAAAAGACTCTGACTCTACTCTGAGAGAGAGTAGAAGAAAAGCTGTGTTTGAACTGCTAGGAAAGCAGTTGGGTTTAAGGACAAGCAGTTAGTGTAAAGACTGATGAGCTATTCGTTCTGGGAGTGCAGCTATATAGTATCAAGTTGTATCTCCAAAGTTAGTATATTGTAACCTTAAGATACATGCCTCTGAGAAGATACTGTAACCACCTAAGCTTTGAACTCTGAAACCTCCACGCTTAGAACACTGTTAGAATAAACTTTACAGTTCTTTAACAAAGATATCTCCCCGCGTAGTTCCTTCACCCACAAGCTTCGAAAACAACTTGTTCCTAGTGGGTAGCAGCTACTTCCCGCTTAATTACCTTGCCCAGAAATGGAAGATTCGAAACTGGGCGGTCATTGGCAGGAACCGAAGGGTCTAAGCTCGACTTCTTCAGCAGGGGGCAGACCACTGCCTCGTTAAGCCCATCTGGAAAAACTCCTTGTTCAAGGGAGCCGTTGATTATAATATAGAATTTTATACTTAGAGGATAAGTCTTGGTGGTATTCAAAACACTTATTAATTGCAATAGTATTTTTAAAAAGTAATCATGCTGACTGTTGTAGGTAGGAATTGAGGCCAGTGAATGTGTATGAATATTTATAGTAGAGCCAATTGCAATAAATCATGCTGGAACACCCTAAAGGTACCAGATATGATCTGATCTTGGAACTACCAAGGGATAAAAATGCAGTAGGCTATATTTCAGAAGAAGCACCTCCAAGTATTCCTTGCCTAACAACATCCTATGAAATCCATACGATTACCATACACTGACAGACTTGCAACCTCATACTGTGAGTTTTGTGGAACCATTCTGTCTGCATTCTATAAATAGTTTGTGCTACTTGGCTTGTAGAGTATGAGGATCTTTTACAATGGTTATAGTCTGTCTCTGACTCCCATTCCCCCCTCTTTCATCAGTGAGATATTTCAGTGTATGGATTATTATGCCATTGTTAATTAATCATGTTGGTGTATTTTATGCATGACATATAATTAAAAACTTTAAGCAATTGGAATTCCTATTTGTGGTCCCAGTCTTGGTGGGAAATACTCCCAAGACAGATGAGAGTCGCTGCATGGGTGGGTTACATGGTGGATAAATTAATTTGTTTCCTTTGAGATCTCCTCTGTTCTCTGCATCCTCTGAAGAAGGATGGTAGAAGGGTAGAGAGAATAATTTTAGCTCTAGGCATTGTGCTAATGTATTTTTCATTTAAAAATTTTCAGTATGCAAAGTGCCCCACTGTTGAAAGATAAGGTTTCATGCTGAAGACCAATCATTAGTGTAAAGGAAAACCTCTGGGGCACTGGTTATATTTTTTTGCAGAGCCAGCCACCTGTCTGAGCTACCGAATATTCCGGAAAACAAGGCAACCAGGGGTATAAGACGACCCCCCAACTTTTCAAGATAAAATACAGAGTTAGGGTGGTTGTCTTCCAATAGAAGAAGGTGGCACAGACATGTTCTCCTTTGCTTGCTTTTGTTTTGAATGGAAAATCAGTGGATAGAATTAGCCTCTAGGATAGATTTCAGAAACCTCCTAATGGTAAGGACTGATGGCCAGTGGAACAAACTACTTCAGGAAGTAATTCATTCTAAATTGTGAGCCCATGATGGATGGATCGATATAACTAAATATATTGCTCTAAATCTAAAAGAAAGCATGATGGTTCACAAACATATAAATTGGCTGTTACTTTTTTACCTGTCGTAGCACAGAGACCAAGCCCAGATGTAAAAGGGGGCAACAAAAGTTTATTGAACAGTCAAATGGAAAGGGGACGAACAAAAAAAGCAGCCAACTCAGCTACAAAACCTCAAAAATCCCAGGAAACCTAACAAAAACCCTGAAGCACGATGCAAAACAACCTCAGGACGTGCGTCTGCGACGTCCGGTGTGGGATGATCGAGAAGAGTAGTCAAAAGCCGGTCCAAAGGTCAAGGGCAGGAGAATGACGGATGAAAGGAGGAAACAGTCCAAGGTAATCAGGAGAGCAGGTTCAGTGGAGATCAAGCCCTGCCACAGGAATACGCGACAACAAGAGTAACTGGAACCAGGAACAAGATACACGATACCAGGATACTAGACACAAGAATCAGATAGCAACTCTTTGACCGCCGCGAAGGCAGCCTCATAAACCCATACATTATATAGCCCCTTAGGTGTCGGAGTCACCCGATGACTCCCCTTGATCAGGAGCAGCAGCTGTTTCATTTCCTACAGCTGCTGAGTCCTGTGCAGTCCTCCAATCTTGCCAACGCGCTTGGAAATCTGTCCCTGAAGTCTCAGAAGGCCAGTCTAAATCACTGTCGAAGCCAAGGAAGGTATCAGAATTAGACTCTTCATTACACACATCCCTTACTTCCTGAACCAATGTTGATTCTAGATCAGTAGCACTTTCCTCTGACCCCATTTCTTCTTCCCCAGGAAAACCTTCAAAGGTTTCTGAATCAGAAGGAGCTCTAAGTATCTACCGGATCCTTTTTCTCTGTTCCAACCCTTCAAGACTAGAATCATAGCAGCCCTTTTTATCCCAGCTGCAGAGTCTTGATTACACAGAGCCTCACCCCATTCCATACTACCGCTTGATGCTAATGACCCAGCGTCTTCCCTATCACTACTAGCGGTAGAATTACAACAGGCTCAATTACAACATTAGCTTTCCATTAAAAATATAGCAGAGAGTAATAAAATATGAGCAGAGAGAACTGAGAATTGCAGTACATAAATATGTTTATGCACAACTTCAGATGAACTGAAGGTTAAAAGGCAAAGTCTTCATGGGCAACATAAAAGAAGCTGCATCACTGAAATACGTATTTCTCATCTATTACTAACACTAAGACAAATGTTTTGAAAACTGAAGATTAGGAGATGTTTTCTCTTTTCCTAACATGGCTGGTTAATAGGACAAAAGAGATCTTATGATGACCACCCATCGTACATGTCTTGGGACATTAAGCAATAGTTCTTTGTTCCAAAGATGGGATGCAGTCATAGAAAAATGGCATGTCTATACTTGTACAATGCACACACACACTATTTCTCTTTCAATTCTTTCCCCCTATTTTTAGTTACACAGCATATTGTACTAATATACACAGAAGTCTTTTAAAAATATAAGTTCATCTTTTATTTTCCAGTTACGACCCACATTTTCTATGATGATAATGATAAGAGCTTAATGTTTTGCAACAAAAAGAGTGGCTATGTTGAGAAATTCCTAGAAAATTCAATAAAGACAGAAAAGTTGGGGCTTTTCAAAAGGTGCGCGGCAGAATAGAGATATGAATACAGAGCTGTTTGAATTACTCAGAAATTGTGACAGCTTTAACTGTGAAAGTGAGGCCTCAGTGTATTACAACAATGTGCTTTCCATAGAGGCGGTTTTGTTGCCATTTATTTTAAAATCCTAACAAGCTGCTCTCTTATAAAATTGATATATTCTGTATTGCCATGATTTTTTTTAGTACACACAGAGCTTTTCTCCAATTGGGTGAGGAAGACCTTATGGATATGGAACACATGGGAATATGTTCCACTTTGGAAAAGTTACCTCTTTTGATTGAGATTACAGAATAGCACAGCCAATTCTCATGCTGGCTGGAGGGTTCTGAGATTCATATTCTGAAAAAATGGCTTCTCCAAAAAATCACCTGGACTTGCCCGCTAGCAGAGAGTGGTCCTTAATACTGCCGACAGTGTGTCCAGCAGATGTTGGACTACAATGGCAATATGTTCTAGTCATGCTAGCTATTAGGGCAGGGGTGGGCAATTATTTTTTTTCCAAGGGGCCACACGAGTGCCGAAAAACATTATGGAGGGCCGCACCTAAAGGCGGAGCTACATTCTAATCTACATAATTTATTTATTTATTTACTATATTTACTATATATTACACATAATTAATATTAACATATTAATATATCAAGAAATATTCATATATTATTAGTATTAATATCATAATTATTATATTATAGTGTATATATAGAGACATTATAATATATTGAAATTATAATGTAATATAACATTATATTATTTATTATATCATTATATTATTATAATAAATTATTATAAAATAATGATAAAAACCACTAAAATAAATAAAATCCAAGAAGATAAGGTGCGAAGAAGGGAGGAGGAGGAGGGCAGAGGGAAGTCACAAGGAGGAGGAGCGGCAGGCCGTATTGACATGGTCCTGCCTCAAAGTGGGGGCTGCCGCGGGCTGCACCAGGGCAGCGGGGGTTCCTTCCTGCCTTCTCTGGCGGCTCCGGAGTGCCCTCGCACTGGTGATCCTGGGCTTTGGCCCTTTTGCATGGAGGGTCGCGCGTTGGTGGAGTGAGGGAGGGCCTGAGGGTAGAGGCAGCACCAGCTCCGGGCTCTCCGCCTCCTCCTCCTGCCTCCGGCATGGAGAGGCTCTGGATGGCCAGCGTGGGGGTCAGTCCCGGCGGTGTGGCGGGGAGGAGCCTTTGGACAACTCTCCGCCTCCTCCTCCGCCTCCTCCTCCTGCCTCTGGCGTGGAGAGGCTCCAGATGCCGGATTTCCTGATTCCTACGGCTCCCAGAATCTCTCAGCCAGCTCATCCGGGACTACAGGAAGTCGTCCAAAGGCTCCTCCCGCCACGCTGCCGGCACTGACCCATGCTGGCCATCTGGAGCCTCTCCATGCCAGAGGCAAGAGGAGGAGGCGGAGAGCCTGGGGCACTCCAAAGCCACCGCTCCAACGCCAAAGCCCCCGCAATGGGATGGCGGCAGCGGCACCCCTTTTTCTTGACCCCGCCCCTGATGCCCTTCTCCCTGGGCCGGACAGAACTGGCCAGGGGGTTACATCCTGCCCGCGGGCCATAGTTTGCCCACCCCTGTGCTAGAGCCTCAAAGAGTACTATGCCAACAACATCTGACCTGTCTGCAAAGAACTGGGGGTTTCTAATAAGCAGAGACAATAATTTACTGTTTTGAATTACCATGAATACTTACTTTAGGGTTGCCAACTGTCCCGTATCAAACGGGACGTCCCGTATTTCGGCCCAGAATTCCATGTCTCATTTTTTAAGCTTCTGTCCCGTATTGACAGGACAGGTGGCTGGCAGCAGGAGGCAAGGCTCTTTTTGAGTTTGAGGTAGAGGCTCAAGAGGCCTCCTCCTTGTTCTTCATGCCCGCCTGTTGGGCCGTTGCCGTGGTGACGCGAGGAGAGCCAAGAGAGAGAGAGAGCGCAGGATGGGGACATCACTTTTGGCATGCTGTGCATTCTGCTTATTGGTGGAGGGGAGTTCCTGCCGGTGTCCCTCCTTCCGGACACACCTGCACTGGAGGAGGTGGCGCTGGAGGGCCTGGACGGCATCACCCCAGGAGCCCTCTGGGAGCACTTGGCCGCCCATGTGCTGCCCTTCCCACTCGCGCCCCTCGGAGCCCAGACCCGGGCTCTGCTCTGGGCCTCGCTGGCTGCCCACGCCGAGCTCCGCTTCGCCCTCCTACCCAAGCCGCATTTCCCGCTGCAACTCTACGACCGGTGAACCTTGGGGCCACGGCCTCGCGCTCTAGGCCACGCATGGACCAACTTGGGCTCTTCCAGGCGTTATGGACTCCAACTCCCACCATTCCTAACAGCTCCAGATCCTTTCCTTTCCCCCCTCATCCCTTTTCCCTAGAGCTTAAGTGGCCGAGGGGGGAAAGGAAGGTGCCTGAGGCCGTGAGGAATGGTGGGAGATGAAGTGAATTAATATTTATTGATTTATTTACAAAGTGTCCCTTATTTTTGCGAAGAATCTCGTATTTCGTAAATCTCCCTTATTTTTCATATCAAAAAGTGGCAACCCTAACTTACTTTTACATAACATCATCTGATGCATAATATTTACTTCTAATTTTAGCACTATGACCTTCTATGTCCAAAATACTTCATAGTTTTCATGTTTCTTTATTCACTGGCCAGATATTACTGGATTCCTCCGGGAGCTGGACAGGGGGAGTGTGTCCCTGTTGGTTCTGCTGGACCTCTCAGCGGCCTTCGATACCGTTGACCACTGTATCCTTCTGGGACGCCTTGCGGAAATGGGCCTTGGAGGTTCTGTCTTGCAGTGGCTCCGGTCCTTTCTGGAGGGCCGATCTCAGAAGGTGTTATTGGGAGACACCTGCTCAACCCCTCAACCATTGTCTTGTGGGGTTCCTCGGGGCTCAATACTATCTCCCATGTTGTTTAACATCTACATGAAGCCGTTGGGGGAGGTCATCCGGAGTTTCGGAGAGCGGTGTCATCTGTACGCAGATGATGTCCAACTCTGTCACTCCTTCCCACCTGCTACTAAGGAGGCTGTTCAGGTCCTGAACCGGTGCTTGGCCGCTGTGTCGGATTGGATGAGGGCGAACAAATTGAAATTGAATCCAGACAAGACAGAGGCACTCCTAGTCAGTCGTAAGGCTGAACAGGGCATAGGGTTACAGCCTGTGTTGGACGGGGTTACACTCCCCCTGAAGACGCAGGTTCGCAGTTTGGGTGTGATCCTGGACTCATCGCTGAGCCTGGAACCCCAGGTTTCGGCGGTGACCAGGGGAGCATTTGCACAATTAAAACTTGTGCGCCAGCTGCGCCCGTACCTTGAGGAGTCTGACTTGGCCACGGTGGTCCATGCTCTGATTACATCCCGTATAGATTACTGCAATGCTCTCTACGTGGGGTTGCCTTTGAAGACTGTTCGGAAGCTGCAACTAGTCCAACGGACAGCAGCCAGGTTGACAACAGGAGCGCCATTCCGAGAGCGTACAACTCCCCTGTTGTGCCAGCTCCACTGGATGCCAGTTTGCTACCGGGCACAATTCGAAGTGCTGGCTTTAGCCTTTAAAGCCCTAAACGGTTCGGGTCCAACTTACCTGTCCGAACGCATCTCTCCCTATGAACCATCGAGATGTTTAAGATCATCTGGAGAGGCCCTGCTCTCGGTCCCGCCTTCTTCGCAGGCGCGACTGGCGGGGACGAGAGACAGGGCCTTTTCAGTGGTGGCTCCTCGGCTTTGGAACGCCCTCCCTAAAGACATCAGATCGGCCCCCTCCCTCCTGACATTTTGCAAGAAAGTCAAGGCCTGGCTATTTGAGCAGGCATTTGCTGATGTAATATAAGGCTTAATGAGATATATGGAATGACGACGATGCGATGGAAACTGATTTCAACATGACGCTGAGACTGCAATTTTATGTTTTTAATTGTTAAATTGTTGTTATATGTTGACTTGGGGAGGTTGACTTGTTGCTGTGTTGTATTGAGGGCAGAGACTGCCTGTGTAAACAGTCCCGAGTAGCCTTCGGGCTGAGAGGGGCAGTATAGAAACGTGACAAATAAATAAATAAATAAATATCTTTATTTTTTAAACTAGCTTGGGGACCCGGCCCTGCCCGGGTTATTTGAGAAAGCCATTGTGTGCCAAGGTTGGTGCTTATCAGTTGTTTATTTGGATTGTAGTGGTCTCAGGAAGTGAGTGAAGGTACCATCCTCCTCCACCAGGATGTAGAGTGGGTCATGGGGTTCCTGTGTGCCAAATTTGGTCTTGATCAGTCATTGGATGAGGGTCGCAGCAGTCTCGGGAAATGAATAAAGGTACTTCAAGTCCCATCATCCATGGTCCACCGTCCTCCGAACTACAGCAGGATGTAGAGTGGGTCATGGGGGCTCTGTGTGCCAACTTTGGTCTGCACTGGTCCGTGGATGAGGGCCACAGTGGTTTCAGGAAGTGAGTGAAGGTACTGCAAGACCCATCATCTGTGGTCCATCCACCTTAGAACTGCAGCAGGATGTAGAGTGGGTCATGAGTACTCTGTGTGGCAAGTTTGGGCCTAGTTTGTGATTTGTAGGGGCTGCAGTGGTCTGTGGGTGAATCGGGTAAAGGTACTGCAAATCCCATCATTTGTGGCCCATCCTGCCATAAACTGCACCAGGATGTATAGTGCGTCATGAGGGATTTGTGTGCCAAGTTTGGTTCTGATCCGTCATTGGTGTGGGCCACAGTGCTGTATGGAAGTGAGTTAAAGTACTGCAAATCCCATCATCCATGGTCCATCCTCCCTCAAACCGCACCAGGATGTAGAGTGGGTCTTGGGGGTTCTGTGCGCCAAGTTTGGTCTTGTTTGTCACTGTTGGGGTCCGCAAAGTGTGTTGGAGTTAAACCCGCACCATGCCTGAGTGCCTCAGACCTTACACCATACCTGAGTGCTTCCCCCCTCTGCTATTTGAAAGTGTTGGAATGTTCATGGAGGCTGGGAGCCACCCCCCCCTCTGGCAGTTTAGAGTCTCGGAATGTTGGGTGGCTGGCCAATCAGACCGTTATGCAAATGATCCTGCATTGGGAGCCAATCGAAACGCTGGCACATATTCCTCCGCAAACACTGACTTTTATTATATCTATAGATTCCTTCAGGTTCGAACACAAACTTGAAGAAGTTCAGCACCTATTTCCAAATAATTTGAGAAAGCAAAGCTTGTCAGGAACCGTTGGAGTCTCTCTCTCTCTCTCTCTCTCTCTCTCTCTCTCTCTCTCTCTCTCTCCCTTTCCGCCACTCTGTCTTCCCCATCTATCTGTCTGTCTGTCAAGGTCTAAAGCTATAAACCTTCTATTTAACTTTCTATTTGTCTTTTGTTGAAGCGCAAGGCAATTTTTCTTGATCTGTCTCTGAAGTCTTTAGCTTGTTGAGTTCAGCGAGAGCTTAAAAACTGACATGAGTGGCGTAAAGCTTGGAGCGGCCCATTGATTTGTAAGCTCAAAGAGCCAATGGCAAGCTTCTTGACAACATGCAACCTGCTGAGCCACGGGCTTCTCCCTCTTAAAACACTGTCTCAGATAATTTCCATTGGTAGTGCAAAGTGTATAGGCAGATCTTAGCGAATGCCTTGCGTAAAATTCCTACAGCACAAATACATTATATTCTTTTATCGTTCTTCAGAGAAGCATTATTAAAGGAATCTGTCCTAGTAGCAATTAATCATGGATTGCACTCTGGCAAGAGTATTTGTCAGTTAAATAGTTTAGCAAGGACAGTATATGAAAATAAGTTACCAAGTTTGTCTCATGGAGGGAAAGTAAATTTTTTCAATTCTAGTTTTTCATATAATTTTGACTGGACAGTTCTTCTAGTATTTATTTATTTATTTATTTATTATTTCAATTTCTATACCGCTCCTTCCAGTTGGCTCGGGGAGGTTTACATCATCTAAAACCACATAACATAGCAAAACACAAAAGACAAAATTATAAAATGTTACAACTTTAAAATCAAGATTGTTACGAAGAACCACTCAAATTGAATGCTTGCCGAAAGAGGGTGGTTTTACAGGCCTTCCGAAAGGAGGATAACTCTGCTTTTACGGCTGGAGCCTAGAGTCACCTCAATACCAGACAATGTCACCTTATGCCTTGAGGCTGTATCGAGATGGCTGCGTGCCAGTAGGTTGAAGGTGAATCCTACTAAGACTGAGGTTTTGTGGCCTGGCCGCCCGCTTGGAGTGGCGCCCTCCCTGCCCAACTTCGATGGTGCTCCCCTTCATCCATCCTCCACTGTTAAGAGCTTGGGTGTCGTCCTGGATTCACAGTTGACTATGGAGGCCCAGATCGCTAATGCTAGTAAGCAGGCCTTTCTCCATGTCTGGCAGTTGAGACAGCTGGCACCTGACCTCTCAGAGGAAGCCTTGGCTACAATCATCCATGCGACGGTTACATCTAGACTGGATTATTGTAATGCCTTGTATGTTGGCCTTCCCCTGTCGACTACTCGGAGGATCCGCATTATTCAGAACGTGGCTGCCAGGATACTTGCAAAAAACACATTTGAGATGCCACATAACTCCAACTCTGTGCACACTTGCACTGGCTTCAAGGAATTCCGGGCCCTGTTTACGTTGTTGGTTCTGACCTTTAACCCCTCTGCCCCGCTTCATGGTCAGGGGCCAGCCTATCTCAGAGACCCCGCCTCTCCCTCTTCGCTGCCAGAGGTCACCACGACTTCTCCAACTAAACTTACTGTATGTTCCAGGCCCCAGGGAAGCACATCTCGAGAGCACGAGACACAGGGCCTTCTCCACCTCTGCCCCTGTCTTGTGGGACTCCTTGCCTCCCCACTTGAGGGCCATGCGTGACCTGCGACCCTTTGCTCAGGCACTCAAGACCTGGCTTTTTGGCAGAGCTTTTTGATGTTTAATGCAGTCTATTTGGTATTGTGTATTTTTTTAATGCAATTGTTTTATGTAAATTGCCCAGAGCATTTTAATGGAGGGCGATTAACAAGTGAGAAACTGATGATGATGATGATTATATGAGCCTGGACTCAGAAACTGGATTATATGGCAGTGTATAATGTGTAATATTCATATCAGAATTGAAATACCCCTTTCCATGTTTTGTGAGATTGTACTTACGGAATCAGAAAATGTTTTGCAATTATAGGAAATCAAACTTTGCTACTACCGTTTCCTACTGGGCCCCAAAAGTGATGCCAGGATCCTGTCTGGAGCATTTTGGAGATAGCATCGTTGTAGTTTCTGCTTTTAGCTACTTTCCATTTAGATTACTATCTTGACATGAAGATGTGTCTATAGCACTAGAAGGGGGGGGGGACTAAAAAAAATAGATGGAAGACACCTAGAGATAGCTACTTTTACTTGCCAAAATGATGCGCAAACTGTTTATTTTAAGAGGAATGAGAAAACTCTCGCAATTTAAATGGTAATTAGATACATTTCAGGTTGTTGAGCTGCTTCCCCGTGGGCATAAAAATAATAGGCATGTTGACAGAGAAGAGATACCTATTGTCAGCTTAATCTTCCTTGAGTACAAGTAGTTCTTGGTAATACTTCCATGTGAACACCGTCAGTTCAATAAGTCAGTTGTGTCACTGAAAGATTCATTAATCTTTAAATAGGAGATTGTTCGTTTAGCATTGTGTTTAGTGCTTTTCATGTACTAAATCTGAAAAGTGCCTTACTGAGTAATGAATTATTATTTCTAGGCCATGTGAATACAAAACGGAAAAAGTGGAAATATTCACGCATTAAGATGTTATTTATTAAATTGGAAGGCTGTCACCCTTTACTTACGTGTGATATAGAAAAGGGTTAGTGATGCATAAAGTCGCTGTTTATTTTCTTTAATGGTATATCCAGCAAGTATGGGATGAACAATTATATTTGTAGCTGACCTAAGTAGTGAAATGGATTTTCTCAAAGCCTGAGAAATTGTTCATTTTCTATGACATATAAGAATTACAGAAAATATTAAACTTGTGTGGTGTGTCAGCCTGGTGTTCATGTGCATGCTAGGGATGATGGGGCTGATGGTGAAAATGCTGTTAATGTGAATGCTGATGATGGGAACTCTGATCTGCAAAGTGAACTGTCAGGTGAGGCTTGCTTTCCTGAGAATAGGCCGATTCCCAGGGCTGAATTAGATGAGAATTCTTGTGTTCAGGAGTCTGAAGGCCTTCAGACTGATAACGGGACACCTGGGAATTTTAACGAGCTTACATTCAATCGTAGGGATAACATTCGAGAATCTCGGCAGGCTGCCAGTCTACGACGCAGCGGCCGTTTGGGAAACCGAAACTGATTTGTCCTTATTAGAGCTTGCTTGGGAAATTGATTCCAGGCTTCGTTTAGAATATCATGCCAGATATCACGCACCTTACCTTTCAGAGGAAGCCTTGGCTACAATCATCCATGCGACGGTTACATCTAGACTGGATTATTGTAATGCTTTGTATGTTGGCCTTCCCCTGCCGACTACTCGGAGGATCCGCATTATTCAGAATGTGGCTGCCAGGCTACTTGCAAAAACACCTTTAACATACCACATAACTTCAACTCTGGGATTCCAAGGGAATTCCGGGCCCTGTTTACATTGTTGGTTCTGACCTTTAAGGCGCTTTATGGTCAGGGGCCGGCATACCTCAGAGACCGCCTCTCCCCTCTTCGCTGCCAATGGTTGCCACGACTCCTCCAACTAAACTTACTGTATGTTCCAGGCCCCAGGGAAGTACGCCTCGAGAGCACAAGACGCAGGGCCTTCTCCACCTCGGCCCCTGTCTTGTGGAACTCCTTGCCTCCCCACTTGAGGGCCATGCGTGACCTGTGACCCTTTGCTCAGGCACTCAAGACCTGGCTTTTTAGCAGAGCTTTTAATGTTTAATGCAGTCTATTAGGTATAGTGTATTTTGTAATGCAATTGTTTTATGTAAATCGCCTGGAGCATTTTTATTTATTTATTTATTTATTTATTTATTTATTTATTTATTTATTGTTCAATCTTGTATTCCGCTCCTCCCTGCAGGCTGATGATGATGATGATAAAAAGATTTCCAGGAAACACACTGAGAAATGAAGGAGTGCGACAGCTCCCCCTGGTGGCCAGATGTTAAATTGCCTATGGCTGTCTCGTGTGTTTGTGTGTCTAAATGTAATGTGTACATTGTAATCCGCCCTGAGTCCCCTGTGGGGTGAGAAGGGCGGAATAGATATAAAGTAAATAAATAAATACATTCTAAAAATATACATCAAGAGGCTTTTTCCTACTGGCACAATAAGATTTGAACAAGTTGAGTGGCATGTCTTATGTTACTTGCAGTGTTTTCAGACACGGTTTTTGTCCTGTAGTGCTCTTGTCTCAAAACTGAAATTTTATAGACAGTGCAGACGCAGCCACCTTCCATCTTAACTCTCCGTTTTCTCTTCTTGTAATGTGAGAACATGGGATCATCCGCCACAGCTAAAATGATGGAAGGTTCAGAAGAGAAGATAGGAATTATTTCTTCATGTAATGCATAGCTAACCAAATGGAAGTAACAGTTACACTGCAATATGAGCTTCTCCATGTCTTTAGGAAATAATAGGGAATTATAATTCCTCTGCTGAAAATTCTGTAATTAAGACTTCCCTTTTCTGTGCAAAATTGATGTGCTTGAGGAAGCTACAGCATGCAACTTTCTTAGCAAAGCAAACAATTTGCAAATTTTGCACAATTTTTAAAAATATCTATGTCTGTCCACTGGCCCAACTGGTTCGCGACATTAGTCTGGAGTGCCATCAGTACGCTGATGACACCCAGGTGGTGCTAAGAATGGATGGCAGGCCGGACACCGTACCCGATTGTTTCCATCAATGCCTAGAAGCCATGACTGGATGGCTGTGCGCCAGCCGGTTGAAGGTGAATCCGTCGAAGACGGAGATCCTATGGCTGGGTCGTCCTGGGATGGATGGATGCCGCTGCCTACCCTGGATGGCGAGCTCTTAAGCCCGTCGTCTTCATTAAGAAGCCTGGAGGTCCAATTGGAGCCGCTGCTATCAATGGAGATGCAAATCTCAACGGTATGCAGGACCGCGTTTTTCCACCTACGACAGGCTAAGCGTCTGGCTCCCTACCTGCCCAGGAGCGACCTGGCTATGGCGATCCAGGCAATGGTCATCTCGAGATTGGACTACTGTAATGCCCCCTACATTGGCCTTCCTTTGTCATCAATCCGGAAACTCAAGCTAGTGCAGAATGCTGGTGGGAGCACCCGCACGAGAGCACATTGTGCCCATTCTGCAGCAACTGCACTGGCTACCAATAGAGTACCGGATTGTTTTCAAGGTCTGGTGTTGACCTTTAAGGCCTTGTATGGTCTGGGGCCGGTGTATCTGAGGGACCGCCTTACCCCATATGTTCCCCCGAGATCACTACGCTCAGAAGAGCAAAATCTCTTAGTAGTTCCATCTATTCATTCCTGCCGTCTGTCTACAACCAGATCAAGAGCCTTTTCCGTAGCGGCCCCGTCGCTATGGAACTCAATGCCGGATGAAGTCCGTGCCATTAAGGAACTGGCCCCGTTTCGGAGAGCCTGTAAGACGACCCTTCTCCAGGCAGGCCTTTAACCTAAACGGCGCCTGGGAAAGTGGCCCAAATCCTTGAGTCCTATCTAGAGTGTTGTTTTTATGCTCTGTTTTATATTGTTGTTGTTATTAAATTGAAATGATGCTGTTTTACTAATTGATTTTATGTAAACCGCCCCGAGCCTGATGAAAGGAGCGGTATATAAAAATGAACAATAAATAAATAAATAAATAAATAAATAAATAAATAAGTTCTGAATTATAAGAGGGTGTTTTTTTTCTATATTTTTCTTAGATCTTTCAATTTTTATTGGAGTTGCACAAGAAAATAAAACAGAAAACCAAACAAACATAGACACTAAAATAAAAAATATGACAAGACAAAAGAATTCAATGCAAAATAACCCCCTAATATTATCACCCCATTATATCCCCCAATCTGTGTCATCTAAAACTAACAAATGGTGTGCCCACAACTAAATAAATAAACAAACAAATATAAAGAAAAAAGAAAAGAAGAACATTAAAAACACTAGTAACCTCAACCAAAGACAACTGCCAATTTATGTACGTATCCTGCGCTACTTAATTGCAGCTTCTGCTAAATAGAAACCAATACATAAAAATAATATATAACCACAAGTAATATTAATATAAACAATTTAAATAGTTTGATTACAGTTCAGATTCTTAGTGCACCACCTTAAACTCCCCCCCCCCCCGCCGCCAAATATATTCCCTTTTAATTTAAATTGATGGTATATCTCGGCATTACTTCGTGAACGAAGATTCTTAGGAAGGACTCACCCCACGCTTTATACAAGCGCATTGATGACTAAAAAGGCCAATCTGAGATAGGCAAATTTGGTTGCAGAAAGCACAGGAGAAAGTCTCCTTGGGTGACGTTGTTTCCAAGTTGCGGTTCTTTCTGCGTTGTCGTTTCTCTTCAACGCCCATTCAGCGTGTCTTCTCGAAAGAGACCGCAGCATTGTGGATAGTGCGTCCCCATGCATCCCGATGTGAGGACAGGGTGGACCATTGTTGGTGATCAATCTGGCCGAGCCTGAAATGTTGTTTCAGGGAGTCCTTATATCTCTTTTGGGGGGCGCTTCTCTTGTGCCGACCCATAGCGAGTTCACCATAGAGTAGTATCTTTGGGAGGCGGTGGTCCTCCATCCTAGAGACGTGCCCTGCCCAGCGCAGCTGTGTTCTCAATAGCATGGCCTCAATGCTGGTGGTCCCTGCTTGCTCAAGGACAGCAACATTCGTCACATAGTCGGTCCAGTGTACATTTAGGATTGTGCGAAGACAGCGCTGATGAAAGCGTTCGAGGAGTCGTAGGTGTTGGCGATAGGTGACCCATGTTTCAGACCCATAGAGGAGAACAGACAGTACGATAGCTCTGTACACACTGATTTGGGTGCTTTGCTTGTACTGTAGAATTATTTGGGCAGAAGCCACAAATGGGCACTAGACAGAAAAGGATGATCAATTTTATGGGAGGGGGAAGGAAAGCTATTTCCCTCCCTTTTCACTGGTTATTCCCCCTCTCCACTTCCCCCTCCCCAGGACCCGTCGCCCTTCATAAATGAAGGTTATCCCCCTCTCCACTTCCCTCTTCATAAATGAAGGTTGCTTCCATGATGGGGACATGGGTCGGGGGGGGGGGGGATAACAGGAAAACAGGGGGAAATAGTTTTACTCCTTCAACCCCCCATGGACAATCCTTCTCTGTCTAGAGCACCCTTTTGGCCTCCGCCTGGATAATGGAACAGTAAGAAAATGATTTTATCTATCTCCTATTACTGCATTTCAACAATTTCTAAATAATATGTTTTTGTCTTTACCCAAAAGAGGGGGTATTTCACCAATCAACCCCCAAATTGGATTTATTTTTGATTCTGCCAAAATTCTAAGTTCATTTATCTCAATCCATTCTCAATATTATTCTTGTGCACCAGGCCAGCACATAAATATGTATGGTCCAGGGCCAGTGTATCTGAAGGACCGTCTGACTGACTGACTGACTGACTGACTTTATTATTTCTGAGTCGCCCTCCACGTTAGTGCTCCGGGCGACTTACACACAACAAATTCCACAATTAAAATAGAGTATTTAAACTAGATTAAAATATTCAGTGGTTAAATGCAGGGGCCAGGCTCGGTATTTGAGTTCCTGGTTCTGCATTGACCATGGGCTTTCCTAAATAGCCAGGTCTTCAGAGCGGTCAGGAACTGGGGCAGGTCGAGGGAGGCTCTCTGGTCCGGTGGCATCGAGTTCCAAAGAACGGGGGCCACAACGGAGAACGATCTCTGTCTCGTGGCCTCCAGGTGGGCCTCTTTCAAGCCTGGTACATGAAGAAGGTTCTTGTTTGCTGGCCGCGGGGTCCTTGAGTAAGCAGGCATCAGCAAGCGGTCTTTTAGGTATGTTGGGCCCCGGCCCCGTAGGGCTTTGAAAGCCAAGGTCAAGGTCTTGTGTAAGGCTCTCTACTCAACGGGCAGCCAGTGCAGGCGCTGCAGAGATGGTGTCATGTGGCATCTCATCGATGTTCCTGTGAGAAGCCTGGCGGCCGCGTTCTGCACAATCTGGAGCCTGCGGGTTAGTGACCGGGGTAGACCTACATACAAGCGTTACAGTAATCCAGCCTTGATGTCACCGTGGCATGGATTACTGTAGCTAGCGCTTCCGTCGGAAGATAGGGCGCCAATTGTCTCGCTTGGCGCAGGTGGAAGAAGGCCCTTTTGCTCCAATCCCCTTTCTTCCCCCTCCTGCCGAACACTTTTTCTTCTCCACTCAGGCTCCCTTCTGCCCAGCCTCGCTCTGCTCGCTTTGCCTCGCTTTGCTCACGCTGCCGCTTCTGCGGGAGGGGGGAGGGAGGAAGACGTGACCCGTGCGGGCGCTACTGCGCAGACTCGCCCCACATCTTCCTCCCTCCCCTCCACAGTGCTCTCTGGATATAGCTGAACTACAACTCCAAAACTCAAGGTCAATGCCCACCAAACTCTTATAGTATTTTCTCTTGGTTATGGGAGTTCTGTGTGGGAAGTTTGATTCCATTCCATCATTGGTGGAGTTCAGAGTGCTCTTTGATTGCGGGTGAACTATAACTCCCAGCTGTTGAGCAAGACCTTCATGTATGTCTTTCTGCCATTCCTGCCAGGATATCTATGTTGTGTTCATCGAAACAGGCCCAGGTTTCACACCGAGTGTATAAATACATTTAAAAACATATTAACTATATGTATTACTGTGTGAGAGTGTCGTTTTGTGTCATTTTGGTTGGTGGTGTGCCCCAGGATTTTGTAAATGTAAAAAATGTCCCTGCGGCTCAAAACAGGTTGAAAAACACTGGTGTAAAGCATTTGCAGTTTCAAGCTGTTTGAGGAAGCGAAATAGCTAATTGTAGATGGATTGTGGTAACAAATGATAGAGCGAAAAATAGACACATTGATAATATCTAGAAATAAGCATTCATGAAATGCAAATACTCATCTCTATATGTGAGTGAAACAGCTACAATAAAACAACAGTCACTGGCAGAATTTTCAAGAGCTTTTAAAGGTGTAATTCTGGCCACGAATTGGCGGCCAAAAACTCACAAATAGCTTTGAAGGCTAATGAAGAACAAGAAAGACCTCCAGACTAGAACTACGAAACAAAGCACAATTCCAGACATCAAAACCGAGAGAGAGAGAGAGAGAGAGAGAGAGAGAAAGAAATTCACAGACTTTGAATTCTGCTGTGACTCTGCAGCCACCTTAGCTTTAACAGCCAAGATTGTGGGGTGTTCTTGCTGTCCTGAAAAACCTTGGACTTAATGTTTTCAAAATTTATTTTCTTAGAATGTTTGTAAAGGTTGAAATCCTATATACTTCCACATGACCGTAATCCCCACCATACGCAGTGCGACTGATCACTGAGTGAAAATTGTAGGCAAGAAAACCCTGCTCATATAAACCTTAATCGGGAGTGGAGGTAGGTTGAGCTGACGGTGCTCATTGATCCAGAAAGGCTGGCTGAATGGACAGATTGGAATATCCCGCAAAAATATGTGCTTTGTTCCCTAATAATAATTATTAGGAAACCGCAAGGATCCATTCTGCCCCCCATGCTTTTTAACATCTACATGAAACCACTGGGGCATGTCATCCAGAGTTTTGGAGCTCGGTGCCATCTCTATGCAGATGACACCTACCGTGTTTCCCCGAAAGTAAGACAGCGTCTTACTTTCTTTTCCCCCCGAAAAGTCCCCCTACGTCTTACTTTCGGGGTAGGTCTTATATAAACAAAGACGTACCCCGTCGCCACGCCCGCCGCCGCCGCCGCCACGCCGCCGCCACCACCTGGCCCATCGGCCGCCGGCACCTCCTCGGCGCACCTTTTCTGCTAGGCCTCTCCAAGGAAGGGGAGGGGAAGAGTCCCAGAGGCGTGGCAGCGGTGACGCGTCAGAGTGACGCGTCGCCGCTTAGCCACGCCTCTGGGACTCTTCCTCCTCCCCTTGTCCAACGAAGGGAGGGGAAGAGTCCCAGAGGCGTGGCTAAGCGGCGACGCGTCACTCTGATGCGTCGCCGCTAGCCACGCCTCTGGGACTCTTCCTCCTCCCTCCCTTGTCCTCCCTTTGTTCGTTGGACAAAGGGAGGGAGGAGGAAGAGTCCCAGAGGCGTGGCTAAGTGGCGACGCGTCACTCTGATGCGTCGCCGCTAGCCACGCCTCTGGGACTCTTCCCTCCTCCCTGGAGAGGCCTAGCAGAAAGGTGCGCCGCGGAGGTGTGCCACGGCCAATGGGCCGGTTGCGGCGGCGGCGCGACCAGGTACGGCTTACATTCGGGGTACGGCTTACATTAGCCGACCCCCCTGACACCCCCGATACGTCTTACAATCGGGGGTGTCATATTTCGGGGAAACACGGTAAGTCTACTACTCCTTTCTACCTAATTCCAAGGAGCCCCTTTTTAAGTCACTTTTTCAAGACCCGTAAGGTACATCAGAAGGCGTCCAAAAACATATCAAAGTGTAGAGAACCACAGGTTCCCACCAGTCTCTCAAGGCGCGCAGGTGACTTAAGCAAAATGGGGTGGCCAATAGATAGTCTTGACACTTGAACTACCTTTCGTCTTCAACAGTTGCTAAGACCTTTAATCGGTATGGGAGACACATTTGTGCGATATATTTTTCCATATTTTGTGGATGATGGGACTGTTTCCTACGCGACTGATAGGATTTCCCACAGAACTATGTTTTGTTTCTTGACTTATCCCGGACTTTACTACCTGTGATCACGAAGGTCACACGGACTCTGCCCGTTTGATTCTATGGGGGAAATATCTCAAGGTTTGTGTTTGTAACCAAATTGATGTATTGAAGTTTGATATTGTAATGTTTAATGTTATGTATGAAGATTGTTTCCTTTGAAATTTTAGGCGAATATTCTGGGAGAAAAGAGGCAAACAGGCAAGCTCTATTGCCCTCAAACCCTGTTATTGGGTGTGTCCAAATGGGATCCGTTACTGGATGGCTGCGAGCCAGTAGGTTGAGGGTGAATCCAGTGAAGATGGAGATCTTGTGGCTAGGTCGCCCGGGTGATGGGGATGTCCAGCTTCCGACCCTGGACGGCGCGGCCCTACGCCCGTCGTCCCTAGTAAAGAGCCTGGGAGTCCATTTGGACTCCCAGCTGACCATAGAGGCCCAGGTCTCCATGGCCAGCAAGTCCGCATTCTTCCATCTTAGACAGGCGAGGCGGCTGGCCCCCTATCTATCCCGGAGCGACCTGGCCACGGTGATCCAAGCCACGGTCATCTCGAGACTGGACTACTGTAACGCACTTTACGTTGGCCTGCCTCTGTTAGTGACCCGGAAGCTCAGGCTGGTGCAGAATTCTGCCGCCCGATTCCTCTCTGGAACACCAGCCGGTAGTCATATAACACCTGCCTTGCAGGACCTGCACTGGCTGCCAATTGAGCACCGGATCACTTTCAAAGTGTTGGTTCTCACCTTTAAGGCCTTACACAGCTTGGGGCCAACGTACCTGAGGGACCGTCTCTCCCCTTATTGCCCAATGAGATCACTGCGGTCTGAGGGTGCCAACCTTCTAGACATCCCCTCGGTGAGGCTCGTGCGCTTGACAGCAACCCGCAGGAGGGCGTTTTCTGTCATTGCGCCCACTCTGTGGAACGCCCTCCCGGAAGAAACCCGCGCCATTCAGGACTTGCTCCCATTCAGACGGGCCTGCAAGACCTTTCTCTTCCGTCAGGCCTTTGGCCTGTAGGTTCTGGCCCCTCTGCAGCCCCTTTGTTTTTAGAAATTGTTATCTGCGGTGATATGTCATTACCCCAGATTCTTAACTATCGTACTGCTTTTATGTTGTTTTGTTGCTGTTTTTAACCGCTGTTGTTGTTTTATCGTGCCTTGTATGGCTCTTGTGAGCCGCCCCGAGCCCTCCCGGGAGTGGCGGCATAGAAGCACGAAAAATAAATAAATAAACAAACAAATAAATGCTGGAATCAATGGGACTTTGGACAGACTGTTACCTGAGATTGCTGCAGGTTTCCTTTTCACACAGAGAAAAGATATTGCACAGCATTTCCAAGAATCCCATGGTAAAGGGAAGTTTTGGGATTTTATTCCCTCAACAGTAAGTTTTCAGAGTTCTAGGTCTGATCAACATCTATGAGCAAAAGAAAAAAACACAAGCATACTTTAAAAAAATGTTTTTTCATTAAAATAAAAATGAATATTGTGTCTTACCTGCGCTGTGTTTCCATTAAATCACAAATATTCACTGAAGTCACCGAGGGATTATTATTTTAATGAAACATTCAATTAAAAAAAAACCCCAAAACCCACCTGCTCACTGAAGTGATGTGGTCTCCGAAGGCTTACACCATATGCTCGTTCTTCACGTTTGAGTTATCTCCAGTCAGTGAAGCCCAAGATACATATAAAATTAGAACTCCAGAAAAAGTATTTACAGTGTTCTTTTCCCACAAGTGTTAAAAGGTTGTTGGGTTTTGGCACATGTAAGCACATTCGGTGCACCTCTCAATGTCACTTTCTCTCTCTTCCCCCAACCTCCTCAAAATGTTTGACCTCGTTTTTCTGCACAACCATTCCATCTTGTTGACTTTGATTAGTCATTCATTCTTTTGTGTGATATCGTCACAATCTGTCTGACATGGTTTCATGAACATTACTAAAGAAATCCATACAGAGCAACAGCCAATCAAATATTATTATACTAGCTGTACCCGGCACGCGTTGCTGTGCCCTATTTAGGAGATGCGAGAAAGTCTGAATATGTAAGGGTTGGAATTGATGTTAGTTATGGTCTTGGTGGGGTCATGGCTGTGTCGTTGTGGGTTGTTCTGGTGGGTGGGATGTTGAAGTCCTGTGGAGTTGTCAGTGTGTGGTGTTCCTGGCGTTCTGCAGAGCTTGTGGATATACAATGTTTTTGTCTTTCCGTCTGCTGTGTTGATGTAGAGGTTCTGTGGTTTCCCAACTCTGGAGCACGCTACGAGTTGTCCGTGGGAGAAGCATTCTGTGTCAAGGTCTGTGCCAGATTTGTAGTGTTTGTCCTTGAGCCTTGTTTATGGTGATGGCAAAAGCTAGTGTAGTGCAGTGTCTTTCTGTTCTGGCGTTTGTTCTGCCCTTTTTTGTGTGATGTATGTAGCGTTGCGAGTGTGTCGTCCGATGCTGTTCTTTTTAGGAGGCATGGCTTGTCTTTTGGGTCAGCTTATGCCTGTGTGGAAGGAAGGAATGGCATACAAATGGGTTGAGCAGTAGACACAAGGTTGTGTTATGTGCGTATTGTGTTGTGTGTAGGTATTACTTTTGTGTTATTCTGGGGGTATGTGTTTGTCAGTGGTGCCTGTGTCCCTGGTGCCCTGTTTGTCTCCCTCCTAGATCTAGGCCATGACAGTTTAACCCTCAAACACTAACTGTCTAAACTATTTTGGGCCAGTGAAGCTAGGAGAGAAGGGTTAGAAACAGCAAGGAAACAAAGACAGAGATACTGTGGCTGGGCCGCCCGGTTGGTGGGGAGGCCCGACTGCCTAGCTTGGATGGCGAGGCATTATGCCCGACATCCTCAGTTAAGAGCCTTAGGGTCGTTTTTGACCCGTTGCTGTCGATGGAGGCCCAGGTCTCCAGCGACAGCAAAACCGCCTTTTTCCATCTGCGGCAAGCTAGGCGTCTGGCCCCCTACCTATCCAGAAACGACCTGGCCACGGTGCTCCAAGCCCACGTGGCTTTCCGGCTCTTCCACACTACACTCGCTACGGAGACAGCCCGGCATCCCGCCGTGTGGATCATAAGTAGTGCATTTCCAGCACTTCTCTGTTTGGGGCTACGTTTCGCTACACAAAGTGGGCGTGATTTGGACGACCATCAAGTACTCTTTCGCCCCGAGCCCCAGGGCTGCGGGCGTCATGCACGTCCGCCACAGAAGCAGCCCAGCATTTTGCCTATCTAGGATTACAAACATTGTATTTGCAGCACCTCTCCGTTTGGAGCGTTCACCAGCCCCAGATTCGATACTGGGAGCGGTTTCAATTCAGATTTTCACCAAAGTGCCTCCTCTTCAGTTTGTCCTTGGCTTACCCCCTGTGTAGATGGTAACTATGTAAGTTAGCCACAGACCATATATTTTAAATATATAAACTGTATGATTAATCCTTGGATATTGCCAACGTTTAACTGCGAGGTATCTTTGTGTTGACCAGTATATAACTCTGGTTTATATTCAGCTGTGTTGGGGTGCACCCTATATCCACGAGTATTCCCACCACACCACACTACACAGTGTGTACATTTATGCCATTGTGCCATTTTTGTGGTGTGTGGGTATACTCCCCATCAGGGCCGTAGCCAGGATTTTGATTCGGGGCTGAGTTTGGTTCGGGGCTGAGACTGGGTGGAAGAGGGTCTACCCTAGCAAACCTTTTGTATTGTTATCCCAATAACCCCATGAATGTGGGATATAATGAGCATGGTGATCAGATCAGGATATGAATAAACATAACAGTTTAAATAATGTACCAGTGAGGCCTTTTCGCGGACCACCCTGAGAATTTCGGGGGGGGGCTGAAGCCCCCTTAGCCCCCCCTGGCTACATGCCTGCTCCCCATATAACTAGTAGAGTGTGTAGACCTTTATGAACATATAGAACTTTTGTGTAGACCAGGGCTGCCCAACTGGCGGGCGTATACGGCCCCCCAGCCCCTTCCCTCCGCCCCCCTAAGCTTTTAAATAAAAAATAAAAGTTGAAAAATAAAATAAATAAAAATAATTAAAAAAATACCTACTTCCGGGTTCGGAGCAAGTATCGCGAGAATATGCAATCCACACGGGATTTCGCTGTCAACGCGAGATCACGCCGCCGTTGACAGCGAAATCCCATGTGGATTGCGTATTCTCACGATACTCTTTGGCTACTCTACTACTAGATTGCTGAGGCCCACAGACGCGATTAGGACCGTCTTCGACTCAGTCGGTCGTCGCCTCTTTAAATCAGTCCGGGTACTCTTGGATCCTGCGCGTTTGGAAAAGGTAGGCCGAAGCAGGGGGCTCCTCAGGGGGCTCCTCATTCCCTCCCCCATCTCCCCTCATGTATTAAGTATAAAATTAAATATATTTAAAGATGAAATAAGGGGAGATGGGAGGATGGAATTAAATATATTTAATATTAAATTAAAATAAGGGGAGAGGGGAGGATGGAATTAAATATATTTAATATTAAATTAAAATAAGGGGAGAGGGGAGGATGGAATTAAATATATTTAATATTAAATTAAAATAAGGGGAGAGGGGAGGATGGAATTAAATATATTTAATATTAAATTAAAATAAGGGGAGAGGGGAGAGGGCGGAGCCGGGGGCGGGGAGGGGTCGGAGCTGGGGGGCAGACCCTATGGCCCCCCAGGTCATCAGTGACCGGAATTCAGGCCCCTGGGCCGGTAGAAGTTGGAGAGCCCTGGTGTAGACCTTACTCTTGTGCAGACCTTGCCCACATTGGGAGCTTCATGTTTGATTGTGTAGACCTTAAACATTGTGTAGAACTCATTATCTTGTGTAGACCTCAATATAATTATTTTTACTGCAGAACCACTTATAGTCTTTTGTGGAATTCATCAGTCTTTACCTATTCTCCCCTCCCTCACCACATTCCCCGCTTTCTGTGCTACAGTAAGCCCCCCCCCCCCTTCCTGTTGCCTTGCTCGGTTGGACTGAATGGCCCATGAGGTCTCTTCTCCAACTCTATGATTCTAAGTTTTGCAGATGTAAAGCCCACATAGAACCACAGTTACAGTCTTCAGTTATGCTATGGTTTAGGTTTCACTTATGTGTAATTTGTGCTTTCGTGTCAAAGCATATCAGGTGGGATTTCCCGAAACCAAAAGACCCACAAACAGTTCCCAGCTTGAATCCCTAAATAAATAAACCCTCCTCTGTACTTGGCTAACATTTAAGGCTGTCTCCTGGAATCTGTTCTTTTCCTGCCCTTGGCCATGTGAACTTTACTCTTGTCAGGAACACCTATAGGACACGACACCGGGATTCTGGTGAACTTTCTCATGAGATGATAGTCGTGAGTGAAATCAGTGGTTTTTGAATTAGTGTTTGGCTTTTTACAAATAGTAATGACCACAGGCTGGAGAAAGTCAAGCCCTTTAGTCCTGAACAGGTAGAGAAAGCACCACTTGAAGTGACTGGATTGCGGCTATTGAAATGCCTCAGCCTTCTTTAGTCTGGCATCCCCACCGCGCGCAAAGTAATAGCTGAGCAGTATGCTCTTCCAATAATTCAGTTGTTTGTATTTACTAAATACTATAAGTGTGTGTGTGTGTGTATGTGTGTGCGCACATGTACATACCTGGGATCTCTTAATATAATTCAACTAGGAAAAGCATCATAAACAAGGAACACATTGTGATATAAGTTTTATATGACAGCAGTTCCCAGAAGCCCCAGATACTTAACCCAATATCCAGAGATAGTTAGCTAGGGCAGGGTTTCCCAACCTTTTTCGAGCCGCGGCACATTTTTAATATTAAAAAAAATCCGGGGGCACACCAAAATGACACTCTAACACAGTAAAGAATGGCTGGGGGGTGGGGATAGTGGCATGCTGGGAGCAGCTGCTGGGAGTGTTGAAGTTGGGGAGGAGGTGGAGCCAGGCCGTGCCATGCCCCTCCCCCCCGGCTTCAGCTCTCCTAAAGCTTGTCCAACCTTGGGGGGCAGTGCCAAGCCAGCAGTGGCAGAGACAGCACAATGCTGGCTTGACACTGTCCCCTCAAGGCTGGAGCAGCTGCTGGGAGTGCTGAAGTTGGGGAGGAGGTGGAACCAGGCCGTGCCATGCCCCTCCCCCCGGCTTCAGCTCTCCTACAGCTTGTCCAGCCTTGGGGGTAGTGCCAAGCCAGCAGTGGCAGAGACAGCACAATGCTGGCTTGACACTGTCCCCTCAAGGCTGGAGCAGCTGCTGGGAGTGTTGAAGTTGGAGAGGAGGTGGAGCCAGGCCGTGCCATGCCCCTCCCCCCCGGCTTCAGCTCTCCTACAGCTTGTCCAGCCTTGGGGGGGCAGTGCCAAGCCAGCAGTGGCAGAGACAGCACAATGCTGGCTTGACACTGTCCCCTCAAGGCTGGAGCAGCTGCTGGGAGTGTTGAAGTTGGGGAGGAGGTGGAGCCAGGCCGTGCCATGCCCCTCCCCCCCGGCTTCAGCTCTCCTACAGCTTGTCCAGCCTTGGGGGGGCAGTGCCAAGCCAGCAGTGGCAGAGACAGCACAATGCTGGCTTGACACTGTCCTCTCAAGGCTGGAGCAGCTGCTGGGAGTGCCGAAGCCGAGGAGGGGGTGGAGCCAGGATGCACCATGCCCCGCCCCCTCCCCCGGCTTCAGCTCTCCCACAGCTTCTCCAGCCTTGAGGGGGCAGTGCGAGCAAGGGGCGGGAGTCATGGCCCCCGTCCCCGCTCTCCACCATGACTCCTGCCCCTCGCTTGCTGAAGCCACGCGGAGGAGGAGCATGAGTGGGGGACGGGCTTCAGTGGGCGGGGCTCCTCCGCGCAGCTTCAGAGAGTGAGGGGCGAGAGTCATGGTGGATTGGAGACTGGCTGGGGAAACGGCCCCTTCTTCTTTTTCTTCGCTGCCGTCCAGCCCTTCCCTCCCCCCCCCCAAGCAGCAAGAGTTCGGCAGGAGGAGGGGGAAGGAAGGGGGCAGAGAGCTTTTCTCGCGGCACAGTAGGAGGTCCGTCACGGCACACTACTGTGCCACGTCACAGCGGTTAGGAAACACTGAGCTAGGGGATGTAATTTAGAAGATTTGGAACCACTGTTCTGGGAGATATTACCAGGATATCTCGAGGTTTTGTGCTGGCAATTACAGAAAACAAAACAGGATTTCATATGAGTGAGCAATTCTCCTCCGCAGTGCATCTACACCAGGCATGGGCAAACTTTGGCCCTCCGGGTGCTTTTAATTTCAATTCCTAACAGCCGGTAAGCTGGCTGGGATTTCTGGGAGTGGAAGTCCAAAACACCAGTATTCAGCATATGCAAACAACTGAATTATTGGAAGAGCATAGTGCTCAACTATTACTTTGCACCCAGTGTGGATTCAAGGCTAAAGAAGGCTGAAACCCATTTTGTACCCATTTGGTCCCATGTGTCTTGACATTGTGATTTTAGATATGTATTTGCACTTTTTTTCTTTTTGTAAATTGATATGTATGTATTATTATTGTGTTATTGTTGATGTTTTGATTTGTATTTTAATTGTAATTTGTTGTTTGGGCCTGGCCTCATGTAAGCCGCCCCGAGTCCCCGTTGGGGAGATGGTGGCGGGGTATAAATAAAGATTATTATTATTATTATTATTATTACGTCCGCTCGATAAACTGAAATGATTTCCTGATGAATCGCAGTGGCGTTCATGCCCTTAGCATTTAGGTAGCATGTTACACCACGGACTTCGTACTTGAAGGGAAACAAGATGCTCATCTCTAACCTTCCCCACAATGCCAGTCGATAAGCTACTGACAACTGGGTCTGCTCGCTCGCTTCTGCTGGCTTCACGCTACACGGCACGCTACAACTCCCCCCTCGAAAATTCCCCGTGAGAGCTACATGCCTTGCAACCCTACTTTCTGGATGACCTTCGTATATTCCCTTTGCTACTTTTAGTAAGATTTGCTCAGCAAGGATCTGAAATCAAAAGTAAACCCAAATACAATATAAACACCCTGGAAAGGAAAGTGGAGGAGGGCTTACGCACCTTCCTATCTTTACCATAGTATTCGAAAATCTAAGTGCAAAATCATTGATTCCGTTTTCTTACAACGACAAAAATACTCATCCTAAGTATCTTGAGTATGCTATGCAGTAAGAGTGCTGCTTAAATCCATTTCAGTTCAAAGTTGTGGAAAAGTTAAGATGTACTCATGGAAGATGCTATAACAGTGCAGACATTTCTGAAAAATAAAAAAATGAAGGAGGCACTGAAAGAAACAGAAGGAGATCGCGTGAGGACTAAGATAATCAGGAAGAACATCTAGCACAGGGGCGCCCACACTTTTTCAGCACGCGAGCTACTTATAATAAAATTAAGTCAGAAAGATCTACCTACCTCCTCCAGGCTGGAGAGGGGAGGCAGGGGCGAGGCTTGGAGGGGCCTGGCTCCGCCCCCCTCTGGCTTCAGCTCTACCAGCAGCTTCTCCAGGCTTCAGGATGGCAGTGCCAAGCCAGCCTTGTGCTAGCTGTGTCATCACTGGCTTGGCTGCCAAGCCTGAGAAGCTGCTGGTAGAGCAACAGCCAGAGGGGGCGGAGCCAGGCCTCACCAAGCCCCGCCCCCTCCCCTCTGGCTTTGGACCTCCCAGCAGCTTCTCCAGGCTTGAGGATGGCAATGCCAAGCCAGTGGTGGCATAGCTAGCACAAGGCTGGCTTGGCACGGCCACCCTCAAGCCTGGAGAAGCTGCTGGTAGGGCTGAAGCCAGAGGGGGGCGGAGCCAGGCCGTGCCAAGCCCCGCCCTCCCCTCTGGCTTTGGACCTCCCAGCAGCTTCTCCAGGCTTGAGGATGGCAATGCCAAGCCAGTGGTGGCATAGCTAGCACAAGGCTGGCTTGGTGCCTCTCTATAATTCTGAAGTTGCATTTATTAAGTTCACATCCAAAATGACTCAGTGACAGTCAAGGTCTACAGATTTTCCACGTGCATCACATATTTAATAGGGCTGGTTGATCCAAGAAAAATGTTTCGAAACTCGTTTCGGATCTAATTGTAGCTATCGTTTGGAATTATATAGACTTCTGAAAAATTTCCAATAAATTTCGAAATTGATTTGGAAGTATTTCCGAAATTCGGAAGTCTTCGGAAATGGCGTCCACTTTTTAAAATGGGCAAAAAACATCAGCAGAAGGGAGAGTCAGCTGTTAGCCATTAGCCAATGAGCAATCAGCAAGAAAATTCGGAAATGACATCCGAAATTCGGAATTCCAAAATTCGGAATTCCAAAATTCGGAATTTTGAATTTCAGAGTTCTTGTTGGGAGGGTTGCTCTCGAAATTGCTAAAAAGTTGGAAGTATCCAAAAAACTTCTGAAATTCGGGCATATCCGAAATTGTAGAACAGCTCTAATATTTAATAAACAAACTACAAATTGGTTATGAAGCAGCTCGATATTTTAGAACAGGTCTCTCATTTATGGGGACATCATACGTCAACGTCAACTTCACAGCAGTTAAGAATAACAATATGTTGAAGCATGATCATACCAGCCAGAAAATAAATGTTTCAGGTGAAGCAGTGATTCTCGGTCTTTGTACTTTCTCAAGATCAAACTAGGCATTAAAGAGATTGTGTATTCCCTAGGCATGAGAAAAAAGTTATGAAAATGATTCGTTTCGTAAGAAATTCGTAAGAAATGCTACTTTCGAGTATATCCGCACCGGGAACGCCACCCAGGAAGTGGACTTTCTTTTAAGAACCCCGGGGGCCAGGATTTTCTTAAGTGTCGTTATTAGGACGTAAGGGGGCACCCTCCTTCTCTCTCACCACCCTCCCGCCTCCCTTGCCAATAAGTATTATGGCAAGGCAAGCCCTAAACTCGCTTCTTCTTTGGAAGCCGGAAAAAATGTAAACAGAGAGGATTACTCAGAAGTAAATCTGCAAAGGAGGGCACTTTGGATGAAGGGCCCTCCTTTGTGGATTTACTTCTGAGTAAACCTCTGTTTACATTTTTCCAGGCTTCCCTGCCTCCTGCCTGCCAGGATCTAAAGCATCAAAAAGTATTGGGGTGAGAAACCAACCTAATGTATAATACAATGAATGCTACTGTAAGTGCCTAATATTATAAGTAATCCAACTGGTCATACCTACATTCCATGCACATGCAATAATACAGCAGTAATAACAATAACAAGAGGTAAAATTCAAACCGAAGTATTCTGACTGGTCTCTCCTCATGCGGTGCAAATGGGCTCTTCTCTTATTAGCCCGGAAATTAGCCCGGGGAAAGCCAGCGTTTGCTGCTTGGGAGCACACACATACATATTCTTGGGGGAGATTTGCTGCAGAATCCCGGGCTCATAGAGAAGATTCTGCAGCAAATCCCCCAAAGAATATGTATGTGTGTGCACCCAGGAAGCAAATGCTGTGCCTGGGGTTTTGCCTTTTCCCGGGCTCAGAGAAGAGCCTTTTGCAGTTTGAGGAGGGAGCACAGTCAGAATACTTCGGTTTGAATTTTACCTCTTCTTATACCCATTGTTATTACTGCTGTATTATTGCATGTGCATGGAATGTAGGTATATGACCAGCCTGGGCAAACTTGGGCCCCGCTCCCTCAGGATCGGGGTGAGAGAGAGGCAGCGAGGAGCGAGGGGGCTCCTCCTCCTTTTCTTTGCTGCTTCCAAGAATAGAATACCCCCTCCCTCCCTCCCTCCTTCCTATTTGGAGAGTCCCATCTAGAATTCAGTGTGATTTATTCAAGTTTTGGCCTACAACTCCCAGAAATCCCAGCCAATTTACCAGCTGTTAGGATTTCTGGGAGTTGTAGGCCAAAACCATCTGGAATGCGCATGCGCTGGCATACGAACTACTAACGAATTTCGTTAGTAATTAAGTTACATTTTAGAATTTTTTGGAAATTTTTTGTAAGTCTTCCTATTACTAATTAACCCCCCAATTTGATTTTAGAATCGCCATTTTTGGGTTCTAAAACATGCCTAGTATTCCCTGCAATTAAAATACGTCCCCTCCTATGGTGGAATCTCCTCTGAGATAATAGGATTCAGTAACTAGACTTGTAAACTTCCAACGACCAATCATAAAACAAAGGGTGCTAAATTCAAAATATATAGATAAGGGCAATCAGAAGCTGTGATGGCAAATATTGTGTACCATTTGGAGAGCATCACTCCAAAAGTGTGCCAATGTTATAGCCTGGTTTGAACCCCTGTGGCCTTCCCACGCAAAGCTTTCTGCAAAGGAACAGAATGATTTCCTGCGGTGAACTTAGCGTGCTGTGAAGAATTCAGTATTTGCATTGTAAGGTACGTTTCCCAGGGATAAACTAAATGAGAGGAGGGTTTTTTCTTCTTCTTCCTTTAAAAGCAGCTGTGAATTGAGACCAAGGCAGGAACCTGGGAGTGCCCTTCCCCAGCAAAGGACCAATCAACGCAACTAAACCTCTTGCAAACTGTGCAGGCTGCAAAGACACACTTTAACAATGCAAACCGTGACAGACCTCCTGCTGTGCCGCGAGAAAAGCTCTCTGCCCCCTTCCTTCCCCCCTCCTCCTGCTGAACTCCTGCTGCTTGGGGGGGGAGGAGGAAAGGCCCGGCGGCGGCGAACAAAAAGAAGAAGGGGCCGGGGCCGTTTCCCCAGCCAGCCTCCAATCCGCCATGACTCCCACCATGACTCTCGCCCCTCGCTCACTGAAGCTGCGTGGAGGAGGTGCCCCGCCCACTGAATCCCGTCCACCGCTCATGCTCCTCCTCTGTGGGAGAGCTGAAGCCGGGGAGAGGGGGCGGGGCATACCGTGGCCTGGCTTCACCCCCTCACCCAGCTTCGGCACTCCCAGCAGCTGCTCCAGCCTTGAGGGGACAGTGACAAGCCAGAATTGTGCTGGTTCTGCCACCGCTGGCTTGGCACTGCCCTCAAGGCTGGAGCAGCTGCTGGGAGAGCTGCAGCCAGGGGAAGGGGCAGGGCGTGGCGAGGAGAAAGAGAAGAAAGGGGCGGGGTGCCGCCTCCTTCGGCCGTTTCCCCAGCCAGCCTCCAATCCGCCATGACTCCCGCCTCTCGCTCGCTGAAGCCGCGCAGAGGAGGAGCCCCGCCCACTGAAGCCCATCCACCACTCATGCTCCTCCTCCGCGCAGCTTCAACTTCAGCTGTGGAAGAGCTGAAGCCAGGGGGAGGGGGCAGAGCCAGGCCTGGCTCCGCTCCCTCCCCTGGCTTCAGCTCTCCCCCAGCTTCTCCAGCCTTGAGGGGACAGTGCCAAGCCAGCATTGTGCTGGCTCTGCCACCGCTGGCTTGGCACTGCCCCCTCAAGGCTGGAGAAGCTGTGGGAGAGCTGAAGCCGGGGGGAGGGGGCAGGGCATGGTGCGGCCTGGCTCCTCTCCCTCCCCTGGCTTCGGCTCTCCCAGCAGCTGCTCCCAGCAGGCCACCATCCCCCAGCAGTTGTTTACTGTGTTAGAGTGTCATTTTGTGTCATTTTGGTTGGTGGCGTGCCCTGGATTTTTTATCATGTTAAAAGTGTGCCGCGGCTCAAAAAAAGTTGGGAAACGCTGGTCTAGACCTCCTGTTCACTCATGTAAACAGAGCGATTGGCATAAAATACTTGTTTCTCTACATCACAGAGTTGGCTTGAACTGTTGGAAAGCAGATGTTTCATTTTCAGGAGAAAAAAAAGTGTAGTCTTCCTTTTTGACACACTCAATAGGAAACCTCTGAATAGCTTCCAGATTTCCTAGGCCACTGGCTATATGCGGTTGAGAGGGAATCATTTCAGTATGGCATCAATACTTGAGAGTGTTGTTTACAATTAAGAGACACTCGACTTTGTTGTCAGCACAATGCAAATCTTGCTGCTTTGTGGATCAACTTGTCCCTCAGCTTTGGATTCTTGCAAATCCTTCCTGTTGTAGTTCCTAGCTCATGGTGACAACTGAGGGATAAGAGTAAATCATACCAAACATATTCTGTTTTCCTGCCACTTTCTTTGATTCCCTTTGTTTTCCTTTCTGTTCCTCTGACATCCTTTGAGGCAGGGAGTCTGCCTTTGGTTCGGAGTTCTGCTAAGCATGCCTTGCGCATGGCGCTGGGGAGAAAGGCTTTCCTAACAAACCGACAGAAAACTCCAAGTGACGAGACTGTTGCTAGGCGTGCATGCTTGATTGATTTTCGTTTTCTGCTAATGCCACGACTCCTACTGCTGCTGCCAGCATTAAATGATTTGGAAAATGCCTGTCATAAAAGTTTCTATCTATAATTCCAGTATAAAAGCCCAACGAGTAATTTTAATTCATCTTCAACTGCCATGTTTAGAAGTGCATCCTTTCATCCACCAACTTTATTAAGGTTTTGGTAGGAGTATCATGTATTCTGTTTGTCCTCACTTCTTGGCCAGTTTCAGAAATGAGCGATGTAGTGATATGCTCTCAAGAACACAACTGTGTGAATTATAACCAATGTTGTTTCTTCCAGGCTTATTTAAGTGACCAGATAGATGCAGGACCGGTTCGTCTATTAGGCGGACTACGCAGGTGCGTAGGGCGACGTCACCGGGGAGGGGCGACGTCACCCGGGAGGGGTGCCACCGTGCTGGCTCCCCGCCGCCCACGGCGCCAACGGCGCCCACACTGCCCGTGCTGCGCTGCCCCGCTGCTGCGCTGGCCAGGCCTCCGCGGCTGGCCCCGCAGCCGCCACGCGCGCCGCACCTTTGTTAGGCAGGTCTGCACATGCGTACTGGCTCCCGCTTTGGAGCCAGTGCGCGTGCGCAGATTGGCGCATGTGCACTGGCTGCCAAAGCGGGAGGCGCGCTCTGGAGCCAGTGCGCGCGCAGATTGGCAAATGCGCACTGGGGGGCGCAAATTTTTTTCCCACGTACCCCCGGGAACAGCTTGGTCCGCCCCTGGATATATGCAAACAGTAGGGCTGGTTGATCCAACAAAAAAATGGTTCAAAATCCGTTTCAGATGTAGCAGGTGCTGGCGCTTCGAATTTTAAATGATTTCCGAAATTTTCTGGGAAAATGCTTCAAAATTTCTGAAATTTTGGAAATTTATTTATTTATTCGTATTTGTTTGCCACCCCTCCCAATGGCTCGGGCCGGCTTACAACAAGATCGCAAAAAACAGCCAAACTTAGCTAAAAGGTTAAAACCACAATTAAAACAACAGATTAAAATGTCAGAATAGGCCGCGCATTAAAAGAACATTGCGGCAGCAAAGAATAGTGCAAGATGGCAATACACAAAGAGAGACTGTAGTTCATCCGACTCCGAGAGCCTGCTGAAATAGCAAAGTCTTGCAGGCTTTCCCGAATGGAAGGAGGTTCTGAATAGCGCGGACGTTGGCGGGCAACGCGTTCCAAAGTATTGGAGCCACGATCGAAAAAGCCCGGCGATGGGTTGCCGTCAGGTGATATGTCTTAGGGCTAGGAACGACCAGGAGGTTTTGCTTTTCGGAGCGCAGAGATCTGGTGGGATAATACAGGATGAGGCGGTCCCGCAGGTACACTGGCCCCAGACCATGTAAGGCCTTAAAAGTCAAGACTGAAGGTAATCCGGCATTCGCGCAGAATTGGCGTGATGTGACAGCTTACCGAAACCCCATCAAGGAGTCGGGCTGCAGCGTTCTGCACTAGCTTAAGTTTCAGGATCACCGACAGAGGAAGGCCAATGTACAGAGCGTTACTGTAGTCTAGCCTCGAGATGACCGTAGCTTGGACCACTGTGGCCAGGTCCAATGCTATGTTAATGGCTGCATCCAAACTGAGTGTTTAACCCAGTTTGGATGCAGCTTTCCTTCCTGTTTGAAAATGGCTTTCCTCCCCCGTGTCAGGAAGGAAAATCACATCCAAAGCAGGTTAAGCAGCCACTTTGGGAAGGAAAATCACAGCTTAAGCAGCCACCCACAGCCCCCGGTGGGCCGTTTCAGATCCAGAGGGAATGCATGGGCTTGGAAACCCATGCCTTCCCTCCGGATCTGAGCGGGGCCGCTTAAGGCGGCTTCCGACCCAATTCTCAGACGGAGCGAAGAAATCTGCAATTTCTGAAATCTTCCAATGTCAGTGCTAGGCTAATTAAGAATTTTCTGTTTACCAGTCGTGGGAATAATATAGTCTTTCAGATTTCCATCTCAGCAGTACCAGCCAACTAAGCTGAGGGTGAGCAATGCTGGAGTTGGATGCCAACAACATTTGGAAGACCAACTAACTAACTTTCTCTCCTCCTCCCTGTTGTTTCCAACTGCCCAGTTTGTGACATTTTCTTAACAAGAAAGGCGATAACGCCAAGCGAAGCAAAAATGAAGAGGAGGAGGAGGAGTTATGGCAACTCAATTATAAGATCTTCTGAACAAAATGTATTCAAATGAGGCTTTCTGTTACCTTCATCTTAGGCTTGCCCAAGGTTACCCAGCAGGTTTCCATGGCTAGCCAGAATTCAGAGCTGGTTTTCAGAGTTTGCCCCATAATACTTAGCATTTCACATATTAATTCATTTACCCCTTAGGGCCATGATAGTGCAGTGGGTTAAAACATTGAGTTGCAGAACTTGCTGGCCAGAAGGTTGGTGGTTCAAATCTGCGGGACGGGGTGTGCGCCCATTGTTAACCCCAGCTTTTGCCAACCTAGCAGTTTGAAAACATGCTAATGTGAGTAGAGGTACTAGGCATGAGAAAAAAGTTATGAAAATGAAAAGAAATCGGAAGGGATTCGTATGTATGGGACTTTCAAGTTTATACGGATCGCAAGGCCAATCCCAGAAGTGGACTTTCTTTTTCGCACTCCCTGGGCCCAAAATTTCGTTAGATTATTAAATATTTCGGATGCCCACCCAACAGGAAAATTTCCCCCTCCAAAATAGCTTTGTAGACATAACTCACAGTCAAATCGGGGCCTTTCCATGCTTGAAGCCTAATTAGAGTGAAAGGCCTCCTCCAGGAAGTGAAAAAGGAGCCGGAAACCATAGAGAGATCCAGATCGGGACTCCTAGAGGGACTGGAGGACTGACGAAAAAAGCGATTTAAACACCCATGAAGGGGGTTTATATAGAAGGACAGAGTAGAAGGACATAAGAACTGCTGAGAGAAGGGCAGTAGGAGTGAAAAGAGCACGGAGAGGAGAAGGAAGAGTTCAGAATCAAGAAAAGCCATAGAGTTCAAACGGAGGTCCTAGACTGCTATGGTAAAACTGAATGGGAAAAAGCTGGAGTGAGGAGAACTCTACAGATTAGCAAGGCCTGCACCAGAGGTATTTAATAATATTAATAATAATATATTAATGCATTATATCTCCCTGCAAGGAAACCAAGGGAAATGTTGCCCCTTGATGCCTGTGCTTAAAACAGTGTCAGTCCTGTTTCCCTGCTTTGCCTACTTTAGAACTACTAACGAATTTCGTTAGTAATTATGTTACATTTTAGAAATTTTTGGAATATTTTTTGTAAGTCTTTCTATTACTAATCAACCCCCCCCCCCCATTAGATTTTCGATTCCCTATTTTTGGGTTCGAAACCATGCCTAAGAGGTACCATTCCGGTGAGAAGGTAACGGCTCTCCATGCAGTCATGCATGCCAGCCACGTGACCTAGGAGGTGTCTAGCCCGCTCTTCGGCTTAGAAATGGAGATGAGCACCACCACTCAGAATCGAACTTGCTTAGACTTAATGTCAAAGGGAAACTTTTGCCTTTGCCTTTACCCCTTTAGAACCGAATTCTTCCAGTTTTATGTCAGAGCCACAACGTTACTATTTCATGTTACCACGTGCAAATGACATTCTGTTCATAGCCAATAATTTTTCCAAATGCTACTGTTGATATCGAATGCAGACCCAGTTCAATTATTGTCTCATGTCGCTGTCCACCAGAGGCCATTTTGCCCTACTACATACCTCAGTGGGGTGCCTCACCTATTTTTAAATACTTAGAAAGCCTAAAACAGGGCTGCCCAGGAAGTCAATCGCAATCGATGAGTAGCTCGTGAGCCCATCTGAGGCAGACCGCAGCAGGATGGGATGTTGCACGCACGCACCCCGCTCGTGCGCACTTGCTGCCGCTGCGCACGCTTTTGCCGCCGCCTTCCGCCCGCGCGGGGCTTTCTTCTGCCCGCGCAGGGCTTCTTTAGCCAATGAGGCTTTAGTGGGCGGGCCCTGGCGCTCGTCTCTTTATACGGTGTGGTGGCGTGACAGCCCATTGGTTGCTCCTGGGGGGACGGGAGCAAGGTGAAGGTGCGCGGAGGGATAGGATGCGAGGCTGTGGGAGGGAGGGAGTGTGTGTGAGAGAGAGCAAAGGCCTCACCGGAGGAGGATGGTTCGCGCGGTGGGGCTGCAGCTGACGAGCGCGCCCTAGACGCCAGTGAGTGAAGCCTGGACGGGGTCCCGCTTCGCGCTCCGCCCTGTCTCCTTCTTGCCTTGGCCCTCAGTGGCACTGGGGCCCCATCCAGGCTTCACTCACCGGCGTCAAGGGCGCGCTTGTCAGCAGCAGCCCTACCGTGGGGACCATCCTTCTCCGGCGAGGCCTTCTCTCACACACACACACACTCCCTCCCTCCCTCCTTCCCGCAGCCTCGCATCCTATCCCTGCATGCTCCTTCACCTTGCTCCCGTCCCCCCCCCCCAGGGGCAACCAATGAGTGGTCACGTCACCACATCGTATCAAGAGGTGAGCGCCAGGGCCCGCCCACTAAAGCCTCATTGGCCAAAGAAGCCCCGCGCGAACGGAAGGTGGTGGTGGGGGAGTGGACGGTGGTGGAAATGCGCATGCGCACGCACCAGGTAGATCTTTGCAACTTGGTTGTTATAAAGGTAGCTCGCATCCTGAAAAAGTGTGGGCACCCCTGGCCTAAAAGAATCCCAAATGGGCAGGAAGCACGGCCGGTCATTTTATTCCATTCTTTGTGGTGGGGACTAAGAGGTCTTGGATAATGTTTTGGGGGGTCTTATGTAGCCCAGGGGCCACAATTTGCACCTTCTGGATTGATAGGATAGAACTTGGGTTTTTTTTTGTTGGTTTGTTTAAAACAGCATGTATGGAAATCAAACTCCCACGGAGAAGCCCAATTTATCCAGGCAATGTTATTGAATGGTAAATTGTGTTTTGGATGCCTGCAGGAATTGAAGTGTTGTGACAAACATTTTAGACAGCATTAAAACCTTAATTGCTATGCCTTTGTAGAACACACGTGGCTTCAGCCCAGACAATGTTATTACCCAGCAGTCATTGTGGCATTGACGTTAGCTCCATTACCATTACAAACAATGATAAGCAGTTGCATCTTTTGTGCGGTTGGGTAAACCTACCATTTAAGACACGCATCTTTCAGCACATAGGTCAGGTTGGCGAAATCACAACCTGTGTTTTACAGAAAATATTTTTAAACCTGAATGGAAATGAAATTGTTTCATTTCCAATCTTAGTATCTCTGAGCACGAAGGCAAATTTTTCATGGTTGAGATGGAATTGATTATATTTCCAAAGTTAAAAAAAAAGTACATACGATACCAAGCTCTAAGCCAGGGGTGGGCAATTATTTTTTCCCAAGGGGCCACAGGAGAGCCAAAAAATATTACGGAGGGCCGCACCTAAAGGCTGAAGTACATTCTAATCTACATTGTTTATTTATTTATTATATTTACTATATATTACACATAATTAATATTAACATATTAATATATCAAGAAATATTCATATATTATTAGTATTAATATCATTATTATTATTATATTATAGTATATATATATATAGACATTATAATATGTTGAAATTACAATATAACATTATTATATTATATTATTTATTATAATATTATAATAAAATTATTATAAAGTAATAATAAAAACCACTAAAATAAAATAAAATTGAAGGGGCGAACCAAGATAGAGGCTGACATCCTGAAGAGAGGAAGGATCCCATGATGGAATGGCCCAATGACCCTAGCCCAGAGGATGGCAAAGCAGACCCAGCGTGTGTGTGGCCTGCCTCAGAGAGACTGCCTGCCTGCCTGCCTTCTTTGCTCGCCCTCTCTGCTTGCCTGCTATTCACCCGCTGGGGGGGGGGGGTGTCCGAAGGGAGCTCGGAGGAAGGCGAGGACTCCAAACGTGGAGGTCAGCGACCCCTCAGGAGCTTGGCCGCTTCGCCGCCCTCATCGCCTGAGGCCTCTATGACCCACTCGAGGTGGGAGGCAGATCTTCCTGGCCACCTCCTTCCTTCCTCCCCTTCACCCTCCTCCCCTTCCACCCTCTGTCTGCCTCCGCCGCGCAGGCAATCAGAGAGGAGAGCAGCAGGTGATCTGGGCCTGCAGCAGGAGCACTCCGCGACCTGCGGGGGCTTATCGCCCTGGCGACCCGCTTCATCGCCGCGATGGGATGGCGGCAGCGGCACCCCTTCCTCTTGGCCCCGCCCCCGATGCCCTTCTCCCTGGGCCGGACAGAATCCGGCCCGCGGGCCGTAGGTTGCCCACCCCTGCTCAAAGCTGTGATAAAATATGAGTAAGTAGAAGCTCATGAGTTGTGTCAAGGTCTTTTTTTAAAAGAAAATATAATAAAAATGCTTTAACACTAGGAAATATTTCATTTGCCAGCAACAGAAAAAAGAACGTGTATTTTACAATTAGACTTGAACTGAGAAATAAAATTTGCCTCATCTGTGGGTTACAGGGACTTTATTTTGATAGCACTCTTAGCTAGATGGCATTATTATGCTTCTTTGTGTTTGTATATATCATTTTTCTAGATTTGGGACATTTAATTAGTTACTGAATATTAATATTCCCTTGTTACTTTGTGTGGTCATTGCATTTCTCAGCAAACTGTGTACCGTGAATGACTTGGAGAGATTTCCAATAAGAATAAATGTGTAGTCACGCTATATCAAGCCAAGCGTCCAACTAATTCAGCATTATGTCTGTGCCGTGGCTAGCCAGAAATCTGTGGGAAGCCTATGGCCTCCTGCTCATGTTTATAAGTAGTGATATTCAGAGACATAGTGGCTCTGGTCAATTAGCTTGAAGATAATAGAGCCATCATCTCTGGTAACCATTGACATCTTCACCCTCTGTCGTGCCTAATTGTCTTTTAAAAGTATTCATGTTGGTGGTTGTCAATAACATTGCCAGCACCTTGTGAGTAATGCGGAACTCGACCGGAAGCCAGTGCAATCGGTATAGAGCAGGTGTTATATCGTTCCTCACGGGAGTTCCCGTGAGGAGTCTGGCCACCGCATTCTGTACCAGTCGAAGTCTCCGGGTCACCAACAAGGGAAGGCCAACATAAAAGGCATTACAATAGTCAATTCTTAAAGTTAGTGTGACAAGATCCACTGTGGCCAGGTCATCCCCGGACAGGTAGGGCGCCAGCCACCTAGCCTGCCGAAGATGAAAAACGGCCGACTTACTGACGGTGAAGACGTGGGCCTCCATTGTCAATAATGTCTGTCTATGTCTGTCTAAATATGTTGTATGTCAATGGCTTTGAATGTTTGCCTGTATAAGTGCATTGTTATCTGCCCTGAGTCCCCTGTGGGATGAGAAGGGCGGAATAGAAATGACGTAAATAAATAAATAACGAGTCAAAAATGACACCAAGGCTTTTGACGGTGATAGCTGGAGAGGCTCACCGTCTAAGGTGGGCAACCGGACATCATCTAATCCAGGACAACCCAGCCACAAGATCTCCGTCTCTGCCGGATTCACCCTCAGTCTACTGGAACGCAGCCAACATGTTACGGCCTCAAGGCAAGATGTGAAATTATCGGGAACCGAGTCCGGTTGGCTGTCCATCTGCAGAAGGAGCTGGATGTCATCAGCATGCTGATAACACTCCAGCCCATAACTCCCAGTGGTCGCATATAGATGTTAAATTATGTAGAAAGACTGGAGGCTCAAAGGAAGATCTCCTCTTCAGCCTATTTGTCTCCACCTAGAAAAACGCTGAAGGGCCCAGGAGTTCCCTTAATATTCTTGCACTTCCATGTCAACCCAGTGAAGCTGTTGTCTCCCATGACGACGCCTGGATTACCCATAAGACCAATGAGGCCATGGCCTAGGGGCGCAAGCCGGGGGGGGGGCGCAGATAACGGACCAAAAAAACCCTGGTCCGCGCCCCTCTTTCCCCCTTTCTCATGCCCCTCCTCGCTCATTCTCCAGGCAAAGTCTCTGCTCTCTCTCTCTCTCTCTCTCTCTCTCTCTCTCTCTCTCTCTCTCTCTCTCTCCCTCTCTCTCTCTCTCTCGCTCTCTCTCTCTCTCTCTTGTGCGCTCTTTCTTGCTTTCTCGTTCTCTTTCGTGCGCGCCTTTGGAGCGGGTTTGCACCCGCTGCACTCTCCCCAAGCCTCCCCCCTCCTGAGGAGACCTTCAGAGCACAGCGGAGTTTTCCAGCTGGTGGGAATGCATGGGGGCTTTGGAGGTGGCGGGATGGTGCCTACTCGCCTTTCTCTTCTGCTCCGGAGGCACCATGGCAAAAGTCAACCAAGTGTGGGTCTGAGTGGTGTGTGTGTGGGGGGGGGCGTAATCCCAAAGTGTGGCCTAGGGCGCAAAAAAGTGTTAATCCGGGCCTGCCCATGACAGTGCAGTGTGAATCCAGATTTTAATTTAGGCTGCAAATGAGCTCTCCATGGCATCTATTCAAATCTATCCAAAATAGACTTTAGCTTGCTCTCTGGAATTTAGTCGAAATTTAGAGTAGATTGAGTCCTTCGCTTACATGAGATCTACTAACAATCCCTGCTCTTGGATTGTTAGTAGTTAGCAATCAGGTCCAAGCTTCTTGACCCTTCTCATGTGTTACCATGAGGTCTGTCTGTACATAGTAAGAGCATTCTTTATTCTTCGATAAAGGTCATGTGCTAGTGGTGCATCTCTTCCACTAGATAGGAAAATAAATGTCAAGTAGTGCTTAGATATATTCCTCTCCCTTATTCTGTTTCTTCTCTGACCTTCATGCTGACTTTCTGCACCTTTTCCTGAAGCTTGCATGATATTTACTATAATATTTAAATTACATCACTTAAAGATTGAATAATGCATAGAATAAGAAAGCAGCACAATTACTTTCCTCCTTCTTTGTAGTTAAGAAAACAGAATTTTAAGCTCCCCAGTGTTGCACGTGACGCGTCTTCCTGTGTCCTTCCTAAAAGCCGAATGACGGCAGCTTCCCATTCCACGCTACATATGGGCCGTATTTGTCAATGTCAGTAGGCATCGACATCACTGTGCATCTTCCGAAGAGGGAGAGGGACAAAGAGCTGCAGGACTTCTGTTCTTTTCTGACTACCAGGAGGAACACTAATTGCACTCATTACCAGAATATTTATTTTCCTGCAGTCTCTCTCCAGAGCTAATTTCTCTGAAAACATGTAATGAATGATCCGTCATAAGAGCTGTCGTAAAGTTAGAGATTAAGATCATGGTACCCCAAAAAGAAATTACCGGAAAAAATGATTTGGATGTTTATGGAGGTTCTTCCAGTAAGTCTCATCTGTAGTAATTCTTTTCTCCAAGATCAGAGAACTGTACTCCCCTCCTGTTGTGATTGAGCCTCCAGCTGCTACTGCTAGTAGTGATTCAGAAGACTCTGATGGCTCAGCATCTGGGGAGAGTATGAAACTGGGTGGGGCTGTTTGTAACAGGAGTATTGGTGTTTGCAGAAAGAGGCTTACTCATGAGTCAAGTGAGTCAAGTGAAGAGGATCGCTTGCAACTCAAGAGAGTCAAGCAAATAATTACAGCACCTCCAGACTCTGAGACATTTGAGGGATTCTCTGGGAATGATGGGAGTCAGAGTACAGAGGACATTTCTACTGAAATGGATTGGACTCAAGTAAGAGAAATTCAGAGGGCTTGTGAGGAGCTCACAAGTTCAGACACCTGGGTAGGATTCACTGATGATCAGGATTGGCCCTCAGAGTCCCCAGACAATTGGGGGGGGGGGGTGTTCTAAGTCTGAACCACAGGTGGAAATCTTGGAGGGTCAGTCAAAGGGTAGCAGCTGCTGGGAGACTGACACCTGAGGTTGATGATAGGGCATCGACCTCATCAAGTGGATCTGACTTGTAGTGAGCTTAAAAGGTGGGCATTTTGGGACTAACCTCTGTGGCTAGCAAGGAGTTGCCTTTGGATCCTAGGACTCTTGCATCCTGTCATCTTGCATCTTGAAGCCTTGTTTCCAGACTGATTCTGCTGCTTCCTGTGGTGGGGTTTGGACTCCGCTGGATTGCTCCCCAGTTGGACTGTGGGTTGCGTCTTCGCTTCTACGCCTATCTCCTCTCCTTGACCTTGGCCTGGCTCCTGGATTATGTCTCTCCTGCGCCCCTTTGGTACCTTCTTGGACAACCCTTTCATGAGCTTGGATTGATTCTGACGACGACGTCTTCTCTGCTGCCGTCAGCGTGCCTTCCTCTGTTTGTTTTGCTTTGATTTTGCTAAAGAGTTTTGGCATTTTGAATGCAGGCTTTTTCTCCCTGTTTGTTTTCATGCCCGTTAAGGCTTCCTTTTGTGACCGTTTTCACTGACCATTAAGTGCTTTTTTTTTTGCAAATACTTATCTCCAGAGATTCTGTGAATATTAAGACAAACTATTTACACTTCAATTGGGTTTGGCTCTCTGAACTGGCGTCTGCTGCGACACCTCCACACAGACAATTTAAATAGCATTTCCCCCCCATAATGCGATGCTGAAGGTGGTGAGATGAAAGAAAACTCTTTCTTTATTTTCATTGCATTGTATATGATTTTTTTAAAAAGCTGTTAATGTCCTTTTTTAAACGTATTGAATGTTTCATTGCAATTTCATTTCTATTGCCTAAGTTCAGCTTGAATCAATGAACCTATTCAACTAGCTTTACTGGAGACTAGCAGGTAGATTTAGCCCTAAATTAAATATTCAACACAGCTCCTTGAAAAATTAAAATCCAAAGTGAGTTTATCTCTTCACTTTGCTGCTGCTGTTGTTGCTGCTGTGTGCTTTCGAGTTGTTTTCCAACTAATGGCAACCCTAAAGTAACCCTATTGCAGGGTTTTCTGAGGTTAAGAGTGTGTAACTTGTCCAAGGCCACCTAATAAATTTTCATGGCTGAGCCCGGGATTTGAATTTCAACAAGACGCTTTCCTCCCTTTGCTGTTAAAACGAGAAATGGAGTGTAGACGTTTTGGTTCATGTTCAAGTCTTATGTGAACAAGTCTCATATATATAAGTGGGCTTTGGTATTTCAGTGAAATGGAAAGGCTGGGCTGGGTACCTGCCTCTGTGTGTTTAGTCGCCCTTGCTCCCACTTCAAGCATAATTGCTAGTTCTCTAAGAGGGCAAGATGTGAACAAACTACTTTTAGGTCTGGGGGCCAGTTTTGGTTTTGTTTTATTTTTTTCAGATTGGAAATGTGTCATTTATGATGGCACAGATAAAAGGGACAGAGCTGGTAAGTGGCTAATTGATGCTATTAAAAGCTATGATGTCTCTGGCATTACTTCGCGAACGAAGTTTCTCAGGAAGGACTCATCCCACGCTTTTTACAAGCGCGTTGATGACTAAAAAGGCCAATCTGAGATAGCCAAGTCCAGTTGCAGAAAGCACAGCAGAAAGTCTCCTTGGGTGATGTTGTTTCCAAGTTGTGGTTCTTTCTGCATTGTTGTTTCTCTTCGAGACCCGTTCAGCGTGTCTTCTCGAAAGAGGCGGCAGCATTGTGGATAGTGCGTCTCCACGCCTCCTGATGTGAGGCTAGGGTGGACCATTGTTGGTGACCAATCTGGCCGAGCCTGAGATGTTGTTTCAGAGAGTCCTTATATTTCTTTTTGGGGCGCCTCTCTTGCGCTGACCCATGGCGAGTTCACCACAGAGTAGTATCTTTGGGAGGCGGTTGTCCTCCATCCTAGAGACGTGCCCTGCCCAGCGCACCTGTGTCCTCAATAGCATGACCTCAATGCTGGTGATCCCTGCTTGCTCAAGGACAGCAACATTCGTCACATAGTCGGTCCAGTGTACATTTAGGATTGTGCGAAGATAGCGCTGATGAAAGCCTTTGAGGAGTCGCAGGTGTTGGCGATAGGTGACCCATGTTTCAGACCCATAAAGGAGAATAGACAGTACGAGATCTCTGTACACACTGATTTTTGTGCTTTGCCTCAGGTGTTTGTTACCCCAGACTCTTTTGTGAAGCCTTCCGAATGCACTCTATGCCTTTGCTAATCTGTGATCTATCTCTTTGTCAATCTTGTTGTCTGAAGAGATGATACTTCCCAGGTTGGTGAATTTCTGAACAGACTTAAGCACAGATGTGCCTATGCTGATGTGGGGATGATGGTGTTCTTCCTGTGGTGCGGGCTGGTAGAGAACTTCCATTTTCTTCAGGCTGACTTCCAGTCCAAACAGCTCTGCAGCTGTTGCAAAGCAGGATGTGAGGCACTGCAGGGCTGCTTCTGGATGGGCGACAAGGGCAGCATCGTCTGCAAAAAGCAGCTCACGGACTAGATAGTTTAGAGCACTGATTCTCAAAGTGGGACGTACCACCCCCTGGTGGGCGGTGAGGCGATCAAGGAGGGCTGTGGGAGGCTCAGGGTAATTTGGGGGGCGGTGAACAATTGGCCATTTAGGAGGGGTCGCGTGGCCCTCTTCTTTGGCCCCGCCCCCTTTGCTTTAACCCCCACACTCAGTGTAGTGCGAAGGCTGCAGTGCAAAGGCCTCCATGTCCTCCAGCCGAGCCCATCATCCGTTGTCCATACTCCCTCAAACATACTGTTTTTGTGATTAATCACTATGCTTTAATTATGTTCAATTTGTAACAATGAAAATACATCCTGCATATTAGATATTTGCATTAGGATTCGTAAGAGTAGCAAAATTCTTTATGAAGTAGCAACGGAAATATGTTTGGGGCTCACCACAACATGAGGAACCTTATTTAGGGGTCACGGCATTAGAAAGGTTGAGAACCACTGCATTAAGACATATATCTTTCTGTTTAATTGCTATTAAATTTGTAATAAAATTATTTCTAGGGGGGTGGTGAGTAATTTTTTTTCTGGAAAGGGGGCGGTAGGCCAAAAAAGTTTGGAAATCACTGGACTAGATGGTCTTTAGAGGTGCCTTCCAACACTATTACTATTATTTATATATATATGGCGTCTTCTTCAACATCTGCCGTCGAATCTTCGAGATCTGCCATCGAGATCGAGAATAGCTATGATATAATGAGAAAAGAAATACAATAATCATCTCTTTTTCCTGCCCTGCTTTTAAATTAATCAGTTGGTGCTTTGTCATCTTTACCAGGTGGCATTGTGGATAAGGATCTTCGTCACTACCTCAATCTACGGTTCCAGAAGGGCTCGGTGGACCACGAGCTCCAGCAGATCATCCGAGACAACCTCTACCTCCGAACGGTGCCATGTAAGTTTACGATGGCGTTCTAAATTACTGGTTCTTATGGGTGTGATGGATAATTGAGGTCACAATTTGTACAATTGAGTATCCCTTTTCCAAAATACTTGGGACCAAAAGTGCTTTCAATTTTGTAATTTTGGGGGCAGAAAGGAACTTGTAATTTTTTTTCATATACATAGTCTTTGGGATGGGACCCAGCATAAAACACAACATTCATTTTGTTTTCCTATACTTCTTATAAAAATATCCCAGTGTTTTCAATACTTGAATGCACAAAACAAAGTTTGTGTGCATTTAATCTTAATCTCATGTGGACAATTTTGGATTTTGAAGCTTTTCAGATTTCTGGATAAGGGATACCCAAGTTGTAGGAATAACATTGTATACGATGGCGTGTCTGTCTGGACAGATTAGAAACATCTGTTTTTTATTGGATGGAGATATTGGAATAATATAATTTGTGGTCCTGCGCTGATGTTGAACTTTGTATTCAAGCTGTAGCAGTGGTTAAGTGTGTCAGCTCCCCCTGGTGGCCAGAGTTTGCCTCTGTTCGTCTAAATGTGTGTATGTGGAAACGGCAGGGATTGTCTGCTAAGTATGTGTACCTGTAATCCGCTCTGAGTCCCCTTTGGGGTGAGAAGAGCGGAATATAAATAAATAAACAATAAATAAATAAATGAGGGACGCTGGCGACGCTGAGAGATGAGGAGTGCGTCAGCTCCCCCTGGTGGCCAGAGTTTGCCTCTGTTCGTCTATATGTGTGTATGTGGAAACGGCAGGGATTGTCTGCTAAGTATGTGTACCTGTAATCTGCTCTTGAGTCCCCTTTGGGGTGAGAAGAGCGGAATATAAATAAAGTGAATTATTATTATTATTATTATTAAGTGAGAATTGTAACAGTGGCTTTATTCTGTGTCAGTAAAATGGAACTAATATTGATTGTAGTTCTTTGTTGACGGAAGAGCTAACTACACAGAACTGTATTGGTCATGGTGAGAACCAGAGCAAGGTCTTTAGAAAATGTTGGAACTAAAAGAAGAGATAAACTAAGTGTGCGTGAGACATTATATATACAGTATATCTCAATTTCAACATGATTTGCTATTTAGGTAGTTGTCAGTAATTTTGGTAAATATGTGTTTATTCAAGATGGAACGAGGCTTAAAGCACTAACAAATGTTTACCAGCGAGCATTATTTGTATTGCTTGTATTCCAATATCTAGCCCCAGATTGGGGTTATAGGATTAGTGATGCCCAAAAAACCCCCCAGATCACTCTTGGTAATATTATAATTTCAGACTATACATAAGTTCTTTATCCCGGTTGATTATTTCTTCACAGGCGTAGATCTACTGTAATTTTAAACCTAATATTATCATAAAAAAGCAGACAAAGAAGGATCTACTGTAATTTTAAAGGAACCGTTCTACGACTGTGAAGAAATAATCCGTCTTATATTATGCCGCTTTGAACTTCATCTATTTATATATGGACTCTACTCTACCCTCCAGTTTTGGACTTTGAAACTTTGGGACACTGCGTTCCCTTTAGTAGGGTAAAGTATGCGTGTTCGGTTGATGTGAATTTTGATATTTTCTATCGTGCACAGGCCCAGATCATCCATAAGGCCAGCCTAGGCCATGGCCTAGGGCGGCAGTCATGGGGAGGCGTCAAATCCGGACCCCCCAATTAAAAACAAAAATTAATTTTTAATTTTTTTTAAAAAAATGGCGACCTTCGGCCGTTTCTGCCATACAATCTAGAGTGCAGTGTAGTGCTGCGCGCGCCCGGGCCACCACAACACCTTCCTTTTGCCTCCGTGCGTGTGGCGGCTTGAAGTTTAGGAAGGAGGGAGCGGGAGGAACCGAGCCGCGGCGAGTGCCGCCTCAGGCGCCCCCCGATTGGCTGCCACCGCTGCGCTACCTTTTCCTGCTTCTGCTAACTTAGCAGAAGCAGGTAAAGGTAGCGCGGCGGCGGCAGCCAATGGGGGTTGTCCGGGGCGGCACTTAGCAGCTAAGCACCACCTCAGGCAACCCCGATTGGCTGCCGCCGCTGCGCTACCTTTTCCTGCTTCTGCTAAGGCATAGCAGAAGCAGGAAAAGCTAGCGCGGTAGCGGCAGCCAATGGGGGTTGCCCGGGGCGGCGCGTAGCAGCTAAGCACCGCCTCAGCCCCCCGATTGGCTGCCGCTGTGCTGCCTTTTGCTGCTTCTGCTAACTTAGCAGAAGCAGGAAAAGCTAGCGTGGCAGTGGCAGCCAATGGGGTTGCCCGGGTGGAGCTTAGCAGCTAAGCACCGCCTCAGGCGCCTCAATTGCTGCCACCAAGGCTACCTTTTCCTGCTTCTGCTAAGGCATAGCAGAAGCAGGAAAAGCTAGGGCGCAGCGGCAGCCAATGGGGGTTGCTTCTTTTCCTGCTTCTGCTATGCCTTAGCAGAAGCAGGAGGACTGGAGCGGCGCCGGCGGCAGCCAATTAAGCGGGGGCGTAATCCCGAACGGTGTCCTAGGGCGGCAAAAGGTAATGATCCGGGCCTGATCGTGCAGTTCAGTATTCTCTTATATGAGTTCTGATTACAATTTATATAATTGAATTGCGCTGACTCCAATTGTTTGTTGTAGTTTGCCTAACCCATGCTCTGTGGTTATACAAATCCAGCAGAGGTTTTTTTCTGGACAGCCTTTTAACCCTGCTGTTCTGTCAGGAAAACTTACACTTGTTATGTTCGGGTCATTTTTGACCCGGATGTTATTTTGAGCCACTGAAAAGTTCTTTTGAATACTTGTTGCATTATTATACTTTGTGTGATCATAGTTAACAACATCAACAACAACTTCAGGTAACTATTAGTACAACTAACTTAAAACTAAAATAAATTTTAACAGTATGAAAGCATTTTGAAAAATAATAATAAAAAATAATCAGAAAAATTAAAAATAATCAGTTTTCCCCAAAAGGTTTCTGCTAATCTATTTATTCAAAGGCAAAGAAAGAAAAGTCACTCTGAATAACCAGAAACTACTCAGCAATCTTCAACAGCTTAGCAATTTCTGACTGAGGAAATGGGAGAGGCTAGTATTGTGTTACGGTTTTGCATAACAAAGGTACTATTCTGAGGGCATGGAGGAGTTACACAAGTAGATAACTTGATAAACAATAGTAGATGCAATAAGTAGTCTCAAAATAAACTAAAAATCCTTCGTTTTACTCAAAATATGGTATTAGATTAGTATAAAAGGCTACGGGTCATTTTTGACCCGAACATAACAAGTGTATAAAAAACTGTATCTCAAAAAGTAAAGCACCGAAACAAAAAATTTTAGTACCCTTAGTATAAACCCCGTAAATTAGGAAAAGTCAAGGAACCACAAGTTTCAAAATCAAAAAATGAATAAATAAACAAATATCAATTTCCACAACGGGTCATATTTGACCCTAACATAACAGCAGGGTTAAGAGGGTGATTTTGCTGGGGTAAAGGGACCACACGGCATGATTCCCAACACAACCATTGGGATTTTTTCCCCAGGAACCAGAGATGGATGTGCAATTCAAGAGCTTTGACTTGCCCACCCTTGTTGTAGCAAAACCTTGCCGTTTTTTGAAAGAGCAAAACTTCTAACAGATGATACTTGAATTACGTTGAAATATAATGCAGTAAAAACAGAATAGGTGAAGTAATGTTCAAACTACTGAAATAGGCTGGGAGTATGACCATGCCATAGGGTTTTTTCCCCTGATAAAGGAAGTCTGACAAAGACTAGAACATCCATCACAAGAGATTTCAATTACCATGACAGTGACATTAACAAAAATCCCAAAATATCTAAGGGCATGCGCTTAGAAGTTGTGTTCTTCCTCCTCTGCTTCGCAAGAAGATCGACGCGAATGCTTCAAAGAATCACGAGGATTTCTTTGAAACATTTAAATGTATTTTTTGGAGGGGACGTAGATAAATCGTTGTTATGCTGAAATTGTAAAACAAACCCTGTTTTGATAATTGTTATTTGATATCATAACCAGTGAGAAGAATTAACCTGAACTGAAGGAATATGTAGGATTAGAGAAATGGAAGACAGTGGCCTGTAACTGGCCACATACATACACGATGTCTTGTTTTTCAGAAATCCTCATCAGTTTCCCCAGAATGATCCAGCCCTTTCCCTCTGATCATGAGTGATGCTCAACATACTTCTCTACTTCATATCAATGGCATAGGTCATAAAAATTTTATGCATACCCACCAACTGTCTCAATTTGCCAGGCAAAGTCCTGATTAATCCTCTTTATCAACTTTAAAAATGGGTTGCTGTGAGTTTTCTGGGCTGTATGGCCATGTTCAAGAAGCATTCTCTCCTGACATTTGACACACATCTATGCCAGGCATCCTCAGAGGTTGTGAGGTATATTGGAAACTAAATAAGGGAGATAGATAGATAGATAGATAGATAGATATGGCCTGGGCAATTATGGTTCTAAATGGTTCTAAAGTACTTAAAAAACTAAAGTTCTGGTGGTGAACACTAGGTGGCGCTGGTGCTTTGTTTCTACAGTGTTGCTAAAGTTCTAGTGGTGAAAATTTCAGAACTCTAACGAAACTTTCCAAATTTCGTTATAAATGGCAGTTCCTAATTGGTTCTGTCATAAAAATCGCCAATAATGAAAAAATAATGAAATTTTGAAAGATTTGTTAGAGTTCTGAAATGTTCACCACCAGAACTTTAGCAACACTGTAGAAGCAAAGCACCAGCTCCACCTAGTGTTCACCACCAGAACTTTAGCAACACTGTAGAAGCAAAGCACCAGCGCCACCTAGTGTTCACCACCAGAACTTTAGCAACACTGTAGAAGCAAAGCACCAGCGCCACCTAGTGTTCACCACCAGAACTTTAGCAACACTGTAGAAGCCAAGCACCAGCGCCACCTAGTGTTCACCACCAGAACTTTAGCAACACTGTAGAAGCAAAGCACCAGCTCCACCTAGTGTTCACCACCAGAACTTTAGCAACACTGTAGAAGCCAAGCACCAGCTCCACCTAGTGTTCACCACCAGAACTTTAGCAACACTGTAGAAGCAAAGCACCAGCTCCACCTAGTGTTCACCACCAGAACTTTAGCAACACTGTAGAAGCAAAGCACCAGCGCCACCTAGTGTTCACCACCAGAACTTTAGCAACACTGTAGAAGCAAGCACCAGCTCCACCTAGTGTTCACCACCAGAACTTTAGCAACACTGTAGAAGCCAAGCACCAGCTTCACCTAGTGTTCACCACCAGAACTTTAGCAACACTGTAGAAGCAAAGCACCAGCTCCACCTAGTGTTCACCACCAGAACTTTAGTAACACTGTAGAAGCAAAGCACCAGCGCCACCTAGTGTTCACCACCAGAACTTTAGCAACACTGTAGAAGCCAAGCACCAGCTTCACCTAGTGTTCACCACCAGAACTTTAGCAACACTGTAGAAGCAAAGCACCAGCGCCACCTAGTGTTCACCACCAGAACTTTAGTAACACTGTAGAAGCAAAGCACCAGCTCCACCTAGTGTTCACCACCAGAACTTTAGCAACACTGTAGAAGCAAAGCACCAGCGCCACCTAGTGTTCACCACCAGAACTTTAGCAACACTGTAGAAGCAAAGCACCAGCGCCACCTAGTGTTCACCACCAGAACTTTAGCAACACTGTAGAAGAAAAGCACCAGCTCCACCTAGTGTTCACCACCAGAACTTTAGCAACACTGTAGAAGCAAAGCACCAGCGCCACCTAGTGTTCACCACCAGAACTTTAGCAACACTGTAGAAGCTAAGCACCAGCGCCACCTAGTGTTCACCACCAGAACTTTAGCAACACTGTAGAAGCTAAGCACCAGCGCCACCTAGTGTTCACCACCAGAACTTTAGCAACACTGTAGAAGCAAAGCACCAGCGCCACCTAGTGTTCACCACCAGAACTTTAGCAACACTGTAGAAGCAAAGCACCAGCTCCACCTAGTGTTCACCACCAGAACTTTAGCAACACTGTAGAAGCAAAGCACCAGCGCCACCTAGTGTTCACCACCAGAACTTTAGCAACACTGTAGAAGCTAAGCACCAGCGCCACCTAGTGTTCACCACCAGAACTTTAGTTTTGTAAGTACTTTAGAACCATTTAGAACCATGATTGCCCAGGCCACACACACACATACATACATACACACACACACACATACATACACACACCCTCTCACAATGCCCCTCTCAGTCTGCCATAGATGTGGATCAAACATCAGGAGAGCATGCTCCTGGAACATGGCCATACAGCCATATTATTTTATATCTTGACTTTTTCCCAGTTTGGGACTCAAAATAGCTTACAACATTAGGTGAGATGAACTTTATACGGTCACTCAGCAAATGCCTGTTGAAACAGAAAAGTCTTCACTTATCTGTAAAAAGAAATCTTATGCTTTCCAGTAGGTTCAAGCAAAAGCAAATTGCTGCAGCTGTTGGCATTGCGACCACAATTATGTTGTTTGACCACACGTGCCCTGATTTTACTCTGTAAAATGTTTGTGTGTGGGTGTCAGGAGCAACTTGAGAAACTGCAAGTCGCTTCTGACATGAGAGAATTGGCCGTCTGCAAGGATGTTGCCCAAGAGATGCCCAGATGTTTTCATGTTTGACCATCCTTATGGGAGGCTTCTCTGATGTCCCCACATGGGGATCTGGAGCTGACAGAGGGAGCTCATCCACACACTCCACAGATTCGAACCTACGACCTGTCAGTCTTCAGTCCTGCCGGCACAAGGGTTTAACTCATTGCGCCACTGGAGGCTCCTGTAAAATGTTGGAAGGTGTGGTTATATGAAGTGCAAAAGCAGCAAATATAGAACGATTTATGTACTATAATTTTGTATTATAATTTTTGTATTATAATTTTGTATTATAATTTCGGCCAAATTGTCTCAATGCAGCTGAGTTTAACCTGTCTGGATTATTTACTAACTATGGACACCCCCCCCCCCAATAAAGGTATAGGCCAACTGCATGTATCTTATAGACAGTTTTGCAAACATGAAAGAGTCTGCATGCAAAACAAAAAGAGTATATGGGAGGGAAGTCCTGCACCTATCCTTGGGCTATTTCCCTGCTTACTTCATTGTCCCCTTTTGCATTTCTGCAGGACAGGTTGGAAATTGATTACATTTTCAGAATGAGCAGGGTAACATGGTGAGGGAGTGTTGTTACTTCTGTTCCTAAAGGTAAAGTTTTCCCCTGACATTAAGTTTAGTCAGGGGAAGTTTAGGGGGTTGCTTCCCTCCATTTCTAAGCCAAAGAGCTGGCGTTAGACACCTCCAAGAAAATGTGGTGCACCATTACCTTCCCTCCAAGGCAGTACCTATTGATCTACTCACAACATATAAACCTTTTCACACCATTTTCTGTATTCTGAGCAGAATCATTTCCCTAAACACTTTGGGATGTACTGAGGCAAGGTCACTACAGAAGTAATGTGGACTGGCAAAATGCATGGTCAAACAGAACTTTTTTTGCAACCAGAAAAATGCCCGTCCTAGAAGATCTATTCAATATGTAAGGAACGCTACTTTGGATGCCACGTGCATTTATAATACAGTGCTATCCTTCACAATAGTTAGGTATTACTCAGCAGTTGAGCGAACGGTCGCCTCGCCCCACTCAACGAAAACCCAGAGAAGTACGTCTTGATAGTACGAGACGCAGGGCCTTTTGTGGTGTTTCAGCCTGGTGCTCATGTGCATGCTAGGGATGATGGGATTGTTCCTATGGATGATGGGATTGTTCCTGACAATGCTGATGATGGGATGCTTAGTGAGAATTCTGAGATGCAAAGTGACCTTTCAGATGAGGCTTGCTTTCCTGGGAACAGTTCCCTTCCCAGGGCCTCAGTAGATGGGAATTCTTGTGTTCAGGACTCTGAAGGCCTTCATGTTGATAACAGGACACCTGGAAATCTTAACAAGCTTACATTCAACTGCCAAGATAGCATTCGGGAATCTAGGCAGGCTGCCAGCCTCCGACGCAGCAGTCGGTTTGCAAACCGAAAATGATTTGTCTTTATATTAGATGGCTAGGGAAATTGTCTTCAGTTTCCAGGCTTCGTTCAGAATACCATGCCAAGTTATTCTTGTCTCCAAGCTCTTGATTTTGCCTAGGTCTCTGTGCACGTTTTTGCTTCCAAAGCTGCCTTGTATCATTCATGGGATTTGCATCAAGCTTTCTACCTTTGCCTTTGGAATTTGGGACTAATTGAACTGTGTGATTTTACCTTGGATATATTCTACGATTGATCTTCTTTTAACCCTTTTGTTGGACACTATGTTTGTTGCAATAAAAGCCTATTATTCAGACTGTTGTAAATGAGCCTCCAGTTACTACAGGTAGTAGCATGGAGGAAGGTGCTGAGACAGTAACATCAAGCAGTAGCTCAGTTTGGGGCGCGGCTCTGGATGATCAGGCTCCTACAGCTGGGGTCAAGAGAGTGGCTAGTGCCTCAAGCCTTGACTCAGACAGAGAACAGAGGAGAAAGATTCAGCATCTACTTAGGGAACCTTCTGAGTCTGATACATTTGAAGGGTTTCCAGGGAATGCAGAATTACAGTCAGAAGAAAGTGATACATACCTAGATTCAGCATTTGTGCAGGAAGTGAGAGATGTATGCAATGCGGACTCGGGGGACAGTACATTTCTGGGGTTCCAGACGGATTAGGACTGGCCGACTTCTCATTCAGAAACTGAGTGGGGCCCTTTAAGCCAAGAAGAGGTTTGGCTGGGTTGGAGATCTGGACATGGTACAACAGCTGCAGGGAATGGGAATGCTGCTGCTTTGGAGCAGGGCGGGTTCTCTGATGAATCTGATTGATAGTGCTATATAAGAAGTGAGTATTTGGCTTGACCCTCACGGTGGTCAAGGTGTTGTTATTCTGGTTCGTGTATCCTGTGTTCCTGTGTCTTGGTTCCTGGTTTCCAGATTACTCGTGAGCTATTGGGTTCTTTATCCACTTTGTTCCTTGGGAGAGCTGTTATGGCAGCTCTAGCTGATATTGGGAAAAAGGTGGGGGTTTGGGGATTCATGTCTGCTTTTTGTGTTTAGCTGCTGCCGTGTACCTCTTGACCTTCACTGTGACTGCTGTGAGTTTCCTGCTACAGAGTGTTTGGTATAGTATTACTTGGAGGGAGGAAGATGATGTGTTTTATGGGGGGCTGTGAATTATGTGTTTTCTGTATACTTAGCTCCTGTCGACTCTGGAACGTCTCCTCCTTTCCTGTGTGTTTGTCTCCTGTCCTATGATCCCTGGATTGATGTTTGACTACGCCTTATGGACATCCCTTTGACTGAACGCCGCAGAAGGACGTCTGCTGTTTGTTTTTGAGTTCTTTTCTTCTCAGCATTTTTGGTTTTGGGGTTTCCTGGGATTAATCGGGTTTTTGTACAGCCGATGATAGGCTATTTTTTGTTATTCCAACACCCATTTGATGTGTAAATAAACTTTTGTTATCTTTTACCTCCTGGACTCAGCCACGGCCGTCTCTGTACCACAACACAGACTGTCTGTTGTGTGCTCCTAGGGGGTGTTCCTTGTCTGAAGTGCAACACCTTTCCTATCATTGCTCCTGTTCTATGGAACCTTCTGCCCCCTTACCTGAGAGACATGCGCGATCTGCGATCCTTTGCGCAGGCACTTAAGACCTGGCTTTTTAACAGAGCTTTTGTTTTATAATTCTGATTTCAATACTTGTCTGTTTCAATTCTGTATCTTTATGTAAATCGCCTGGAACATATGGGATGGAGGGCGATTAACAAATATTAAATGGAATGAATGAATGAATGAAAGTGGTAGTTTAAGCCTGAGTTCGCATCTTCCTGGACATGTTTAGGAATTCACACGGAGACTATCAGGTGCAGGTAACAAGGGTTTGTAAGAAAGCCCTTGTCAGAAAGCTTGATGAGGGAGTTAATGATATTGATTTCTTGAAGTTCAAAGCAAAGACACCGAGGCTGGTTACGCAACACTTCGATAAAGCTCCTGCTTCTGACAAAGCTGAGAAACATTGGCCAAGAATAGCAGACAAATAAGTTATTAAGCAGAGCAGATAGCAAAGTACAATCACATGCAAGAATTCGTTGTGTTCATTTTAAGATATAGACTCTGAAGTGATATAGATTTTGGCATGCAGTGGCAGCATATCTTGTGGCATCCTGCCAGCAATGAGTGTAATTGAAATTGGGTGCGCTTACTGGGTGATATATGGTCGTAAAGAACAAAATAACTCTTAACTTTAAAGCACGCTATCTGCACAAGAGGGGATTCGGTTTAGAACGTGGCTTATGCCGTTTGAGTAGAGGTCTCACTTGTTTATGTGTTTGTTTCTTTATTTATTTACATCATTTATATTCCGCCCTTCTCGCCCCACAAGGGACTCAGGGCGGATCACAATGCACATATACGGGCAAACATTCAATGCCCTTGACCTACAAACATGTATAGACAAGACACTCAGAGTAGTTTTGTAAGTACTTTAGAACCATTTAGAACCATGATTGCCCAGGCCTACTGCCTTATATCCCTGCACCTGATCCCAGATTATCTGCTTATCTGGTAGTGTAGACTCATATAATCCAGTTCACAGCAGATAATCTGGGATCAGATCCTGGGATATAGGGTAAGGTAGATCCTGCCTGAATTGTAGAGGCAGATTATTTCTCTTTGTTGGAATTGTCTTTGTTGGTGCAAGTTCAAATAATCTATATATATAAAGGACCCGTCGTCGAAAGACCGCCATAGGCAGAGAAACCTTCCAAGGCAGAGACACCAAACTTGGCAACAAAAATAGGCCTCAGGCAAGGAAGGTTTTTAGCAAAGAAACCCCTCCCCCCCCAAAACCTAGAAGGCCCCCAAAACAACAATGAAAAAAAACCTACATTTCCCAGCGTCCTCCACGGCTGCCAGTGTATCCCATTGGCTGACATCGGCCCACACAAAATGCCAGCACCGCTTCCCAGCGGAGGCCACGCCCCCTGCCATAGAAGGCAGCGGAAAAGGCCGAGGACGCGGCGGCGCGGCCCGGGTCCGGAACTGGCTGGGAGCCGGCAGAGGAGGCGGCGGAGGAGGCGGGCACGGCGCCACCCGCGCGGCCTGGGTCCAGAAGTGGCTGGGAGACAGCAGAGGAGGTGGGAACTGCCACAGGACTACACTTCCCAGAAGGGGGGGGAGTCTAGTGTGTTGAAGTATAAAAACCCTAAGAAACCTACCTCGATAAAGGCACAAAATTACAAACACCCCCACCTGTTGTCTACTTGGTCTCTCCCTCTCCATGCATTGGGAAGGCCCGCCTCCCTTTCCCCAAGTAGAGACCTCCTCTCGCCTCCTGGGGGTTCTGTGTGGGCAGCCACTTCCCGCTCATTCCTGTCCACTCTCCGCCCTCCTTCCCAGTGAGCCGTGCGGAGCCGGAAATACGCCCTCACCTCAGAGAGAGCAAGGCAAGCAGGGAAGCAGGAGGCCGGACGGGCAGCAATGGGGACCCGCATGAAGTGAGTCCTGGCACCAGGGAGGGGAGAAGGGCAAGGGAGATAAGGGGGAGAAAGAGAAAAGGATGGAAGCATTCTCTCCTCACCTTTATCCCCCATCTATGGCTAAAGGCATGCTCAGAGGAGGTGGGGAGGTCTACTGGAAACAATCACAAACAGGGGAACTCCAGACAAGAAAACATGAGACACACAACACGCACAACGAATACATACCACTGCTAAAAAGAAACCAGCACAATACAACCAACTAACACACCCCACATACACACCGTATAGCCACAACACACTACCACTGCACACTCACAACAACAAACTACACACTCAACACCACACAATCTTCTCCAACCACCATCCCAAACACACACCACCAATCCTCCAATTTACAAACACCACCCCCACAACATGACAGCTACACAACTCGCGATGCCTACCTCTACAGACCCACTACACAACCCACACACAACACACACAATGCATACATACCACTGCTAAACAGAAACCTGCACAGTACAGCCAACTAACACACCCCACCTAAACACCATACATCCACACCACACAACCATTGCACACTCACAACAACAAACTAAGATATGCCGTTCCACTTCAGCCGTCTCCAATTCCCAATCACACTAGCTTTTGGCATCACCATAAACAAGGCACAAAGACAAACACTACAAATCTGTGGCATAGACCTTGACACAGAATGCTTCTCCCACGGACAACTCTAAGTAGCGTGCTCCAGACTTGGGAAACAACAGAACCTCTACATCAACACAGCAGACGGAAAGACAAAAAACATTGTATATCCACAAGCTCAGCAAAACGCCAGCAACACCACACACCGACAACTCCACAGGACTTCAACATCCCACCCACCAGAACAACCCACAACGACACAGCCATGACCCCACCAAGACCGTAAGTAACATCATTTCCAACCCTTACATACTCAGACTTTCTCGCATCTCCTAAATAGGGCACAGCAACGCGTGCCGGGTACAGCTAGTAATAATAATAATACTGTTTATTTCTATTCTGCTCTTCTCACCCCGAAGGGGACTCAGTGCGGATTACAATACGCATACGACAGACAGTCCCTGTCGGAAAGACATACAATTACACATAGACAAATACAGTGCAGTTTTTAGAAGGACTTCTTCTTTCCTGGCTGTGTCATACAAGTGAGCGTCATCGGGTGTGAATGCTCCATTACATCATTGTTATGTCCCTGCGTCATTGCGCCATCACGTCACAAGGGGGTGCTGTTGTTCCATCCTCATGACAGGAGTCTCTTGTTTCCACCACTTCCGCCTCTCCCTTCTCTGTCAGCCTATTTCAGACAAGTCTGTGCAAAAGTCCTTCCCCACTTCTATGGTCCCCAATTTGTTGTTAATCCACAGCTGGCCTGTTGAACTGCTTGGGTAAACAGTAGACAGGGCTCACAGCTGGCGTCTAACTCAGCCCGGGATTCGATCCTGCAATCTTCAGATCTTCAGATTGCCAGCAGAGTTGTTGTTACCGCTGTGCTATCTCTCCGACCCCGGGGAGATAGCAATGAGATTCTCTCCCTCCCTGTCTTCTCTTCTTCTCTCCCTCTTTTTCACATACAGAGAGTAAAACAGAAGCCTATAATTACAAGCTAGCATCTTATATGAAACAAAAATGAAAAAGCAAAGGATAACATTCAAATTTCTTTTAGTTAATTTTGGTAAGAAAACAGACATTATTAGGTATCAGTGTTGATAATGCATTGGCACATCTGTTTAATAGCAAGGAAAAGCAGTGCATATGTTCATTTTACAGTCTGAGTACAATCAAAGCAATTAAAGCCGCTCGAAATCTTTGCCAAAAGGCTTAAAATAATTGGAAGAGAGAGAGAGCTGGCTTATAACGTATTACATAACATGTTATCTATGGCATACAGAGGTTCTTTAAAAGCTTTATTTTGAATTAGTATAATCAAATGGAGAATCAGTTGGATTGAGATGGTGAGGGGCACAGATTCCCAACAATTAACTAGTCCCATAGGCACTTCGATTTGTGTGTTGTTTATGGGAAATTATTCATAAATGACAGATGACACTTTGTTATGGCTTCAGTGAAGTTGTTTCAGCCTCTGACCATTTCACTGCATTCATCCGTCCACCTGTTTTTTTTCTTCTCCACACTCCTTTACTACAGTGTTTCCCAACCAGTGTGCCGGGGCACACTAGTGTGCTGTGAGCGATCATCAGGTGTGCCGTGGGAAATTGGAACCTCCAGGAATAAAAACCCTAAGAAACTTACCTCGATAAAGGCACAAAATTACAACCACCCCCCTCCCCACCCGTTGTCTACTTGGTCTCTCCCTCTCCATGCATTGGGAAGGCCCGCCTCCCTTTCCCCAAGTAGAGACCTCCTCTTGCCTCCTGGGGGCTCTGTGTGGGAACTTTGGCCCAGTTCTATCATTGGTGGGGTTCAGAATGCTCTTTGATTGTAGGGGAACTATAAATCCCAACAACTACAACTCCCAAATGTCAAGGTCTATTTCCCCTGAATTCCATCTGCGTTCATATTTGGGCATATTTCAAGTGTGGCCCAGATCCATCATTATTTCAGTCTCTGGGTGCAGGTGAACTACAACTTCCAAACTCAAGGTCAATTCCCAAGCAAACCCTTTTAGTACTGTTCTGTTGTTAATGAGAGTTCAATATGCCAAGTTTGGTTCAATTCCATTGTTGCAAGAGTTCAGGATGCTCTTTTTTGTGTGTTAACTATAAATCCCAGGAACTGTAACTCTCAAATGTCAAGATCTATTTTTCTCAAACTCCATCTGTGTTCACATTTGGGCATATTGAGTGTTCATGCCAAGTTTGGTCCTGATCCAACATTGTTTCGGTCCACAGTGCTCTCTGGATATAGGTGAACTACAACTCCAAAACTCAAGGCCAATGCCCACCAAACTCTTAGAGCATTTTCTCTTGGTTATGGGAGTTCTGTGTGGGAAGTTTGTGTCTTTCTGCCATTCCTGCCAGGATATCTATGTTGTGTTCATCGAAACAGGCCCAGGTTTCACACTGAGTGTATAAATGCATTTTAAAACATATTAACTATATGTATTACTGTGTTAGAGTGTCATTTTGTGTCATTTTGGTTGGTGGTGTGCCCCAGGATTTGGCAAATGTAAAAAATGTGCCGCGGCTCAAAAAAGGTTGGGAAACACTGCTTTACTAGAACATATGGAGTGAGACAGCCAACGGGCAATTGTGGAATTTTAGACTCTGGGTGTACTCATTTTACAGAATCCTCCCTCTTTAAAGGGCCATGTATATTTACTTCACATACACTATAACTCTACACATTTATTCAAACACAAGTCCCACGCTATCGGCTGAGGGATGATAACCTAACATCTTTGTATAGGATCACAGCTTACTTTAAAAGATAGCAAGTTAGTCCTGTCGGGAGCCCTCCTGTTAATTCTGCTGAACGTGGCTCCAGACCTTTGCCCCAAAGGAATCTCCGGGTGGCAGCACTAGCTGTTTTAATGGAATATGTCATAGCACGTTTATCAAGCTGTGCCCCCCCCCCCCAGTTCGACTTTGGATAGAATGAACTTTGAAGTCTTTTTTTTTTTACTACAGACAAAAAACTGAATAAAAAGTTGGAAGATTAGTATACTGACATTTTCATTTTGACTTAAAAGCAAACCTAGCATATTTCCAGAATAACCTTGGGATATATTAAACCTTTACCACTTCTTTGCTTCCCCTCTCCCCTTCTCAATCTCTTGTTAATCTTTTTTTTAAAAAAAAAACAAACCAAAAAATAAACCCCAATGCATGTGCCCATATATTTCCCCAGCATGAGTAAACAGTAGGGGTGGTTGATCCCAAAAATTTTTGGATCAACCACCAAAAAATTGTGGGGAAGAAACCGCTTCCATTTTGAAAGTGATACTCTTGCGCAATTTTCCAGCTCAGTGTAGCAACCCAGTTCTCGTTCGTGCCTGGGGGGCATGGGACAGCACCAGGGGTCCCACTTGCATTAGAGCCAGCAGCAGCTGAGTTAGATTCTGAAGAGGATTTAGAGGGGCTGGAAGAAGGAGAATTTCCCATAGCTGGGCCTTCCTGTCCCACAGAAAGCCTAGCTTGGGACGAAGGCTGGCCTGATCCTTACAAGGATATGGAAAGCCAGCTGCAAACTGAAAGCAGTGATAGTGAAGAGTATGACCGGCCGGGGGCGAGGATCGCAAGAAAGAATGCATGAAGACCTGGAGGAAAATAGCGAGGAAGCAGATAGGGAGTTCGACTCTCACGGAGATAGAGACCCAGGTGCTGGGAGGCAAGGCCGAACCTTTGATAGGAGACGGAACATCGAGTCTAGCAGGAGGGGTTGGTTTCATAGCCTAGACAGACCGAGGTCCCGCACCACAGATTGGAGAAGGAGAAGCCTAGAGCGTCGGGGTCCTCGCCATGAAGATTAAGTAGAGGATCAGTGGGAACGGATCCTCAGTACCTCGGCCACATCTATTCTATGCAGATGTGTTAGCGAGGCTAGACCACGGAGCTAAGTTTGGGCTAGTGGCCTGCCAAGGGAGCCTTGGACCTTGGACCCTGTTTGTTCCTGATTCGCTTTTGCTAAGCGGAGCTTTGCCAAGTTTTTGGAAACTTTCATGCCAAGTTGCTTTTGGACTATATTCATTACTTTGAATGCTTTTTGCATTTTGGACAATTACCTTTTCTACTGTTTTTATTCTTCAATAAAGTAGTTAGCTGAATACTGTCTCTGTGTGTGTGATTAAGGGGCCGGCCCAGTCCGTGCATTGTGACACTCTGTTTCTAAACCGAGCCATATTTAATAACAAAATTCATTACTTTTTCGTTAGTGGTGCCACAAATGCGCAGTGCGCAGGGGATGCCTGCCTCCACGCCCCCTCGCCAGCTCAGAATCAACCCGCAATATCTCTAATGCATGTCCTCCACTCTCCTCCGCTAGCTGAGAACTAACGCAGGTTAAAGTTAACCCGCGTTGGTGTCAGCTGGCAGAGGAGAGTGGAGGGCAGCGCCTCCACCCCGCCTCACCACCTGAGAACTAACGCGTGCTATCTTTAACCCGCGTTGGTTGTCAGCTGGCAGGGGGGAGTGGAGCGGGGTTAACTTTAACCCGCATTAGTTCTCAGCTAGCGGAGGAGAGTGGAGGACATGCACTCCATCCCCCCTCCCCAGTCCGCGCGAAGCCCCGCCCCCTCCCCCAGCTTTGGCACTACCACAGCTTCTGCAAGGTAGAGAAGGGTACTGCCAAGCCAGTGGTGGCTAGCTATGCCACCACTGGCTTGGCAGTACCCTCCTCTACCCTGCAGAAGCTGTGGTAGAGCTCAAGCCAGAGGGGGAGGGGGCGGAGCCAGGCCACGCCAAGCCACACCCCCTCCCCCTGCTCCGCCCTGCTTCTCTCTCGGTAGAGCTTTCTGACTAGCTTTTATTATATGTAGCTCGCATGCTGAAAAAGCGTGAGCACCCCTGCTCTAGGTGTTTGCGCCTCCAACTCCCAGAACCCATAGCCAGTTTGTGCAATGTTGGGAGCTGAAGTCCAAAACACCTGGAGCATTGCAGGTTGCACTAGAGATACCTATAAAATGCTTACAACTTATGGAAATGCTTCCATAAATTAGAAGCATTTCATAGGCATTTAGCAGCAACAAAAGTAACATGACATATCACAGCCAGCCCTGGCAGGGTACAAATATGTAGTGTCTAGCAGTACTATTGGAGTTTATTTACATATCATTGCTATATCTGTTGTAAGAGGATAGTGAAGTATAATTTTTGTAATCTTTTCCAACCACTAAACTTAATGTAGATGTTGCAGTGTTCTATCTTAGTACTGAGAACAGTGAGTTAATTATACCATGATACAAATTTTCAGGTATTCAGCCAATGATGAGTTAAATTATGCATGGGTTGATGTGTTCCTTGTCTGATGGAAGCAATGTTTCACATGTTTTCTGCTCTGCTGTTTCGTTTTTGCCGCAACCTCTAGGCCTACTACTCCCTAAAAGAAGATTCTCCTCTTTCAAACTCCAGGAACCCTAATTTTACCAGGAAAAAGGGATGGCTTAAGCATTAGGGAATGTGGCACAGCTGGCTGGGAGTCAGCTGCATAAGATCTCTACTGACCAGAAGGTCATGAGTTCGAGGCCTGCCCGAGTCAGGGTGAACTCTAGACCAATTGTGTAGTTCATTGTCGACCTTTGCAACCCGAAAGACAGTTGCATCTGTCAAGTAGGAAATTTAGGTACCACTTGTGTGGGGAGGCTAAATTTAACTGATTTACGAGGCCATAAAATCTCAACAGGAAGTACACACACACAAAGAATGAAGGAATGTGACAGCTCCTCCTGGTGGCCAGAAGCTGGAATATTAAATTGCCTCTATACCTATATATGTTGTATGTCAAATGGCATTGAATGTTTGCCTGTATATGTGCATTGTGATCTGCCCTGAGTCCCCTGCGGGGTGAGAAGGGCGGAATATGAATGATGTAAATAAATAGATAAATAAATAAATAAATAAGCTTGGAAAATGTTTTTTTTTTTTTAAAAAAAGAAGAAGTTCCTTCTTCCTTTTCTTGTTTCCAGTTGTAATGACTCTTGCCGCCAAATAATGTAAAGGATCTTATTTTTTTACTTGCTGCCACCAAAATATGTGAAGACGCAGCTTACAGCTGGCGTCAATTTGTGAAGATTCGAACTCAAAACTGTGACAGGACCGCTGTCACCAAATTATGTAAGGACTCTCTCTATATTTCTTTTAACTGCCACCCTTTACAATACTTGGCTACCCACTAGGATGAAGTTGTTTTCAAGGCTTGTGTGTGAAAGAACAACGAGGAGAGATATCTTTGTTAAATAACTGTAAAGTTTATTCAAACAATGTTCTAAGCATGGAGGTTTCAGAGTTCAAGACTTAGGTGGTTACAATATCTTCTTAGAGGCACAGATCTTAAGGTTACTAAGTTTCTAAATACAATGTTTGACTGTATTTCTCCAAACACTGTCTCAACAATATTATAGATACTCAGCCACAATAGGCTTTTTATCTATCTTCTAGGTTAGCTTTCCAGCCTAACCTACAAACAGCGGTTCCTATAGGCTTTCTAAACCTAATTGCCTTTCTGCAGTATCAAAACACAGCCTTTTCTGTTCCCCTCAGAACAGATAACAGCAGCTTCCCAAAACTGCTACTAGCTAGTCTAACCGCTCCTGACTAACTGAAGAATTTCAAACCTGGAAATTCTAAAGCTAGTGTTAGGCTCCACCTCCTGTTGCTATGGCAACGGAACTTCTCAGAGGCCGGGCACTCTAATATCCTTGTTAACCCTTTAGGGTTTGCCAAGTTTTTGCCATTTCAACATACATACATATATATAAAGATCAACCATATTAAAAACCTGTTACAAAGAAATGTGACGTCATCACACCAGTGTACATATTTGTGGTCGCTAAAGCTAAATTCAGCTTCACAAAAGATCTTGATTAACAAACTTGTATTGTCGCAACAGACGCTCCTTAAAGGGCCAGACCCACCCATCGCCACACTACTGTTTGCAACCAAAGACTCAGCCCCACCCAACTCCATACTATCAGTAGTATCTGAAGCCTCAGGCTCAACTACAACATGTATATAATACACACATAATGTATATTCTTGATTTTATTTGTTCCTTGCTAAAGATCTTAGATCAACAACCTGATAAGAACCATTCCTCTATCCTAAATTAAATTTGGACCGAGCGGTTCTACCTCTGTGCTGTAAGTAAATTGTTTCAGTGGGCAATCTTTTAGATGCGGAAGAAGGAAAAACACAAAGAAATACAGGACTTTATCTTTGTAACACAGACGACAGCTACAGAATTACAGTTTCCTTGCAAACATGAACTTTAGTAGATTCCTACCACAGCTATAAAACTTCCATTTAAAAGAAACCAACACTGGCTTTAGCAAAATACTCTTCTAGATGTATAATCTGTCCTACTGGAGTCAAGAATAATAAGCTATTTTAAAACCTTTAGAGGAATTCAGGATATAGGCCAGTTTTAATCTGCAGAAGATACACCATCCCTCTATAAGTCGTTCTTTTTAAGTCTGAGTCTGTATGGTTGCTTAATTAGTGGAAATGTGGAGAAATTGGCATATCTTGAAAAATAGCTTATTGTAAGTTTGCAGGGAGGCCCAAAAACGGACCTTTTTCAGTTTTACCAGAGGTGTTCAAATGGCATCTCTGGTAAAACTGAATTAATTTGGAACGAGGAGGGAAGTGCCCCCAGTTAGGCCAGAAATCCAGGAGGAACTGGATTATTCTAACCCAGTTCCTCCTGAATTTCTGTCCTCAACCCAAACTCCAGGCTTTCCCTTGGGAGGTGGCTAGGCTTCCCCCCCACCTCCTGACACGTCATTTTCAGGAATACTCTGCAGAGAGGCCTGCATTGCGGGCAGGCACCACAGGTTAAAAAAAAAAAAAAAATTGGGGGGGGAGAAATGGGGCTGGGAGGGGCTGGGTTATTAGTTATTATTAGTTATTAATAATAATAACCACTATGAGCTTCGGGAGATGCGGTCTATTAAATTTGAACTATAAATAAATATAAATAAATAAATAAATTATTATTGTTATTAGTTAACTATTTATCTATATATATAAAAATGTAACATCCGTGGTTATAAGCTTATAGGCAACAAAACCACACAACACAGACACACAAAACCAGGCCACACTGACACATAACCCAACGAGGTAAGTTTGAACCCCCCCAAATTAAAGACAACAGCCAAAAAAACCCTAAAAATGTTTGGGACTACAATGTTTGGGCCAGGCCAAGAAACACCACGCATGGCAAAGGCGGTTGGAACAGCTCCCTTCCCCCCCCCCAACAGATCAAGCGGGGCGCTGTGCTTCTCGCCGCTTCCCCACCCCAAAGGAAAGTAAGAAAACCCCTGGCACGCGAAACCCCTGGCCAATCAGAGGGGCGGTGTGAGGAAAAGCAGTCAAAATCCCTTCTCTCCCCTCCCCACCCCAAAGGAAAGTAAACAAACAGACTGCTTGTGGGCGGCCCAGGATGAAAGGAAAGGAAAGGAAAACAGAAAGGAAGGCAGAGAGAGGGGTGGGAGACAGAAAGAGAAGAGGACGGAATGGAAGAGGGCGGGAAAACAGGAAGAAATGCAAGAGGGAAAGGGCGAGAAAGGTCAGAGAGAAGGAGGGAGGGAAGGAAAGAAGGAAGTACCACAGGAAGAAAGAAGAGAAAGTACACAGGACAGAAAAAGGAAAGAAAAGGGAATAAAGGAAGGACAACCTGGTGAGGGGAAGAGAAAAAGGAAGGAAGGAAGGAAGGAAAGAGAGGGAGGGAACAGAGAGAGGGAAATAAAGGGGAGGACTGATTGAGAAAAGGAATGAATTGGAGGGAAAGGAAAGACAGAAGGAAGGAGGAAACACACACATACCCACACACATATATACATGCACAAAAATATACAAATATACACATACACACATACATACACACATCTGTACTTACACACATCTACACATATACATGCATATACATATACAAACACACATATACATAACTACACACATATACATGCAAATACATATACACATATACATAAGTAAACACACATATATACACACATATGCACACATACACACAAATACATATATATACATACATACACACACAGGCAGTCCTCAAGTTACAAACATCCCACTTAGAAACGACTCATACTTAAGAACACAGCTGGACTGAATGGCTTTTAGGGGTTGCAAGTCATTTGATTGTGCTTTTCAACAACGCCACAGCAACCCGTGGCTGGGTCAGCTAGTTATTATTTAAAAACCAGCACTTTGAATTGAGCTCGGAAGTGGACAGGCAGCCAGTGGAGCTGACACGACAGGGGGGTGATATGTTCCCTGTGTGTTGCTCTTGTTAGTAACTTGGCTGCCGCCCGTTGGACTAGTTGCAGTTGAGCATGTTTGTTTGTTTGTTTGTTTGTTTATTTATTTATTTATTGGACTTGTATGTGGCCACTCACCAAGGGCTTGGAGCGGCTTACAATCAGGTAAAACACACAGAAGTAAAAGCATACATATTAAAAAAGATTTCCGGCCTAGCAATCCAAGGTTAGCCGGAAAAGGTGAGTCTTGCAGGCCTTGCGGAAGGAGAGAAGGTCCTGCATGGCCTGTATATTGCTAGGAAGAGTGTTCCATATTGACGGCGCCACCACAGAAAAGGCTCTGTAAGGTCGATGTAAGACGGATTTTTTTGTGTGACGCCGCCGCTGAGAGCTAGCGTCGATCTGTGTAGATTCGAACTCAAAACTGTGGAGAACTGTGGCAGGGCAGGCTATCCCTTATGATCCCACCGCTGCCACCAATTGTGATGATTCAAAGTCCCGCTGACCACTTGACCACAGTGCAGGGTGGATCTTCCCTTAGAATCCCACTGCTGCCACCAATTTGTGGAGATTCGCCGCTGATAGCTAGCGATCTCACTTGAGGATCTTTTTACAATCACGCTGCCACCATAACAATCCTGGCTACCGATGTGAGGGGTTTATTTTGAGGCTTCTATATGAAGGAGCAACAAGGAGAGATATTTATGTTAAATAACTAACGTTTATTTGAACAGTGTTTCGATGTACTGAGCTTGGGTGGTTACAACAACTTCAGATGAGGTACAGAACTTAAGGTTTCTTATTCTCTAAACACAATGTTTAGGTTGTATCGCTTCAAACACTATAACAACAATTCTATAGATATTCTGCCTCAATAGGCTTCCAATCTATATATTAGGTTAGCTTCCCAGCCTAACCTATAAACAGTGGTTCCTATAGGCTCCCTAAGCCTAACTGCCTTCTGCAGTATTACCACACAGACTTATCTGTTCCCCTCAGAACAGACAACAGCCGCTTCCTAAATCTGCTACCCGCTTCTGACTAACTGACGAAATTCAAACTTGCACCTGCCAAAGCCAGTGTTAGGCTTCACCTCCTGTTGCTATGGCAACGGAACTCCTCAGAGGCTGTGCCCTGTAATATTCCCCTTTAACTCTTTGTGGTCTGTCTAACATTTAATCATCTAACACAATACAAATGTAATAATACAAACCACACATTTGTAAAATAAAGGTACATATAGTGACCTCATTACACTTTGAAGGTCGGTACTTCAAGGAGGTTCATTTGTTCGGAACGAAGTGCCCTCTGGGGTTGGTAGGGGAGAGAGGGTCCCTGAGATACAGCGGCCCCAGACCATGCAAGGCCTTGAAAGTTAACACCATCACCTTGAAGGTGATCCGGTGCTCGACCGGAAGCCAATGAAGCTGCTGGAGGATGGGTGTTATGTGGCATCTCACTGGATCCCGCATTATGAGGCTGTCTGGAAAGGCTCTCACTTCCTGTTGTCTTGTAGCAGCAAATCTGGAGTCCCAAAACTCCCTGGGTGTTTACCTTTTTACTCAGGCGGCGCAAACGTGCGGGCAGAGGAACGAGAGAAAACGCAACAATCGTACTGCAGGTAAAATGAAGCCAAAGTTTATTTGCACAACGTCAGCTGACGGGACCTGCCCACAGAACTAGCTGCCTCGGGGCAAGTACCCCGATCAATCTCTACCTTTCCCTTATATACATGCTATGGCGGCAGGTCTCGTCTCCTCCCTTCTTCATCATTTTTCATTGGTTCTCAGCATTAACACATCTTTATTATCCAATTAAACATCACATTATTTGGCATCATATTCTATTAGCATTCTCATTTGTTAAACAGCACTACGCAGTATTAATTCTTCATTCCCACAGTATGTTATCTATCATTTGAGCATCCTGTACTGAATTTGCAACATTTCTAAGCTGTCCCTCTGTGCCAGCAGGGAGGGACAGTTTCATTTGCCCATGCGCAGTTTCTACCAATCAGTTACAATGTAAACAAACACACGCTGGGTCTAGCTAGGCCAATCACGGCTTGTGTTATCAGAGAAGGCACATGATGTTCCCTGGCAAATCACTGCGGGTGCCTTACGTACCAATCAGAGTGCATTATTCTCGTCTTGGCTGCCAGCATGATTTCTGGCAAACTACTTCGCTATTCTAAGGCCTGTGCTTGTGCATCACTCTCCTCTGACTGTACTTCTGCTAAAAGCACCAACTCTGCTTTAGTCTCACTACTGTTGTTAACTATGAGTCATTTCTAAGTAAAATGTGTGTAACTCAGGGATTGCTTGTATAGGGCTCTGGAGTTTGTCGCTAAAGCAGGAATTAGTTGGACTGCTTTCCGGCCCCTACATGCAGCATTTTGTTAAGATACTATAATGACTTTTCAGTGTCTCCTGCATCCTAATGTTGGTAACATCTTAATTTTCTTCCACTGTGTAAATTCCTTGTGGTGTCTTTAAGGGTATGTTGTACGCAAAAAACAGAGATAATTCAAAGCTGTATCAGCCACAGATCAATTTAGTCGGGCCTATTAAATTAAAGGACACAAAACACTTCCTGCTGCTGGCCGGGAGGATTAATGAAAGCACAGGATTATACTGAAGAAGAGACATTGAATAATCCTTAGTCTTCGTGAATTCGAAGCAAATATCAGGAATGCTTAAATATTTCTCGGGTGCGTTTCTCTTCCTTCCTTCCCCTTCAGTCTTGCAGTCGTGTGCAATCAGAGGCCTATTTGTTCTCATGTTCTACAGAAATGCTTCATCTGCTTCATCTGATTGATTTTAGGTGTAATTCTCATTCCTGTTGCTCGAAATGTATTTCCCTCGGCTTCCCTTGGTTCATCACTTCTACTTTATCAAGTGATGGTTGCGAAGTTAAAACAACCATTTCGAAGCCCAGGAAGAAAAGATAAAAGACAAATGTGGAGCCAGCTCTCTTTTTTTTTTTCCATCTTGTTTATTGCAGTTTTGTTTTCATATTTTGTTTGGAACTTAGCCTCGAGGACCAATTAGGACAGATAGGCAATTAATTCTTTTTTTAAAAAAGGAATGGATTCAGTCAGTATGTAAGCACTTCTAACAAAGCAACCCCATCTGCGTCCTTGTTGCTCCTGAATCTTCTGCAAATACACAACACAATTCCATACACAGTATTCAGGGGCAGAACAGTATGCTGCAAAAATAACAACACGCTTGATAGCAAAAAATATCAAAATGTATTCTCATATAACATCAAGCTCTATGTCAAGCCAATATCACTATTAGTGCAATGCGCTGTACATATACAGTTGAGCACAATACAATGTTATAGCCCTCCGGATAACCCATAGGGGTACACAGACTGTATGTTTGCGCCTCTATGCCCTACGATTGTTTATAAGGGCTATAACATTGTAGCGTGTTGTTATTTTTGCAGCATACTGTTCTGCCCCTGAATACTGTGTATGGAATTGTGTTGTGTATTTGCAGTTTACTAGAGTGATATATTGTTTGTGTATTGGCTCCTGAATCTTCCCCATGTTTTATCTTATTTATTTATTTATTTTTCACGTTTCTATACCGCCCCTCTCAGCCCAAAGGCAACTCGGGACGGTTTACACAGGCAGTCTCTGCCCTCAATACAACACAGCAACAAGTCAACCCCCCCCAAAAACCATATAATAACAAATTAACAATTAAAAACATACAATTGCAGTCTCCGTGTCATGTTGAAATCAGTTTCCATCGCATCGTCGTCATTCCTTATATCTAATTAAGCCTTATATTTCATCAGGAAATGCCTGCTCAAATAGCCAGGGAGGGAGGGGGCCGATCTGATGTCTCTAGGGAGGGCGTTCCAAAGCCAAGGAGCCACCACTGAAAAGGCCCTGTCTGTCGTCCCCGCCAGGCAGGACCGAGAGCAGGGCCTCTCCAGATGATCTTAAACATCTCAATGGTTCATAGGGAGAGATGCGTTCGGACAGGTAAGTTGGACCCGAACCGTTTAGGGCTTTAAAGGCTAAAGCCAGCACTTTGAATTGTGCCCGGTAGCAAACTGGCAGCCAGTGGAGCTGGCACAACAGGGGAGTTGCACGCTCTCTGAGTGCCGCTCCTGTTATCAACCTGGCTGCTGTCCGTTGGACTAGTTGCAGCTTCCGAACAGTCTTCAAAGGCAACCCCACGTAGAGAGCGCTGCAGTAATCTATACGGGATGTAACCAGAGCGTGGACCACCGTGGCCAAGTCAGACTTCCCAATGTACGGGCGCAGCTGGCGCACAAGTTTTAACTGTGCAAATGCTCCCCTGGTCACCGCCGAAACCTGGGGTTCCAGGCTCAGATGAGTCCAGGATCACACCCAAACTGCGAACCTGCGTCTTCAGGGGGACGCAGGCTGTAACCCTATGCCCTGTTCGGCCTTTCGACTGACCAGGAGTGCCTCTGTCTTGTCTGGATTCAATTTCAATTTGTTCGCCCTCATCCAGTCTTTCCTAAAACATCTGTGCTGGGCAGATACATGGGCAGATTGGGCTTTTTGGTCAACTTCATATCATGAATCACTTTCTATTTATTCCTAGCAGAATATGCGATTGCTGGCAAAGATAATGTTGAAACAGCACAACTGTAATACGTTCATGTAGACCCATGGTTCTCAAAGTGGGTGGTACCGCCCCCTGGTGGGCGGTGGGATATTCAAGGGGGACGGTGGGAGGCTCCAAAGATTTTGGGGGGCGCTGAGTCTCTTGTAAGGGGGTGGTGGGAAAGGAAAGGGCCGTGTGTATGTGGTTTCCAGGACTGTGCGCCGTGGGCGGAGTTGAAGAGAGCAAGGGGGCGGGTGCTGTGGTTTCCAGGCAGCGCTCTCTTGCTCTTCTCAACTCCGTCCACAGTACACATGGCCAATGGGTATTCCAACTGGTAGGTGCACACTCACAAGTGGAAGAACTCTCAGTGGTTCCCAACCTTTTTTGGCCTACTGCCGCCTTTCCAGAAAAATATTTACTCACCACCCCCCTAGAAATATATATTTTTTAAAATTAATAGCAATTAAACAGAAAGATATATGTATTAATGCAGTGGTTCTCAACCTTTCTAATGCCGTGACCCCTAAATAAGGTTCCTCATGTTGTGGTGACCCCCAACCATATTTTCGTTGCTAATACATAAATAATTTTGCTACTCGCCGTGCCACCGCCAGAGAGGGCTCTGAGGGGACAGGCAGCCACGGCCTGAGGGGACGAAGAAGCGAGGGCTGCTCTCCCCGCAAAAGCCCCGGGCTCTCCTGCTCCCCCCGCCACTGCCGGGGAAGGCCTCGCTTTCTTCCACAATGGCAAGGAGGCTCCGCCAGAGGACATGGAGGCCTTTGCACTGCACTGCATGTGGGAGTCAAATCGAAGGGGGTGTGGCCAAAGAAGAGGGCCGCACAGCCCCTCCTAAATGGCCAATCGTTTAGGAGAGGGGTTTCCAGGCAACGCCTGCCCAGTGTCACACCTCAAGGGCCTCAGTCATCAGTTTTGCTTGAGCAAGACTTCAGCCATGTCGGCTGCAAGGAACTTTCTAAGCCAGCTTGTTTCACTCCAGAGCTATCCCCTAGGCCCCTTTGCCTTTCCCGTGTGAATCAGGTACTGAATGCATAGCATGGATAGGCCAAGGTTATTCAAAGGAGCCTCCCCTGATAAGCGGAGCGCCTTGGAGATGCTTTGAGTCCGGCTCCCTTTCGCCAGCTGCAAGTTGCTAACGAGCTATGCATTCCAGAGAGACTGAGGTAGCAAAACATATAGACAATCATCAATCATGGAACTTTGACACTCAACGCACTAGATCAAAGCCAGTGAACACTATAACTGCCAAGAGATACCCAATGGGGGTATCTCGTACCAACTTTGCGTTTGGAAGATGCTTCTGTGAGAGAGGCCGCGTTAGGGCCTTCCTGAAGCCTGTGCCAGCCAGCCAGCATCGGGCTGCCTTGATCCTACTTACTGCCACGTTCCTGTGTTGTTCCTGCAAAAGACTTAACCAGCTACTGAACTTTATTGCTTTCAAGAGTACCTTCCCTGCTATCCTAAACCGGCTGGGAACCTTTAAGAGACTTTCCTTTGCATCCAGCTTGTTTCCTGGTCCCATTCGCTTGGATTCCTGTTGCTGCGGGATTATATGCTCACCGCTGACTCTTGTTAATTGCTGCTATTTGGAGGCTCTATAGAATTGCCTCCAAACACTTTCCTATACCTTTTTATTCTCAATAAAACCCGTTGTACCTCAGCTGCTGTGTGGTTTATCCAGGGAGGTCAAGTCCCAAGGGCCTAGAGGGCGACACCCAGGGATTCCAAATGTCAGGCTGAGACAGCCACGCGCTTGCGTGTGTGTGCCTGCCAGTTGGTCCAGTGGAAAAAGAATGCCTCCGCGTCTGCAATCGCCCCCTGAGTCGCTGCGGCGTTTGCAGGCGCCTCCTGGGAGATGGCTGTGGCACGAAGGAAAATGCAAGCAGCTCCCAATTTCCAAGGTCTAGTATTCTCTATTGTTCAAGTTTAGTTCAAATCCATTGCTGTTGGGAGTTGAGAATGCTCTTTGATTGTAGGTGAACTATAAATCCCAGCAGCTGAAACTCCCAAATGACAAAATCAATCCCCCAACCCCACCAGTATTCAAATTTGAGCATATTGAGTATTTGTGCCAAATTTGGTCCAGATCCAGGGATGTTTGGGTTCAGAGTGCTCTCCAAATGTAGGTGAACTACATCTCCCCTAAATCACTGTCAATTCCTCCCAAACCCCTCCAGTATTTTATGTGGGTCATGGGGGTTCTGTATGCCAAGTTTGGTTGAGGTCTGTCATTCATGGGGTCTCGGCTGTGGAAGTCAGAGCTGAATAGGTCGAAGGTACTGCAAATCCCATCATCCGTTGTCCATACTCCCCCAAACATATTGTTTTTGTGATGAATCACTATGCTTTAAATATGTTCAATTTGTAACAATGAAAGCAAGCAGCAGAATCATAACAAGCAAAGACGGTTTTTGGAGAAAGATAACTTGCAATTTATTCGAAACCATTCTGTATGTGTTTAAAATGGAGAAGGTGCTTCGCAGTTCGATGACACGATGCCCATTAAATGAGATAGAAGGGCAAAGTAGTGCAAGAACTGACTGAGCAGCAAGTCTATAGCTGGAGGTCTGAATGAGAATATGTTTCCGTTGCAGAGATCCTAAATAGGATGTAGGCAAGACAACTTGATACCAGGCTTAAGGAGAAATCAATGCTGCTTCATGAGAGGTCATGGGATGTCTGACCAGGTAGTCAGACAATTACACAATGTGGCTACATGGAAAAACATGGCTTGATCTGTTTTATCTTCGAACAACTCGAGGCAATTAGGACACATCTGGACTGTTTGTCTTAAACCAGCACTGAGGTTTCCATTCTCTCTGCAATTCTGGAGCAGGCGTGTCTTCCCTATTCCAGATTTCACATGCACATCAAATAGAACACCACACATCAATGTCCTTCCCTACAGACTTCATTTTATTCCCAATACGTATAGACCAGGGGTGCTCACACCTTTTCAGCATGCGAGCTACTTATAAAACAACCAAGCCAAAATGATCTACCTCCCCACTACAAAAATGTGAAATATATAACACAATATCTGCTTTGAACTGGGTTTTCTGAGTCCACACTGCCATATAATCTGATTCAAAGCAGATAACATGGGATTGTATTCAACTGTGTGGAAAGGACCTCAGGTCTCCCAGGGGCCTTCCACACATACTATTGGCGGAGTGACCATCACTCAAAAAAATGATTTTGTCATTTGGGAGTTGTAGTTGCTGGGATTTATAGTTCACCTACCATCAAAGAGCATTCTGAACCCCAGCAACAACAGAATTGGGGCAAACTTCCCACACAGAACCCCCACAACCAACAGCAAATGTTCAAGGCAGAGAGGAAGGGAAGGAAGGAAGGAACGAGGGAGGGAGGGAACAGGAAGGAAAGAAGGCAAGGCAAGAAGGAGGGGAGAAAGGAAGGGAAGGGAAGGAAGGAGTTTAGGAAGGAAGGGAGGGAAAGGAGGGAGAGAGATAAAAGAAGGAAGAACAGAAGGGAGGGAGGGAAAGAAGGGAAGGAAGGAAGAAAGGATGGGAATTAGGGAAGGAAGGAAAGAGGGAAGGAAGAAAGGGAAGAAGGAATGAAGGAAAGAGAGACAGGGGGAGAGACAGGGAGGGAGAAAAGAGGAAGCCCCTCCACTGGCTTACCAATAGCTCCGAGTTCCAGTCCATGCTGCAGCAGCCGCAGTTGGAGTCGCCTCTGGCTGCACCCCTCCCCAGCACCCTTCTTGTGGCGAGACCACAAAATGGTAGGGAAAACGGTGTGCGTGTCGTCATGGTGGTGGCAGAAATGGCATGGGAGCCATAGCGACGCCAGTCACGCCGCCGCCACACTGACTGGCCGGCAGCACCTGGGCGGCGTTGGGAACCTGCGAGGCAGGACTGAGCCTTCCTCCCACCCTGCCTGCGATCTACCAGGACGCCCTACGCGATCTACCAGTAGATCGCGATCTACCTAATGAGCACCCCTGGTATAGAAGAATTTCTTTAGAACTCACAATACATCAAATGATGTGGTGTACTACTTGTTTCCAATTGGTGAGATGATACATTGTGCTTGGTGATTTTTAATGCAGCAAAATGAAAAGAAGAGACCAGAATTGAGATAAGTTCAAAGCAGCACATGACATATTTTCTAAACTGTGAAATAATGACTTTTTTTCATTTGCAAATATGCCCCAATAACTGTCATTAAGCAAATGTTTTGGAGTTTTTTCATTAAAATACAAAACTGCTGATTTTGGGCATCCATTGACAAGTGGGCCACAGAATCAAAACACAAGCGGCAGAAATATACAATGCCAGAAATCCACACAATAATAATAATAATAATAATAATCTTCTTGGCTTTTCTTTGCGAACGAAGATTCAGGAAGGACTATAAGCGTGTTGATGTTTCGGAGATTGGATGTGTCCTTCGAGCCTGTGGAATGGATTTTTCTGGTGGAGCGCAGCATGCACAGAACTGGCCTCACCCTTTAAACCAAAGGTTCGTCTGCCGGGGCCTAGCAAGCTGTGGCAGTGGCAGCGCCTGCCCGTTGACGCTCTTTGTCAGACCCTTCTTCGGTTGTGACCTGTCTGGCATGGGAGGCCCTACCGGTGGCTATTATGCCACCGCCAGCATAGCTCACAACTTCATTAGGGTACGCAAGCCTCTCCCCCACAACAAGGGGGCGCCAACGGAGAGGCATAATATAATAATAATTACCTTAATCAGAAGGCAGATCACAGCATGACTGAAACAACTATAGATAAAATAACGGTACTGTACAGCCCCTATCTCCATAGAACCCATACCCGTGGGTCCATTTCTGGCAAAATATGGCCTCTCTTGTGCCATTTCTAGATCCTCCAGTGCAGGGGTGCCCACACTTTTTCAGCATGCGGGCTACTTATAATAAAACCAAGTCAGAAAGATCTACCGAGAGAGAAGCAGGGCGGAGCAGGGGGAGGGGGTGGGGCTTGCCGTGGCCTGGCTCCACCCCCTCTGGCTTTAGCGCTACCAAAGCTTCTCCAGTGCCAAGCCAGTGGTGGCATAGATAGCCACTACTGGCTTGGCACTACCCTCCTCAATCTAATACACAAACAATAATGTTCCTCTAGCAAACTGCTAATACACAACGCTATCCCCTATATTCTTTCAGGGGCAGACTAGTATGCTGCAAAAATCACAATACACTCTATTGCAAAACGTATCAAAATGTATTATTTCATAACAATCTGTTCTATATAGAATCAATATCACTGCGCGTGCAATGTCTATACAGTTGAACACAATCCAGTTATGTAGCCCTTACATACAATAATAGGGCATAAAGATGCAAACATACAGTCTATTTTACCCCTATGGGCAATCCGGAGGCAATTCTCTCACGGATCGAGACCGAGTCGTCGGGGGAGCCTTAGGAGTCGGGAGAGCTGGCACTGCTTGGTGAGCAGGCACCTACGGCAAGAGGTAATGACGCCAGAAGGCCGTTTCGCGTATACCACGCTTCCTCAGGGCGCTGGGGTCTTTTAGCCGCTCCTCCCCGGAATTGTTGTCATCAACTTTAGACTCGTGGTCAAAACGGAAGGTTGCGCGTTAGCGCTTCTACATGCATATTGCTGTTGCAAATCCAGCCCGGGAGGCGATCCGTGAGAGAATTGCCTCCGGATTGCCCATAGGGGTAAAATAGACTGTATGTTTGCGTCTTTATGCCCTATTATTGTATGTAAGGGCTACATAACTGGACTACCCTCCTCAAGCCTGGAGAAGCTGTGGTAGCTCTGAAGCCGGGGGAGGGGGCGGGGCTTGGTGCGGCATGGCTCCGCCCCCTCTAGAAGTGCCTCATCCGGCAGGGTTCGACTTCCTTCGTTCCTGGGATCGACCAGTCGATCGCGATCGACTTACTGGGCAGCCCTGTTCCAGTGTGACTCTGTGGTATTCTCAGGCTAGACGTTTTGCATTTCAATAGGGTTTGCTGTGATTAATGGTTTTCTGCCTCCAAGCAAAGTCTGGGAACATATCGCCTGCAGAGATTGCGGTCGTGCTGCGTTATGTAATATTGAAACATGGTTAAATGAGTTACGTTTTTACAATCTGATATGCTTGTATATATATTGTTGGGCCAGGAGAAATTAAACCCCCTGAGTACCACAAGAACATATTAAACAAATCCAATTGTTCAAAGAAAACTTATTTCCTTGGTTAGGTCCCATTCACAGCCCCCCGACTCTTCATTTATCACTTAAACCAGTGTTTCCCAACCAGTGTGCCATGTCACACTAGTGTGCCATGAGCGATCATCAGGTGTGCCGTGGGAAATTGGCACTCTCCCCCCCTCCTAGCAGCCCCCTCACAGGTTTCCAAGAAGCAAATTGAGCCTCTCCGCTTGGAAATGTTTTGGGTTTTTTTTACTATTTTTCTGGATTTCTTGAGAGACCCCGGAACTGTTTATAACAGCTTCATGACATCCATAGTTAACTGGAAGCAAGTTTCACTCAGGGTGAAATTTCACAAAGGTCTGGAGAACAAGCTCTATGAGGAGTGGCTTGAAGAGCTGGGCATGTTTAGCCTGAAGAAGAGAAGGCTGAGGGAAGACATGATAGTCATGTATAACTACTGAGCACTTACTAAGCAAAGGCGATATAATGTTAACCATTTTGATCACTTCAGCGCAGATTCATTCACAATCGTAGGCCCCATCTACACGGCCATATAAAATCCAAATTATACAGTCGTCCGTTTTCAATTTGTAAGTCCTTGCAGTTTGTGATCTATTCCAGCCCTTTGTTCTCTACTGTCTCCTGGTACTGCAATGTCTATAATAAAAACATGGTTCACATTTGGGCATATTGAGTATTCATGCCAAGTTGGGTCCTGATCCAACGTTGTTTGAGTCCACAGTGCTCTCTGGATGTCGGTGAACTACAACTTCCAAACTCAAGGTCAATTCCCAAGCAAACCCTTTCAGTACTTTCTGTTGGTAATGAGAGTTCAATATGCCAAGTTTGGTTCAATTCCATTGTTGCAAGAGTTTAGGATGCTCTTTGATTGTGTGTTAACTATTAATCCCAGAAACTGTAACTCCCAAATGTCAAGGTCTATTTGGTTATGGGAGTTCTGTGTGGGAAGTTTGTGTCTTTCTGCCATTCCTGCCAGGATATCTATGTTGTGTTCATCAAAACAGGCCCAGGTTTCACACTGAGTGTATAAATACATTCAAAAACATATTAACTATATGTATTACTGTGTTAGATTGTACTTTTGTGTCATTTTGGTTGGTGGTGTGCCCCAGGATTTTGCAAATGTAAAAAACGTGCCACAGCTCAAAAAAGGTTGAAAAACACGGACTTAGACAGAATTCACACTGATTTCGGCAAACAATCAAACTAAAATAATATTTTCAGAATCCGTGTGTGGGTCTAGTTTGGCAAGAAACAGTCCGAAGGCAGCTCAGATCTTCAGCACTGCAATGGAATTCCTCGTGTCTTTGTCTTTAGCCTCTAACTGTCATCAGTTCATGCAAATGATCTTGAGTTTGATCTTAACTAGTGACAAAGTATCTCAAGGTAATAGGGATATGCTGCTTAATAACAAAGCAGCAATCAGAAAGCAATTTATTTTGAAGGCAATTCAGAGACCGGATCAACAAAGCCACTGTTTCCATAGGAACAGAGTAGCGGAGCCATGTTAGGGGCATCCCTCCTGCGTCCCTTCTCTGCGGGAAGAGATGGGTAGCACTTGCTCATTATGCAAATAGCCTCAGAGAGGTGAAAGATGTTACTTGAAGGGAAGGTGGCAAATACAGAGAAATGTGAAGGAAAGATATGTAGTTAACACCCTACATGTGTGTGTTGTGTATGTGTGTGCACTCATGTGGAGGGGGAATGTTGAGATTCCTTTGACAATATTTATTATTATTATTATTTATTAGTTCGCACTTATGTGTCGCCACTCCCAAAGTGGCTCGGGGCGACTCACAGCCAAAAGACACCCAATAAAATACAATAAAAACACAGCAAGATACAGTAAAATACAATAAAAACAGAGGTATTGCGATAAGCGCAGTCTCAACAGGGCCGAAACACAGCATCAATGTGTGAGTGCCTAACGGTCACAATTTAAGTCCCCAAAGGCCTGCCGGAACAGGATGGTTTTGCATGCCTTCCGGAATGCCATCAGATCCGAGAGAACCCTGACCTCGGAAGGCAGTGCATTCCACAAGATGGGGGCGATTATCGAAAAGGCCCTCCATCTAGTGGTGGTGAGGCGGTACATTCTGAAGCAAGGTACTTCCAGAAGTTGAGCCGACGCCGAACGCAGTGGTCTAGTGGGACAATATGGGATGAGGCGGTCCCTAAGGTACGCTGGCCCCAGACCGTTTAAGGCCTTAAAGGTCAAGACCAACACTTTGAAAGTGATCCGGCATTCTACTGGCAACCAGTCCAGCTCACGGAGGATTGGTGTTATGTGGCTGGTCATCGGAACTCCAGCCATCAGCCGAACTGCCGCATTTTGGACCAGTTTCAATTTCCGGATCACCAGCAAAGGAAGGCCAACGTAAAGAGCATTACAGTAGTCTAGTCTCAAGATGACCATGGCTTGGACCACTGTGGCTAGATCACGGCGGGAAAGGTAGGGAGCCAACTTCCTTGCCTATCGGAGATGGAAAAAAGCCACTCTACTGACGGTGGAGATGTGCGTCTCCATCGTCAGTTGAGAGTCTAAGGTGACGCCGAGACTTTTAACTGTAAACGACGGACATAATGTCACGCTGTCCAGGAAAGGAAATTGGATCTCCACACACACACACACACACACACACACCCCGGGGCGACCCAGCCACATGTGACTCTTAAGGAAGCAATCTTATTTGCAGGTCACTCAAATGTCAAACTACAACTCTAGACCCCTGAAACTGAATTTCCACTCAGTTGTGGAAACTCACTATTTATTTATTTATTTATTATTCCAACTTGTATACCGCCACTCCCCGGAGGCTCGGAGCAGTTTACAATGCAAACAAAAACAATATACAATACATCATTAAAACAAATTAAAACACACAAAAATCCCCAAATCAACAGGATTCGAATGCCATCCGAAACAAATACGTTTTACATGCCCTTCGAAAGGAGGATAGATTTCGAAGAGCTTGTGTTTCAGCTGGCAAGGCATTCCATAGGCGAGGTGCCACAATCCTGAAGGTGCTACGCCTAGTGGCCATCCGGTGGAAGGTCTTAAAGTTGGGAACTTCAAGTAGATTCTAGAAGTGATCTCTGGGGTCGGTAGCGGGTGAGGCGGTCCCTCAGGTAAGCCGGCCGCGGATCATTTATTTATTTATTTATTTATTTGGGCTTGTCCGTCGCCACTCCCATACGGCTCGGGCGACTCACAACACCAAGACACAGTAAAATACCTATATAAAATCACAACATATACACACAATAGCACAATTAAAATAGCATGTAAAAACACCACATATACACATAATAAAACTCATCACATTAACAGCCTATACACGGAAAACAGGCCACACAGACCTGCATTGTCAATGACACAGCGCCTGTGGATTAACACCCAAACGCCTGTTTAAATAACAGGGTCTTGTAGGCTTTTCTGGAGGCCAGCAGACTAGACAAGGTGCGGACCTCGGGAGGGAGAGCATTCCAAAGGGTTGGAGCAATAATGTGGAATGCTCTCCTCCTTGTTGCAGTCAGACGGAAGTTCTTGCAACTTGGGATTTCCAGGAGATTGTACGACTCTGAACGCAGTGGTCTGGGGGGACGATATAGGGAGAGGCGGTCCCTTAGGTACACTGGCCCCAGACCATTCAAGGCCTTAAAGGTCAGCACCAACACTTTGAAGGTCATCCGGAATTTCACTGGAAGCCAGTGCAGTTCGCACAGGATGGGATTGATGTGACAGCATGTTGGTAAGCCAACCAACAGCCGAGCTGCAGCGTTCCGCACCAGCTTAAGTTTCTGGATCACGGACAGAGGAAGGCTGATGTAGAGAGCGTTAAAGTAGTCCAGTCTCGAGATGACCGTGGCTTGGACCACTGTAGCTAGGTCATGGCGGGACAGGTAGGGGGCCAGCTTCCTTGTCTGGTGGAGATGGAAAAACGCTACTCTACTGACGATGTAGATATGTGTCTCCATCAACAGTTGAGAGTCTAGAGTGACACCAAGACTCTTAACAGATGACGCCGGACTTAGTGTCGCGCCGTCCAGGGTTGGAAGCCGAACCTCTCCCATGCCCGGATGACCCAGCCACAGGATCTTCATCTTAGCTGGATTCACCTTCAACCTACTGGCTCTCAGCCATCCAGTAACGGCTTCAAGGCAACGATGGAAATTATCGGGTACGGATTCGGGTCGGCCCTCCATTCCCAGAAGGAGCTGGGTGTCATCCGCATATTGGTGGCACTCTAGCCCGAAGCTATGTACCAGCCGAGAAAGTGCTCGTACATAGATGTTAAACAATAAAGGGGAGGGGATTGCCCCGTGGGGCACCCCACAGAGTAGGGGGGCACCCTCGGAGGCAACCTCACCCCTCCTCCCTCGTTGGATCTGGTTCCGGAGGAAGGAAGTCAGCCATTTTAGGACTGTCCCCTTCACCCCAGCCCCGGCAAGGCGGTGGGTCAAAAGATCATAATCGAATAGCTTGTGTATGTTTTCCTGTCCAATTTTTTTTTCATCCAACAGACCTAATAAATAAAATTCTGATTTCAGTGGAAAAGCCAAACCCAAAATTTGTTTACATTCCTTATGTATCATTTGCCAGAATTGTTTCGTTTTAGGACATGTCCACCACATATGATAGAAGGATCCTTCATGGGTTTTACATTTCCAGCATTTATTGTCCATATTTTTATACATTAGATTCAACTTTTTGGGGGTTATATACCAACAATGAAGTATCTTGAGCCAATTTTCTTTAAGGTCTGAGGCATACGTATATTTCAATCTTTTTGTCCAAATGTATTCCCAAAGCTATTCATATTTTTTTACCAGAGCAGCGAGAATGGTTTTTGCAAGGTATTGGAAGGAAGACTTAATTCCAACAAGAATCCAATGGCTACAAAAAATCATGGACATAAAAGATATGGACGAACTAACCTTTTGACTGAAACTGAACAATGGGAAAGGAGTTGTGATGAGGTGGTTATTTATATGTTAATCACATGTTTGTTTATGTATTTAGAAGGGACATTCTTTAGAAGCTGCAGAGAGTGAGCAGTAGAATGTTTGCAGCAGCAGGCTTTAGGCAGAGGCTGTTGCCATGACAACAGAGGCCACTCTGGCTTTAGAATGTTCAGTTTGAATTTGACAGTTGGAGAATGTCAGTTGGCCAGCAGCTGTGACCAGAGTTGGTTGGGAATTAGCAGTTGCTGAAACTGCAAGCTGTCTGTAGGAGCTGCAGTGTGCAGTTCAGTTCTGTGCGTGGGTTGAGGGAAACCCAAGTGTGTGGGACAGAGTTTAGTCCCAGGGTTGAGAGTAACCCAGTATTAAGTAGTTACTTGTGTGTAACTGTGGAAGGGGAATTTAAAACCACAGTGTTATATTGTTTAATATTGCAAGTTTGTACCCCTCAGAGTATCTGTGAAACCACCTAAGCTTTGAGCCCATTTGTGTAAAATAAACTGTTAAACACTTTCAACACTACATCTGTGGAAGTCGTTTGTTCACAAAGACCCTCACATCCAGTGGTCAAGCATTGACAAATGGTGGCAGCAAGTTAATAATAATAAAAAGAAGCAAAACATTGATAATTGGTGGCTGTCCATGCCACACAGTTTTTAAAAGTCACGAAGTAGTCGGCATGGTTCCAGACATCTTCACAGGAGTGAACAAAACAAACTGGGAAGTATTACAAGAATACATAAATAAGGAAATATAAAGGTTACTTCCCTAGAGTAAGTGAAATAGAGATGGACAACGGTCAGCAAGGATGGAGGATGAACCTAAAGTACAAAAGAAGAAGTGCCATATTTGAAATGATAAATGAACTTTAAAAACTAAATAAATAAATGAAACTAAAGGAGTAATAAGGTACCAGCACAATGTAGAAACTAAGACGAATCGAAGAAGAAAGGAAGTCACAGAATTTTTTAAATTTTATTCCCCCTTTTTTTTTTTTTTTTTTGCTTTTTCCTCACCTATTGTTTTCCTCTCTGGAGTTATGGACTCCATAGAGGTTCTTATCCTAACTTACCTGATAGAGAGGAGGGAGGGAGGGAACACTTCCTCCTTCCCTCCTTCCTCCTCTCCTCTTTCGGGCCTCCTTACAGCGCGCGGCCGGCGAGGCTTTCCTCCTCGGCAGAGGCGCATCTTCGTGACGTCACAAAGATGCGCCTCTGGCTTCGGGCCCTTCCGCTGCTGCAGCTGCTGCTGCTGCTGCCGCTGCGTCTCCGTAGGGGCCGCCCTCGTGGCCTCCCCCCTCCTCCTGCTCCTCCTCGGGTCTGTGAGCAGCGTGAGTCCCCTCTTTCGCCCCCGTTCCTCCGCGCCGCCGGCTGGCGGCGGCGACACGGCGGCGAGAGTCTGGGCATGCGCGGGAGCCGCCGGGAGCCGCCGGGGGGGGGCGCGAATATAGCATGAGTACATCGCCGCCCTCCCTGCTCCAGCACCTCCCTCCATGTTAGTGTCTCCCCCATATTAGTGTAGCCAGCCCCCATTTTTTTCCCAATTTTCCTCCTCGAAAATCTAGGTGCGTCTTATCAGCAGGTGCGCCTTATGGTGCGAAAAATACGGTATATAATTTGGAAGACTTAATGCTTTAGAATAGTCCTATCTTAATAAAATGCATTGCTTGTGAAGGTCACGATCATGTTGTCATACAATGCATATTTTACCATTATTGCCATCAGTAACATATGCAAACACTCTAGTGTAACAGTCGCCCTGCAAAAATTTGTAAAGGTTGTCAGCTTCTTGACTAAAGATATTGACATTCTATAGAAATAAAGCATTTTTGCTTTGTAGAATGAAATATTGTGTACAATGCAAAGCCCTGGGGAAGAAATACTGTGATGTGAAATATTTACTACTTTGGCCTTGAATGCACAGTGAATTTGGGGAAATGGTGTCACATGCTGGTGACAGTGCCGTAAAGTGTATGTTCTGGTATCTATTCACTTGCTCTTGAGACTGAATTGTTTTCCACAAACCAACCCAAGGTTCTTATTGTTCTGGATTCAATAAGGCGAGGACTGCGAACGTAAAGCCATTTTTTCAATAACGAATATTTTCACATTATACTATGACAAAAGTTTCAACAAAAGTGAAGATTGAAATTTCTGTTAGGTGAAACGAAAGCTGCCCATTCTTCACACATCGTTTTGTACTTTTGAGATGTTGAGAGTTTTTGCATTGCATGCTTAGGCATTCATCAAGTATTAGTTCTATTAGATTAGACCTATTCAATCAATGGAATCTGTATGCATTATTAGATCATTAGAAGTATGCTATTTGGAAATAACTAATGGATTCTTTAAATGTGCTTCAAAAGGATTATTTATCAACAGGTTTCTGATGCAGGACAATGTTTTTCAACCTTTTTTGAGCCGCGGCACATTTTTTGCATTTACAAAATCCTGGGGCACACCACCAACCAAAATGACACAAAATGACACTCTAACACAGTCATACATAGAGTTAATATGTTTCTAAATGTATTTATACACTCATTGTGAAACCTGGGCCTGTTTCGATGAACACAACATAGATATCCTGGCAGGAATGGCAGAAAGACACAAACTTCCCACACAGAACTCCCATAACCAAATAGACCTTGACATTTGGGAGTTACAGTTTCTGGGATTTATAGTTAACACACAATCAAAGAGCATCCTAAACTCTTGCAACAATGGAATTGAACCAAACTTGGCATATTGAACTCTCAGTACCAACAGAAAGTACTGAAAGGGTTTGCTTGGGAATTGACCTTGAGTTTGGAAGTTGTAGTTCACCGACATCCAGAGAGCACTGTGGACTCAAACAACGTTGGATCAGGACCCAACTTGGCATGAATACTCAATATGCCCAAATGTGAACCATGTTTTTATTATAGACATTGCAGTACCAGGAGACAGCAGAGAACAAAGAGCTGGAATAGATCACAAACTGCAAGGACTTACAAATTGAAAACGGACGACTGTATCAAAAGAGAACAACAGTGGTACCAATAGTGGTTGGTGCGCTTGGAGGCATTCCAAGAAACCCCAAAAAGCACTGGAAAAGCCTTTTGGACAGAACATCAACCCACATACTGCAGAAGGCAGCACTTCTCAGAACTTCGCACATTCTGCGAAAATACCTCTAAGGCCCTTGGGAAGAGCCTGATATTCAGACGAATCCCAGACACTTGGACCTAATATGTATGTGTGCTGTGTTGTTATGTACAAATAAATCTATAATAATAATAATAATAATAATAATGTATAACACTCAAACCAGTACGCAACACAGTTTGTGCTCTCTGTCCCCTGCACACTGCCATATAAACCAGATTATCAAAGCACATAATCCACATAATCTTCTTTGAACTGAATATATGAGTCCACACTGCCATATAATCCAGTTCAAAGTAGATAATTTGGATTTTATATGGCCGTGTAGATGGGGCCTACGATTGTGAATGAATCTGCGCTGAAGTGATCAAAATGGTTAACATTATATCGCCTTTGCTTAGTAAGTGCTCAGTAGTTAGTTCCATTGATTTCAAGGGGGCTTACACACTGGGTACTCAGTTTCAGCCTTAGGCTATTTCAAAAATACAATGCATACCATAGTATTTTGGGGAAAAGTCTATGCATAGTTTATGAACTCTATCAACCCTCAAATTATAATGTTTTCTTAAGTTCTCATAAGCAAAACTGAGTATCTTAATAGTCTTCTATCATTTCTGTACCATAAGAACTCTAATGAAGAGATCCCTCTCTCTCTCTCTCTCTCTCTCTCTCTCTCTCTCTCACTTGCCCTTTCCTAGTGGGTGTGTATGTATGTGCAGGGGTGGATCTTAATGGAGGCAAATTAAGCGGCCGCCTCAGGGTACCACGTGGGCTAGGGGCGCATCTGGCTGCGGCCACCATTTCTGCGGGCTGGCATGCGGGTGTGATTCCAGGTGGATGGTGACGCAAAACGCACTCCACGAGGCCGAAAAGGAGGACGTTTCGCAGCTGGGGCGGAGCCTCCCACCTCCGGCTGCGAAACACCCTCCTTTTCGGCCTCCTGGAGTGCGTTTTGCGTCACCATCCAGTTGGTGTCGCACCCGCGTGAATGGTGCATGCGCTGAACTAGCTGGCCCTGCGCATGTGCACACCAGTGAGCATGTTTGAAGCTGGGCCTGTGCATGCACAGAACTAGCTGGCATGCGCATGCGCGGATAGCGGCATGCGCATGTGCACACCAGCCCACCACCGGCACACGGAGAATGAGGGGGCGCCAAAAGGTTTGCGTACCGTTTGAAATTCCCTTCATCCGGTCCTGTGTATGTGTGTGTGTCCATATGTGTGTATGTATATATACAGTATATATATATATAGAGAGAGAGAGAGAGAGAGAGAGTTTCTACAAGATTTGCAACAAGAAATAACATTACACAATATCTTTCACAACCTTCAACTTAAGATCCTCAAAAAATTATTTCATCTTGAACAATAAATTTTAAAAAAATTACAATTAGCTTTCATTTATATAATATACAATATATGCCATTGCTGCGGGCCAGCGTGTGGGTGCGACTCCAGGTGGATGGTGACACAAAACGCACTCCACGAGGCCGAAAAGGAGGACGTTTCGCAGCTGGGACGGAGCCTCCCGCCTTCGGCTGCAAAACGCCCTTCTTTTTGGCCTCCTGGAGTGCGTTTTGGGTCACCATCCACTTGGTGCTGTGCCCGCATGCGCCGAATTAGTTGGCATGCGCACACCGGTGAGTATGCATGAAGCTGGGCCTGCGCATGCACAGAACTAGCTGGCCTGTGCATGCGCACACCGGTGCACCACTGCCGCATGGAGAGTGAGGGGGCGCCAAAAGTTTTGCGTACCGTTTGAAATTGCCTTCGCCCATTCCTGTGTTTGCGTGTGTGTCCAAATGTGTGTATGTATATATAGAGAGAGAGAGAGAGAGAGAGAGAGAGACTTCCTACAAGATTTGCAACAAGAAATAACATTACACAATATCTTTCACAACCTTCAAGTGAAGATAATAATACACTTTATTTATTAATTATTATTATTATATTATTATTATTACACAATATCTTTCACAACCTTCAAGTTAAGATAATAATACTTTTATTTATTATTATATTATTATTATTACACAATATCTTTCACAACCTTCAAGTTAAGATAATAATAATACTTTTATTTATTATTATAATATTATTATTACACAATATCTTTCACAACCTTCAAGTGAAGATAATAATACACTTTATTTATTAATTATTATAATATTATTATTACACAATATATTTCACAACCTTCAAGTTAAGATAATAATAATACTTTTATTTATTATTATTATATTATTATTATTATTACACAATATCTTTCACAACCTTCAAGTTAAGATATTAATAATACACTTTATTTATTATAATTATAATATTATTATTATTACACAATATCTTTCACAACCTTCAAGTTAAGATCCTCAAACAATTATTTCATCTTGAACAATAAGTAGAAAAAAAAGGTACAATTAGCTTTCATTTATACAATAAGTAATCTATAGTAAATAATGTGTAGACGGGATATGGAAATATGTCTCGGCCATTGAATGGAAGGATACTGATAAATCGACGGCAGCAGAAAGACATTTCAGGTGCCTTGCAAAGCATTCCTCGGGCATGTTCAGCCAAAGTATTTGACATCTCGGCCACTTCCTTGATCAAGGGTGACAGCTAAAGAAAAGGCTTCTGAACAGAGGAAAACAAATCCATTATTCTTTGAAAGCTTTCCATTTTCAATATGATTGTTGTTGTTTTCTTAACGTGCTAGACTAGGGGAACTATTCACATTTGCCATTTATTTAAGTGAAAGGTTTGATTGACTGGGTTATGCCTGGTTGTGATAAAGCTCTTTGACTTCTCAAATGCAAATGGTCTCTTTTTCTCAACGGCCTCTGAGCAAGCTTATGAGTTTATAGCAACACTGATGATTTTGTCTCAGCAACACCCTTTCCCCCCCAGTGTGTGCTTTACAGTTTTGTGTAATTGGCCCTCATTCAAGACACGGATCCAGAACTGCAGGCAAACAGAAATTGCCGAGAATCAAGGTCAATTACCGCAGGCGGCAGAGTCCAATACAACGGGGCATGATTAGGAGACTGCTGCAAAAGAAGCTGTAAAGCACTTTACTTCTGAAGAGGCTGCAAAATAAGACAATGTGGCATATGCAATGCACACATGCACACACATAGAGACCAACAAAAAAGTTTATTTATTTATTTATGTACATCATTTATCCCATACCGCCTTATCCCATACCGTCCCACCAGATCCATACGCTCTGAGGAGCAAAATCTCCTGGAGGAGCATCACCTCCATCCCCCCCCCCCCCCCCTCGCCACCTGAGAAGTAACGTGGGTTAAAGATAAGCAAGGGCGGAAATAAAAACGACGTAATAACACGCCCTTTACGGAAAAGGCGGACCCGTTTTCGATTTAGAAACGTCACTTCCGGGTTTCTGGCCGCGAGTCGAATTAGGAACTAAGTTGATTTAATCTATCTATCTCTCTATCTATCTATCTATCTATCTATATAATAAAAGTCAGTGTTTGCAGGCAGTGGGTGGGTGGTGTGACTGAGCAAATATGTGCCAGCGTTGCAATTGGCTGCCACTCCGGGATTATTTGCATAAATGGCTGTGACTGGCCAGCCTCCCAACATTCCAACACAGCACAGAGAGGAAAGGGAAGGGCCTGAGGCAGGCATCAATGGCTGGAGTTGGAGTTAGCCAGTTGACAGTTTTTTCTGTTGGAAATGGAATGTTCAGTCCCTTCACCCAAGACACTCCTAAGGTGACTCAGAGGGAAAGCAAAAGGCCTCAGGCACTCAGCCACTGCGGCCCACAGCAATGACGGATCAGGAGCAAACTTGGCAAACAAGGGACCAATGGCCCACTTCACAACCTGGTGTGGTTTAGGGCAGGATGGGCCACGAATGATGGGATTCGCAGTACCTTCACCTCATTCACTTCCCAAACAACACTGCAGCCCCTTTAAATCACAGACCAGGCCCAAAATTGACAACAAACCTTCCTTAACTTGATTTTCCTGACTAGGCCTCAGCTCATGGGATATTGTTAGGTTTCCTCAACTTGATTTTCCTGACTAGGCCCCCAACAATGACAGAACAAGACCACACTTGGCACACAGACCCCCCAAGATGCACCCTACATCCTGGTGCAGTTTGAGGGAGGATGGACCATGGATGATGGGACTTGCAGTACTTTAATTCACTTCCTTAGAGCACTGTGGCCCACACCAATGACGAACTATGGCACACAATGCCTTCTTCAAATAACCCGGGCACCGCCGGGTCCCCAAGCTAGTATGAAATAACAGTTTTCTAAGGACAACGACTGGAGATATCCTCCCCTAGCAGCGGCCCTGAGTCTTGAGGAGGGCTGTGGATAAAAAAGGGTAATTTGGAAGTCAAAATCAACAGCTAGCAGCAACAAAGTGATCTCCTGAGGCAGAAAGGTGGATTAGAGTTGACTAAAAGTACATTTACCCTGTAGAATTAATACCAATTTATGGAATCCTGGGAGTTGTAGTTTGGGGAGGCACCAAGCACTCTTTGGTGCAGAAGGCTAAATACCTTGTAAAACTACAACTCTATGATTCCATAGCACTAACCCATGGCAGTTAAAGTGAGGTCAAGTTGCATTAATTCTACAGTGTAGGTGTACTCTAAGTGGACTGAGTTATCATTCTGGTTTTCATTGAGCCACATATACAGGTCCGGATCAATACCTTTTGGTGCCCTAGGCCACAGTTTGGAATTACGCCCCCTTGTCTCGTGCGGCCACATTAGAGAGGCCTATCCCCATTCCCTCCCGCTCCCCCTCAGCCCTTCCTCCTCTCTCCCCTGACATCCATCCACTCACCGCTGAGGCTCCTCCTTGCACCGGGAATGCGCGTCCGGCGATCCCAAAGAACTACGGGTCCCAGCATGAGAGGCTGCCGCTGCCGCCGCATCCTGGCAGCCCCCACGGGGGCTGCCGGGATGTGGCGGCGGCGCCAGCCTCTCAGCCGCGGGGCATGCTCCTCCTCTTCCTCCTCATGCTTCTGCTAGCAACGGCAGCCGATGGGGGCGCCCAAGGCGGTGCTTAGCTGCTAAGTGCCACCCCGGGCACCCTCATTGGCTGCCGCCGCCACACCAATCCTCCTGCTGTTCCCATGTCTTAGCAGCAGCAGGAAACGCTAGTGCGGCGGCAGCCAATGTGGGCACCCGAGGCGGTGCTTAGCTGCTAAGCGCTGCCCTGGGCAACCCCCATTGGCCGCCGCCGCCGCGCCAGTCCTGCTGCTGCTATGCCTTAGCAGCAGCAGGAAAAGCTAGCATGGCAGCGGCAGCCAATGTGAGCGCCTGAGGCGGTGCTTAGCTGCTAAGCGCCGTCCCGGCCAACCCCCATTAGCTGCTGCCGCGCCAGCTCCTCTTCCTGCTGCTATGCCTTAGCAGCAGCAGGAAAACCTAGCGCGGCGGTGGCAGACAATAGGGCGGCGCTTGAGCCAGGCTGGGATTACCAGCGAATGGAGGGGGGGGGGGGGAAGGTCCGTGAATCTGCGCCTCCCCCTGTGGCTTACGCCCATAGGCCATGGCCTAGGGTGGCCTTATGGGTAATCCGGGCCTGCACATCTATCATACTAGGTGTTTTGGGTCATTGGCACTCACTCAGCATTACCTACCTCGCAGGGTTGCTATGGGCATAACTATAGAGGAGAAGCATGGATAATTTGAGCTCACTGGGGGAACATAGTGGCTGTGTGATCCATCCTGGATCGGCCCCAGCAAAAGGGGTCAGCATCAATATGCCCTAGGTGTGTGTTGTAATTATGGAAATAAATCTAGTCCTGAAGTTTCTTTAAAAATCCTCTGAGATTGTACTATTATTAAAATGCTGTAAACAATTATTTAAAGTGGGAGATGACATGCAATCTGTTTTGAAAAAGACAACTCTTCCAAATCCATCAAAATGCATCGCGCAGGAATTTAAAAGATGCATAACAGTTGCTTTCAAGCGGATGCCCTTCAAAATAGATGTTACTTTTGGTTAACTTTCCTTGCCTGTGTGTGTGTGTGTGTGTGTGTGTTCGAAGGGAAGACGCATTCTGGAGTCAGTTCAGTTTCTAATTTCTATAGCCTTCCGCCTTGTTCCTTCGTATGACGTGCTTCATGACGAAAAAGCAAAACAGGATTCTAAGGGGTTTTGTTTTTTTTTTAAGAATTCCTTCTGAGGAAATACGATTTTGGGGAATTATTTTCCTCTTGAAACCAGTACAAGAAATAACCCACCAGGCCCGGATTAGGCTCTTCGGCCGCCCAAGGCCAAGATGCCCCGTGCGCCCCCAGGGCGCGGAAAGCCACGCCCCAGGGCGCTGCTGCGCTGTGCGGCAGCAGGCCCGGCCCAGGGCGCGAGAGGAGGCGGGACTTCCCTTCATCCTCCTCGCGCCTTCCTTTCGGTCGCGGGAGGAGGAGGAGGTGGCGGACGGAACCCCCACGAGCAGTGCCGCGCGGCTTCTGTCCACCTCCTCCTCCCTCGCGACCGAAAGGAAGGCGTGAGGATGAAGGGAAGTCCCGCCCTCCTCCTCGCCGCCTGGGCCGCCCCCTTTGCAAAGGAAGGAGGCGGCCAGGAGGAGGAGGAGGAAGGGAAGCCTGCTGGGGGGCATGCGTGTGCATGCATGCATGCCCGCTGGCGGGGCGGAGCTTCCCTTCCTCCTCCTTGCCGCCTCCTTCCTTTGCAAGGGGGCGGCCCAGGCGAGGGGAGGGCGCCATTCCCTCCTCCCCGCCCCCTCGCAGCGCTCTCCCCCCACCCTCTCCCGAGGTATGATGACTCTCTCAGAAGAGGGCGGGGGGAAAGCGCTGCGAGGGGGCGGTTTTTGGTTTTTTAAAAATAATGTTTTTGGGGGGCTGAATCCGCTGCCCCCCAAAACCTGCCGCCCGAGGCCATGGCCTAGTCTGGCCTTATGGGTAATCCGGGCCTGTAACCCACTGAATCCCACTGAGGACAACTATTGGTTCCTGTACTGTTCCAGTAGCGATGGCCTCCCAACCTTCCTTTCCCTCAATTATAATTATGAAGCACAGCCAGCATTAGATACTTACAATTTCTAATTTCATGCCTGGCCAATAATTTTCAGGACACACTTGATTTTTAACAATGGAATTAAGTTACTATGGGGTAGTATATATTTATCTTTGCATGGTGTAGTTTGTATTTTAATAGGCACTTGATTTCACTATTCTTTTCCAGTGAGGGCTACTCTCCTGAAGCCCCTGGGACGGGATGGATCGGAATATTTAGAGATAAGAAATAAGGTGTCATAGGATGCTAGTCTTAATCCAGTTTCTAGCTAGTTTGTTTATTTTTAAAAAGCACTATAAGTCATTATTTTATGTACCATTTCTTTTATTCTAAGACGCCATTGATTCTCAGATGCAACCTAATTTAGTACCACCAACAGATTGATAGATGATAGATAGATGTGTACCTGAGATTCTAAGATGCACCCCATTTTTAGAGAGATTTATATGGGGAAAATGTGCATCTTAAAATTGAAGGAATGTGGTATTTTGGATAGTTGTTGGGAATGTGGCGCAGCACCGGGAATGTGGCGCAGCTGGCTAAGTGTCAGCTACATAAGATCCCTCTGACCAGTAGGTCATGAGTTCAAGGCCTGCCAGGGTCAAGGTGGGTTCTCGACCTTAAGTGTAGCCTGCTGCTGACCTTTGCAGCCCGAAAGACAGTTACATTTGTCAAGTAGGAGATAAAGGTACCACATTAAAGTGGGGAGGCAAAATTTAGACTGATTTATGAGGCCATAAAGAATCGCTTAGGAATGCGGAAGAAACAACAAAGGGACTCTGGAAGGAAACACGGAGAAAGTGCGTCAGCTCCCCCTGGTGGCCAGAAAGTTTGCCTCTGATTGTCTTTATATGTATAATATGTATAATATGTCAAATGTATGTACTGTACAGTATTGTCATTAATGTCATATGTTTATATGTCATATGTTGAACTGCAGGGATTGTCTGCAAGTATGTGTTCTGTAATCTGCTCTGAGTCCCCTTTGGTGTCAGAAGAGCGGAATATAAATAAAGTAAATAAATATAAATAAATAAATAAATATTTTAAATAGTCAAACTGGGGCAAGTTAAGCATTGATATAATGTTATGTTTGAAGATTTTTGAAAGAAGACCCAGCAAATCTCTCTTATTTGTATAATTTGATTGCTAGTCTTTCTTCAGGACGTTCAGCTTGGGTGTTTGACAACTAACTGCCCATTGAGAAACACTGATACAAGATATGGATTCATACCTAAGACCTTTCTGAAAAAATTACACTCAGCAACAACTTTTACCATCATTTGGTCCACTGGTGAGATTTTTTAACCCATAGAAGCAATGTGTGAAGCATTTTTTTTAAAAAAACCCCATTATTGCCACCATAATATGCAGCTCTTTAACTGATGGATCTCAGTTATGAAGTATCTAATGTGCATGTTGTCTGACTATTTTTTGTGCAGCAGTTGGTAAGTGTCTTATTACATCATTGCCATTATGATTTCTGAAGTTTGTAATGGAAGACTACATCCATTCCCTAGATCAGTGTTTTCCAACCAGTGTGCCGGGGCACATTAGTGTGCCGTGAGCCATCATCAGGTGTGCCGTGGGAAATTTGAATCTCCAGGAAAGGGGAGGGGAAGAGTCTAGTGTGTTGAAGTATAAAAACCCTAAGAAACTTACCTCGATAAAGGCTGAAAATTACAAACACCCCCCCCTACCCGTTGTCTACTTGGTCTCTCCCTCTCCATGCATTGGGAAGGCCCACCTCCCTTTCCCCAAGTGGAGACCTCCTCTTGCCTCCTGGGGGTTCTGTGTGGGAAGTTTGGCCCAGTTCTATCATTGGTGGGGTTCAGAATGCTCTTTGATTGTAGGGGAACTATAAATCCCAGCAACTACAACTCCCAAATGTCAAGGTCTATTTCCCCTGAACTCCATCTGCGTTCATATTTGGGCATATTGAGTATTCATGCCAAGTTTGGTCCTGATCCAACATTGTTTGAGTCCGCAGTGCTCTCTGGATATAGGTGAACTACAACTCCAAAACCCAAGGTCAGTGCCCACCAAACTCTTATAACATTTTCTCTTGGTTATGGGAGTTCTGTGTGGGAAGTTTGTGTCTTTCTGCCACTCCTGCCAGGATATCTATGTTGTGTTCATCGAAACAGGTCCAGGTTTCACACTGAGTGTATAAATACATTAAAAAACATATTAACTATATGTATTACTGTGTTCGAGTGTCATTTTGTGTCATTTTGGTTGGTGGTGTGCCCCAGGATTTTGTCAATGTAAAAAGTGTGCCGCGGCTCAAAAAAGGTTGGGAAACACTGCCCTAGACAGCGCCCTCTTGGCTAAATAGGGCTGCTAAGAGTAAAATTAAAGACATGCTTTACATATCAACTGGAGCACATGCACCAGCTCAACCAGTAGAGGGAACTGTAACACAAAGGATGTAACAGAGCTCAATAATTTCAGTGTTGAGTAAATGCATGGGAACTAGATCAAAGCATATCAAGCATTGCATATATTAATTTTTCAATTGATGTTCAAATAGGGTTGTTGTAGGTTTTTCGAGCAGTGTGGCCATGTTCTAGAAGCATTCTCTCCTGACGTTTCACCTGCCTCTACGGCAGGCACCCTCAGAGGTTGTGAGGTCCGAAAAACCTACAACAACGCAGTGATTCCTGCCACGAAAGCCTTTGACAATACGATGTTCAAATAACCAATTTTGGCTCCTTCGACTCATAAATGCTATATCAATTTTGCCAAGCTGTGTTTTCATTTTTAAATAAAATAATAATTGCATCGCCATCACTAAGAGTATACCATTGTGATACCACAATAGAATGGTTTCCTAAAAAAAACTATAGGAAGAACCCAACAGAATCCTTTCCTGTTCTCAGAAGTTTGTCACCCCAACAGTGTTCATGGAACATCAGTCAATCAATCAATCAATTTTTATAACTTGCCTAGTCGCCCTCCGCCAGCGGTGCTCTGGGCAACTTACAAAATAAAACCAATAAAACACTTTAAAAGAATTACAATTAAAACAACGAATCAAACGCTCTGCCAAAGAGCCAAGTCTTCAGTGCGACAGGAAAGCATCTCAGTTCGCGCATGGCTTGGATGTCGGGTGGCAGAGAGTTCCACAGTTTTGGGGCGGAGGCTGAGAAAGCTCTCCACCTAGTGACCTCCAGGCGGATTTCTCTAGGGCCCGGTGTATGGGGGAGATTCTCTTGAGAAGATCGAGGTGACCACTGGGGTTGATAGGGGGAGAGGCGGTCCCTAAGGTACGTCGTCCCCTGGCTGTACAAGGCCGTAAAGGTCAATACCAGCCATCTTGTAAGACAGGGTGCCCACACTTCTTCAGCATGCAAGCTACTTATATTAAAACCAAGTCAGAAAGATCTACCTACCTCCTCAAGGCTGGAGAGGGGAGAAGGCGGGGAGGGGCTTGGCCAGAGGGGGGCGGAGCCAGGCCACGCCAAGCCCCTCCCCTCCCCCTTCCCTCTGGCTTTGGCACTCCCAGCAGCTTCTCCAGGCTTGAGGATGGCAATGCCAAGCCAGTAGCTAGCACAAGGCTGGCTTAGCCCTGCCCTCCTCAAACCTGGAGCAGCTGCTGGGAGTGCTGAAGCTGGGGGAGGGGGCAGGGCTTGGCGTGGCCTGGCTCCGCCCCCCTCTGAGAAGCACCCCATCCGGCTGTGTCATACCCCAACCTGCCCCTGGCCCTCAGCAAGACCAACCACAGTCACAGAAAGGCCTGCACAGCCTAAAGACAAGATGCTTTCAGAGGCCCTCGTTCATTCAACGTTCAAGGCCAAAAACCAGGCTGCTTCAGCTCGGGCTGATAAGAACCGAGGGAACGGTGGAGCCGAGGAAACTCCCATTTTGCCAGGTGCTGTTGCTAATTGGGCTTAAATTCCAATTCAATGCGGGAGGCTTGAGAAGCCTCAGCTGGACAACTGTTGTGAGAACCCGGTCCGATGCACTATATGTCGTAACTTCAAAGCCTTGGAGACCTATAAGAGTTTGTGTCTGAGAGATGTATAGTATCTCTCATCAACGTTGAATTCCTGCCTTCATGAACTCTGTTTGGGCTATGGTGCCTTTCAGCCATTGAACTCTATTTGCCAAGCTTTGTGCCAAGAACTCTGCCTGTGGATTAGCCCGTAGGAGCATCAACCTTTTTTCATCTTTGTTTCTGTTTGCTTTGGACTATAGCTTTGCAATACCTGGTGCTTGGAAGCACAAAGGGACTATATCTCTATTTTCTTTACTCTATCCATTTATTCTAAATCAGGGGTGCTCACACTTTTTCCGCATGGGAGCTACTGATTAAAAACCCAAGTCCCAAAGATCACCTACCCAGAAATGTAAAGCGTATAACTATTTTCTTATTTATTTATTTATATTTATTATTCATTTTTATGTACCGCTCCTTCCAGCAGGCTCGGGGCAGTTTACATAAAATGAAGTTATAGAACATCAACATTTCAATTTAATAACAACAATATAAAACAGAGCATAAAATACATCCAACCACCCCATTTACTCCCACACTGCCAGAAAGTACCAAGAGAGGCTTTATCAAGCCAGAAAGTAAGAAGGTAAACAAAGGCTTTTGAACTGCAAGGCCATTTAATACTCAGCAAGGTAAACAAAGGGGAATGCAAAAATACATCCAACCAAACAAAGGGCATTTCTCCCACATTCCCATATTCCCCCAACATATATTTCTCAAGGAACAAAGCAAGCAGAGAGGCTTTGGAACTAAAAGGCCATTTTTAAATATAAATAGGACACAAAGAGACATACCACAGAACAATCATGCACCCACCCCAAAGTAAAAAGACCGACCTTTGAGATGCGGTTAGGAAATGACCCCAAAGCGTCCTTCTTCTCCTCCTCCGTCGTTGCTCTTATTTCCATGCCGCCAGCATGCGTGCCGCCTCCAAGAGCTCAAGAGAAGTCCTAGAGGCAAAATGGGCGCTTCTGCGCATGCGCGGGGGGGGGGGCAGCCATGCATCGCATCATCCAGGCCCGCCCCCTTTGGTCTCCTACGACTCTGAGTGGCTGGAGAAGGACAGAGGGAGGAGGAGGAATCCAAAAGAGGGGGCCCATTCTGCCTCTTGGACTCTGGAGCTTTTGGAGGCGGCGCTCGAGCAGGGAGCGGGGAGGAGCAACGACGGAGATCTTCTTTGCAGTGTGCAGGGGCGCATGAAGAGGACCAACAGCAAAAAACCTGGTCGGGCCTGAAGATCACCAGGATGAGGCCCAAAGATCACCCTGGTGATCGCAATCACCGTTCTGAGCACCCCTGTTCTAAATAAAGCATTTAAACATGGCCGGTCTCCAGTGGTTTACTGAGAGGTCCTTCAGGTCTAAGATACAACAGGCTGGGATCAACCTCCTTCGGTCCTGGGATCGGCTGGTCAATCGTGATCGACTTCCTGGGCAGCCCTGTTGTAGGAGATCCAGAATTCGATCGGTAACCAATGCAGCTGACACAGGATAGGTGTTATATGACATCCCACAGGGGTTCCTGTAAGGAGCCTGGCAGCTGCATTTTGAACCATATGAAGTTTCCAGGTCACTGACAAAGGAAGGCCAACGTATAGAGCATTACAGCAGTCCAATCTTGAGGTGACCGTGGCATGGATCACTGTGGCTAAGGCCTCCCCGGAAAGATAGGGCGCCAGCCGCCTAGCCTGGCGAAGATGGAAAAATGCCTGTTTGCTGACGGCGGAGACCTGGGCCTCCATCATCAGCAAGGGGTTCAAATGACACCTAGGCTTTTCACGGTGGCAGATGGAACAAGAGGCTCACCGTCAAGGGTAGGCAATGGTCACTCCACTCCCACAGGGCGGCCAGGCCATAGGATCTCCATCTTCACCGGATTCACCCTCAGCCTGCTAGCACGCAGCCATCCAGTCACTGCTTCAAGGCATAGAGTGAAATTATCAGGTACCGAAACTGCAGAAGGAGCTGGGTGCCATCAGCGTACTGATAACACTCCAGTCCGAAACTCCGTACCAGCTGAGCGAGCGGTCGAACATAGATGTCAAATAAAAGAGGGGAAAGGATACATGAGAGGAAGCATACAGACAAAAAGGGCTATATTATCTCATGTAAATTGCAATTGTGTGTATCAGCTGCACAACCATTTCTTATGTGACTTGTATTTGAAAATGGAAGCGCTTTGACATGAGGAGTTGCTCGTTTGAAAGCAGCTCAATATATGCTTGTAAAACTACTTGATCCATTATTTGTGATAAGTTAAATCCACTTCTAGGTGATCATACAGGAGGCTCTTTCAAACCCCAAAATATCTTGTCATGCATGTTGGAGCACCTGGACAAGGGCACCAAATTATTTTAACTGGCTGTCATGTCACCAATGATAACAGGTGGTAATTAAGATTTGCAGAACTCACCATATGAAGCTTTCAGTACAGTTTTTAATGCATATAAATGGAGTAGATGCTATGATAGTATTTTGAAATTAGCGATATGAACTCTATCTAGCCATTCCAAATCAAGTATTTTGTCAACCAGATCTGAACCCATAGAGGTAATCTTCCATGTGACATTCAAAGGATATAAACTACAGATATTGTTCAGAGGGGATTGCAATTGGCACATAAACGATAAATGGTACAGGATGTTCCATGCCCAAGGAGCCACCTGGCTACCCAGACTAAGTCTCTAACATTGCGTATAAAGTATGGATGGAACTACATTTCCTTGTTTAGATCAGCTGCCTGACAACAACAACTCTACCATGCTTGGTCTGAACCTCAGTTTATTTGTGCTACTCCAGTCTGCTATTGATTTCAGACACCCTTAGAGCCTATGTGTAACGATGCTGCTTACGGCTAGTGTCAATTTGTGAAGATTCGAACTCAAAACTGTGACAGGGTCGTTGCCACCAATTTATGTGAGGAATCTTTTGCCACCAGTTTATGTGAAGATCTTTTTCTTCAATCTAACTGTGTAGAACTGTGGCAGGGCCAGCTATCCCACCTATTTATGGGAAGCCTCCTTACTTCATAACCTTTGTCACCAGTGAATAATTCTTGACCAATTACTCACTTACCAATCGCTGTCACTAAGTTATGTGACCACCCGATGTTTCTAAATCTTGCACCAAAAAGAGTTCACAGAGAGAGAGATTTATGAATAAAGAACTTTAACTGTTTATTGGTTAACAAGGTTCCAAGCGTGGAGGTTTCAAAGTACACAGAGCTTAGGTGGTTACAATATCTCTAGAGGCACAGGTCTTAAGGTTACTAAGTTTCTAAACACAATGTTTGACTGTACTTCTTCAAACACTGACTCAATAATATTATAGATATTCTGCCCCAATAGGCTTTCTATCTATCTTGTTTCCAGCCTGACCTACAAACAGCAGTTTCTATAGGCTTTCTAAACCTAACTGCCTTTCTGCAGTATCAAAGCACAACCTTTTCTGTTTTCCTCAGAAAAGACCACCAGCTAGTCTAACCACTCCTGACTAACTGAAGAATTTCAAACCTGGACATTCTAAAGCTAGTGTTAGGCTCCGCCTCCTGTTGCTATAGCAATGGACCTTCTCAAAGGCTGTGCACTGTAATACTCCCCGTTAACTCTTTGTGGTCTGTCTAACATTTAATCATCGAACACAATACAAATGTAATAATACAAACCACACATTTAACCATAAATTAAAGATAAAACCCTCAATACACATAGTAACCTCATTACACTATGTGTCACACCTGTAGTTGATGAAAAGAGGAAACTGTCACCTTGTCCCCAGTTCCTCAGATGACCTCAGCCAAGTTTTTGTTTTCCAAAATGAGAAGGATGTTATTAATTTCGCCATGTGCTCCCATTGCTTGCCAAGTTGGTTATAATTCACTATATTAGTAATTGATTGGGAACATGGCTGCGGTTTGGTATAAATAATGAAGTGTATGATAATTAACTTTTTGGAAATGTAAATGACGCAGCACACCATGCAATATTGAAGTGGGTGTGTGAAGTGCTGCATGCAGAAAATATAAAGTGGTAATTTGATATCTGTTAAATTATTCACAAGGCATTTGAGTTTAAACATGAATGAATGATAAGTAGCCAGAATGGAACTATGCATGTTTGATTAGTGGGTTTCAGTTCTGACTTTATACAGATGGTGTTCTGACTTTAGAAATCAAAGGCTAATAGGATTTATTTGTGCCAGCTGGTATGAGTCTGTACAAAAGGACTCTAAGCAAAATGTCTCATCTTCCCCCAGGAAAGTATTTGCATGGATAACTGATCCCTCCAGGGATATAATGATGGATTCTAGGCAGTGATTCGTATGACTACAACAGCTCAGAAATGCGCTGCCATAAATTGAGAAAAATTTCCTCTAGGAAATAAAATGTTCCTATGAAGCAGTCATTAAGGAAGACTTTCCTTTCATGCGCATTAGATGTTTTGGTGATAGCTTATGATTAAAAGAAAGACTTTGAGCAGTGCCTCTCAACCTTTCTTCCTCCAGACAGGGCCGTAGCCAGGATTTTGATTCGGGGGGGGAGGGCTGAGTTTGGTTCGGGGGGGCTGAGACTGGGTGGAAGGGGGTCTACCCTAGCAAACCTTTTGTATTGTTATCCCAATAACCCCATTAATGTGGGATATAATGAGCATGGTGATCAGATCATGATATGAATAAACATAACAGTTTAAATAATGTACCAGTAAGGCCTTCTCGCGGACCACCCTGAGAATTTGGGGGGGGGTGAAGCCCCCTTAGCCCCCCCCCCTGGCTACATGCCTGCCTCCAACCTTAACAAGCAATGTTAACAGGTATTTTGCACTTTCTCTGGGCATTTAATGATAGCTATGATATAATATACTATAATAGATGGCCGCTGCTGTGGAGCTCCCTGCAGGTGAGCTCCAGCAGAGCCTTACTAATTTCTTGGACAGGACAGGCTGGTCTCGCCATTCCCTCTCTGGGGGGATGGCGATTGATCGCCAATCCCAAGGGGTCGTCCTGGGAGACCCACAGACACCGGGCAGCCAAGTTTGGCTGGGAAAGATAGCTGGGCCACCACGGACGCCCAAAAGGGCCAAGGATGGATGGGTCGTCCGACCCGTGACGGCCTCCGGCGCTCGCTTCCTGAAGATGTTCGGGAGAGGATCGCTGGCAGAAGAGCTTCCCTTCAGACCCCCTCGAATGTGGAACACCCAGCGGGTTGGAAGCCCCTGGCCCCCGAGTCTTCGGGGCCTCAAAGAAGCAGCTCCCCGCGGAGGCCACGGCAAGCGGCCCAGGACCCTCCCGCTGACCAGTTCGATCCCCGGGTATACGCCGAGCTGCTTGAGGAGTATACCAAGCTTATGGACCACTTCAGTACCTTCGGGGCCAAATACGGCAGCCTGCTGGAGTGTATGGGGACCCCCATAATGCAGCTCCCAATTTCGAAGCAGGACCCCATAGCCTGGATGATCCTCCACGAGCCCCCTCCACAAACCAGGACTTCCTTTGGGACCAATCATGGGACTTTCCCACTAGGGCTGCGGGGATGGCCCAAGAGAGGCCTCTCCCGGTAGAAGAGCCCTTTTCAACCTCCCCCTCTAGTGAGGCCCTGGGGCTGCCCCGAGAGACCGGGAGAAAGACCAACCCCGAAGCGGAAGATGAATTGGCCGCCATGGAGGCTGATGCCCCTAAGATGTCACCGTGGCCTGTGGCTCAAGCCGACTTCCAGGCCGGCCACCCTCCCGGCCACCCTCCCCCTCTAGAAGAAGCACCTGAAGCATCTGGAGGCCCCGCACACCAGCCGTTGGACCCGGAGGGCCCCTCGACGCTGGCGGGCCCGGTGCTACATGCCTGCCTCCAGAGATTCTAGACTTCAGTTCCCATAATTTCTAACTATTAGTAATACTATCTGGAACTGGAGAGCTATTTGGAGAGCCAAAAATGAGAACCACTGAATTATAGGCTGGCCTAGACCTGAACCTTTTTCTGGTAATCCTGGGGCAAATGCTATGTTCAGCAAAGGACAAGGGGGATCCTGTTACTTCTGCAGGAGCTGTGGACAAGTCTACATAGGGAAGTGAAATACAACAGGTGCTAGGAAATATAATAAGTAGGCTGTAGACCATATAAATGAATATTATATTATAACAATGGAGGAACCGCTAAATAGAGAGAGAGAGACACTCATCAATAGAGAGACCACCCTACCATTGGTAGACTCAAAAAATAGTCCAGTAGTCCATTAATAGTCCAAATTCTGAGCCAAAGGTGTGGTCCAAAGAAGGTAAGTCCACGGTATCCAGAAATATACTAGAGGCAATATCCAATTGGTATAAATCCAAGGTCACCTCACTTTCTGGGTCACCTCACTCACTTTCGAGTGAGGTTATGTTATAGGACAGTGCTGTCCAACTTCTACTGGACCTAGGGCTGGACTTCCAGTCACTGATGACCTGGGGGGCTACTCCGCACCACTCCGCCCCGCCCCCGGCTACGCCCCAGCCACGCCCCCAGCCACACCCCCGGCCCCTCCTCCTAAAGTGTCATGCCAGCCTCAGAAGCGGCGATTTTGCTTCTGAGGCTGGCGTGACACTTTAGGACGGAGGGCAAAGCCAAGGGGAGCCCTCCATGGCTTCGCCCTCCCTCCTAAAGTGTCACGCCAGCCTCCTCCTCTGTTCTGCCTCTCCCACCGGCGCACCGATCAGTGCGCCGGGAGGAGAGGCAGAACGGAGAAGGCGTGCCTAAATAGGAGAAAGGGAAGCGCTTCCCTTCCTCCTCTTTAGGCACGCCTCCTCCCTCCCTCCCCCCCCGGCGTTCCCGATTGGTGCACCGGGGGGAGAGGCAGGACGGAGGAGGAGGAAGGGAACCTCCCTTCCTCCCCTTTAGGCCTGCCTTTAGGCCCCCGGCATTCCCGATTGGTGCGCCGGGGGGAGAGGTGGGACGGAGGAGGAAGGGAGCGGGCGGGGCTGGGTGACGTCAGGCTCGGCGCCGGCGCCACGCCTGACATCACCCAGCCCCGCCCCCCAGGAGATCGAATTTTTTTTAAAAAAAATTATTTTTAAAAATATTAATTTTTGCAGGGTAGGCGGGGGCCGTAGGGAAGGGGCTGGGGGGGCGTATACGGCCCCCGGGTCGCCAGTTGGGCAGCCCTGTTATAGGAAATACTCTGTATGATGTATTGGACATCGTAAAAATATAATTTGTACCTTGAAGAAGCTACTGGGAAACGGTTGTCTGGCCGCTATTGCAGCACTTGCATGCCATCGGCCCCTGGTTATACTGCATTTGCACGGAACACCGATTTGCGGTTCCTCACGTCCTTATGTATTTTCCACATACGGATCTTTATTTTGGATTACCATCGAGCGATTTTGTAGACTGTTGACCTTGGATTTATACCAATTGGATTTACCTTAGATATTACCTCTAGTATATTTCTAAATACCGCGGACTTACCTTCTTTGGACCACACCTTTGGCTCATGAATTTGGACTATTAATGGAGTACTGGACTATTTTTTGAGTCTACCAATGGTTGGGTGGTCTCTCTATTGATGAGTCTCTCTGTATATATATAGCGGTTCCTCCATTGTTATAATATAATATTCATTTATATGGTCTACAGCAGGGGTGCTCAGAATGGTGATCGGGATCACCAGGGTGATCTTCAGGCCTCATCCTGGTGATCTTCAGGCCCCTGACCAGGTTTTTTGCTGTTGGTCCTCTTCACGCGCCCCTGCACGCTGCAAAGAAGTCCTCTGTCGTTGCTCCTCCCCGCTCCCTGCTCGCTCCCCTCTCCCTGTTCCCTGCTCCTCCAAAAGGTCCAGAGTCCAAGAGGCAGAATGGGCCCCCTCTTTTGGATTCCTCCTCCTCCCTCCGTCCTTCTCCAGCCATTCAGAGTCGTAGGAGACCAAAGGGGCGGGCCTGGATGACGCGATGCATGGCTTGCACCACGCCATGTGCAGAAGCGCCCATTCTGCCCCTCTGACTTCTTGTGAGCTATTGGAGGCGGCACGCATGCTGGCGGCGTGGAAATAGGAGCAACGACGGAGGAGAAGAAGAAGGATGCTTTGGGGTCATTTCCTTACCGCATCTCAAAGGTCGGTCTTTTTACTTTGGGGTGGGTGCTTGATTGTTCTGTGGCATGTCTCTTTGTTTATTTTTAATGTTTAAAAATGGCCTTTAGCTCCAAAGCCTCTCTGCTTGCTTTGCTGCTTGAGAATTATATGATGGGGAATATGGAAATGTGGGAGAAACGGGGTGGTTGGATGTATTTATGCATGCCCCTTTGTTTACCTTGCTGAGTATTAAATGGCCTTGCAGTTCAAAAGCCTCTCTTCTTACTTTCTGGCTGATAATATGTGTGGTAATATGGCAGTGTGGGGTAAATGGGGTGGTTGGATGTATTTTTATGCTCTGTTTTATATTGTTGTTATTAAATTGAAATGTTGATGTTTTATAACTTCATTTTATGTAAACTGCCCCGAGCCTGCTGGAAGGAGCGGTACATGAAAATGAATAATAAATATAAATAAATAAATAAGAAAATAGTTATACGTTTTACATTTCTGGGTAGGTGATCTTTGGGACTTGGTTTTTTCATCAGTAGCTCCCATGCTGAAAAAGTGTGAGCACCCCTGGTCTACAGCATACTTACTATATTTCCTAGCACCTGTTGTATTTTACTTGTTACTCTAGCCTGCTCTGTGTTGTTAACAAGTCTACATAGGGACCACCAAACACAGCATTGCCCAAACACGAATCAAGGAACATAAAAGGCACTGCAGGCTAAACAAGCAGAGAAGTCAGCCATAGCAGAGCACCAACCTGGACACAGCATATTATTTAAGAACATAGAAATGCTGGACCACTCTCACAACCGCCATGTCAGGCTACACAGAGAAATCCATAAGCATGTGGACAATTTCAACAGAAAGGAGGAAACCGTGAAAATGAACAAAATCTGGCTACCAATATTTAAAAAATCTCTAAAATTATAAGAGCAAAACAACATCCCAACACAGGGAAACTCCAGAGAGGAAACAATCAGGGATAGCTAATCACCTCTGAACAAAAGATTCCCCCAGGTACTAACAAGCCACATCAAAAAACTGTCAGGCCATCAAATGCTAATCTAGGTGGCCAGTTGAAACATTCACACCTAGCTCCAACAGACAAGAGCTCCTTGTCCCACCCTGGACATTATTCCACAGATATATAAACCCAATTTTCCTAGTTCCAGCAGACCTCACAACCTCTGAGGATGCTTGCCATAGATGCAGGCAAAACATCAGGAGAGTATGCCTCTAGAGAACATGGCCATATAGCCCAAAAAACCCTACAACAACGGAGTGGTTCCGGCCATGGAAGCCTTCAACAAAACATTAAATCCTGGTACTTTATCCATGGAAATCCAATCATTAAGTCTCATTGTGGTGAAGTCATATTTATTTATTACAGGTTTTAAATATGGTGTTTATGTGTGTGTGCATGTTGAAGGGGTAAAAACTTAGCAAACCCTAAAGGGTTAACAGAGATATTAGCGTGCAGAATCTCCAAGGGGTTTCTGTTACCATGGAAACAGGAGGCGGAGCCTGCAACTGGCCTTAGAATCTTCAAATTCAAACTTTAGCAGTTGGCAGTGAAAGTCGAAGGAGAGAGGGTGTGTGGAGAGTTAGAGAGAGTCCATTTTAGCCAGCTGTCAGCCGGGTTTAAAAAAGACTCTGACTCTACTCTGTGAGAGAGTAGAAGAAAAGCTGTGTTTGAACTGCTAGGAAAGCAGTTGGGTTTAAAGGACAAGCAGTTAGTGAAAAGACTGCTGAGCTATTGGTTCTGGGAGTGTAGCTATATAGTATCAAGTTGTATCTCCATAGTTAGTGTATTATAACCTTAAGATACTTGCCTCTAAGAAGATACTGTAACCACCTAAGCTTTGAATTCTGAAACCTCCACGCTTAGAACATTGTTTGAATAAACTTTACAGTTCTTTAACCAAGCTATCCCCCCACGTAGTTCCTTAACACACAAGCCTCGGAAACAACTTCTTCCTAGTGGGTAGCCAAGTATAGTGAATGGTGGTGCATTAGACAGGGCAGCCTTAATTCTAAAGTTTAAGATTGTGTAAAAGACCTTGGAATGCCACATCTGGCCTGCTGGCCATAGTTTGAGGACCCCTGATCTAAGGCGTCTAATATGTTCAGCACGCTGGAAATCTCTATAAAAGTTCAGACTAAGACCCAGAGCAGTGGGAAAGAAATCACCAGTTACCTTGACTTTAGGCACACAAACAGTATTTTCAGGCTAGATGCTAAGCTTTTCCTATCAGTTAAAAACCTGGGGGCAGATTTCGTTTCAAAAATGGTAGAAGCATTATTTCAGATCTTCGCAGCAGCTTAGCAGGCGTCCTCTGAATTGAACGGTAGCTGGAGAGTGAAGTTGGGGCTTGTATTGTGGCTTATATTTGAGTTTTCCATTCAGAGACATTTGTAAAAATCTCTTCTGACAGTTCTTTTTTTTTACTAGATTTTCCAATAATACCAAAGGCAGTGACATTTTCCTTTGGTACAGTTGCAGTCAAATTACTTTTAGTCAAAGTTTGTAGAAGTTACATTTTTACTAAAATCTCCCGCATGGACAGGAATTTTCCTAACTCTGCTTTCAACCCAGATTGGTTGAGGTAATGCACAACTTCCCATAGCGATGAAGAAATCTAATACATTGCCCAAGAAAAGGCTTGAAACCTATGGAAAAGAGAGTCCGTTTTAATCCACCCCACTCACATTCGCCCATAGAGTTGTGTTTCCCTTAAAGCTTCAGAAAAAAAGCCTATTCCCCATCTTTAAGATGAACCCTTCACTGGAACTGCTTTTATTTATTTATTTACTTACTTACTTACTTACTTACTTACTTACTTACTAGCTTGGGGACCCGGCCATGCCCGGGTTATTGGAGAAAGGCATTGTGTGCCAAGGTTGGTCCTTATCAGTTGTTTATGTGGCTTGCAGTGGTCTCAGAAAGTGAGTGAAGGTACTTCAAGTCCCAGTATCCATGGTCCATCCCCTTCCAAATTGCACCAGGATGTAGAGTGGGTCATGGGGGTTCTGTGTGCCAAGTTTGGTCTTGATCAGTCATTGGATGAGGGTCGCAGCAGTCTCGAGAAATTTGTAAAGGTACTTCAAGTCCCATCATCCATGGCCCACCCTCCTCCAAAATGCAGCAGAATGTAAAGTGGGTCATGGGGGCTTTGTGTGCCAAGTTTGGTTCTGATCAGTCACTGGATGAGGGAATCACAGCGGGCTTGGGAAGTGAGTGAAGGTACTTGAAATTCCATCATCCTTGGTGCGCCCTCCTCTAAACTGCAGTCGGATGGAGTGTGGGTCATGGGGGCTCTGTGTGCCAAGTTTGGTCTTTCTCGGTCATGGTTCTGGGCCACAGTGGTCTGTGGGGAATGAAGGGTTTGAAAGTACTACAAATCCCATAATCCATGAAGGTACATCAAATCCCATCATCCATGGTCCACCCTCCAAACTGCAGTAGAATGTAGCGTGGGTCATAGGGGCTCTGTGTGCCAAGGTAGGTTACTGTCAATTCAGGCCATACGCAATGTCCCATGAGCTGAGGCCTAGTCGGGAGAATCAAGTTAATGAAGCCTTACTGTCAATTCAGACCTTAAACAGCATCCCATTAAGTGAGGCCTAGTAGGGGAAAATCAAGTTAATGAAGCCTTTCTGTCAATTTTGGACCTGGTCTGTGATTTGTAGGGGTTTCAATGTTCTGTGGGAAGTGAATTGGGTGAAGGTACTGCAAATCCCATCATTCATTGCCCATCCTGCCTTAAAGTGTTTCAGGCTGTAAAGTGGGCCATTGGGCCTCTGTGTGCCAAGTGTGGCCCTGATTGGTGTGGGCCACAATGCTCTAAGGAAGTGAGTTAAAGTACTGGGCCTCAAGTCCCAAGTGTCCCTCAAACTGCAGCAGGATGTAGAGTGGTTCTTGGGGTTTTGTGGCAGCAGGAAGTTTGGTGTTGTTCTCTCATTGTTGGGGCGCGCAAAGTGTTTTGGCCTTAAACTCCCACCATGCCTGACTGCCTCAGGCCTTTCCCTTACCCCCCTCTGCCACTTTAGAGTGTTGGAATGTTGGTGGAGCTGGCCAATCAGAGGTGTTATGCAAATAATGCCACCAATCAGAAAGCTGCCACATACATACAAACAAACATACAAACATTCTCTTTTATTATAGATAGAGATGGAGATAGAGATAGATTATTCATTCTTGTATGCCGCCACTCCCCGGGGGGGCTCGGAGCAGCTCACAAAACAGCATAAAACACACATAAAAATAACTAAGCTTAAAACTAGACTAACTAAACAGAATAGCAGAAATCAGCAGTCAAATGCCAGCTTGAAGAGATGTGTTTTGCAAGCCCTGCGAATAGAGGACAAATCTTGCAGGGCACGCACTTCAGCTGGCAAAGTATTCCAAATACTTGGTGCTGCTGCAGAGAAGGCTCTGCGATGAGTAGAAGCCAGACAGATGGTTTTAAAGCTGGGCACTTCGAGGAGATTTAAATCTTCGGAACGGAGCGATCTCTGGGGTTGGTAGGGGGTGAGACGGTCCCTCAGCTACACCGGGCCCAAGCCATGCAAGGCCTTGAAGGTTAACACCATCACCTTGAAAGTGATCCGGTGCTCAACCAGAAGCCAGTGGAGCTACTATGGGATGGGAGTTATGTGACTCCTCACTGGCACTCCAGCAAGGAGACGGGCAGCGGCATTCTGGATGAGCTTAAACTTAAGCAAAGACAAGGGTAGGCCAATGTAAAGGGCGTTGCAGTAGTCTAATCTTATTTATTTATTATTCGAACGCATTAGTCGCCACTCCCATATGGCTCGGGGCGACTTACAAAGTTTACCTGGCGGGACCAGTGGGCATTACAACAACACATACACTACAGCAGTGCTGTCCAACTTCTTCCGGCCCAAGGGCTGGAAGAAGTGTCACTGATCACCTGGGGGCCGCAGTGAGCGGGGGGCGTGGCCACTCCCGGGGGGCGTGGCCGGCCTCCTGCGCGGCCCGCCCATTTTCAGGAGGGTTTTCCTGGGTGACGTTAGGCTGGGTGACGCCTGACGTCACCCAGCCTAACGTCACCCAGGGAAACCCTCCCGCAAGCCTGGATGGCTGCCGGGGAAGTGAGAAGCGGCGCCGCTTCCCCTGCGAACCTTCCAGGCTTCGGGAGGGGTTTCGCCCGGCTCCTGTGTCCCTCTGAGCAGAGGGACACGGGAGCTGGGCGAAAACTCCCCCGCAAGCCTGGAAGGCTGCCGGGGGAGCGAGAAGCGGCGCTCGCTTCCCCCGCGAACCTTCCAGGCTTCGGGGAGGGGTTTCGCCCGGCTCCTGTGCCCCTCTGAGCAGAGGGACACGGGAGCTGGGCGAAAAACCCCCGCCAGCCTGGATGGCTGGTGGGAGAAGCGAGAAGCGCCACTGCTTTCCCCGCCAGCCTTCAGGTTTGGGGAAGGCGCCCCGGCACTCGCGTCTCGAGTGCCGGGTGAAAACCCTTCCCCAAACCTGAAGGCTCGCGAGGGAAGCGAGCTTGGAAGGGAGGGAGGCGCCGCGGCGACCCCCCCCCTCCAAGGCATCGGCTCCGGAGAGAGAGGGAAGAAGAGGGCGGTGCAGGGAGGAGGAGCTAGCTCTCTTCCTCCTCCCTGCACCGCCCCGTGTCCCTCTCTCGCCGGCGCCGATGCAAGTTTGCATCGGCCCCGGTGAGAGAGGGAAAAGAGGGCGGTGCAGGGATGAGGAGCTGGCTCACTTCTTCCTCCCTGCCCGCCTCCCCCCCCTGGCCGCCATTTAAATTTTTTTCAAAAATTTAAAAATGGCGGCCGGGGGCATAGCTGGGGCCGGAGCCAACTGGCTGGGGGGCCGTGTACGGCCCCAGGGCCGCCAGTTGGACAGCCCTGCACTACAGTATAAATAACACAATATGCTAAGAGCAATGAAAGGGGGGCAATACAGCAATGATAGGGTCTTATCTACAGGGTCAAAGGTTATGGGGAAAAGCCTAGGTAATTCTAACTAAAAGTCTTCCAAAGGGTTTCCAGTGGAAATCGACCTTAGCGGAGGGAGGGCTGATCTTCCTGGAACCGGGGACAGTTCTTAGACCTATGGTCCCCTCTGGGAGGTCGGGTTTTGACTTACTGGAGTCCGATCTAGTCCAGCTGCCAGGGGTCAGGCCCCAGAAGGCCCTTGTTCTAAAGGTTATGGGTTTCTTTTTCTGTAGCCTCTGGGGTTTTGGGCATTCCCCGAGGCCGCCAGTTTGCCACCCTGTCCTGCAGTTGGGTGATCTGGGGGGCATCCCAGAGACTCTCTAGGCTGTCGGAGGTCGGGCCTTGTCTGCTCTTCTTCCTCCGATGCCGTTTCCGCTTCCGGTTGTGTCGCTTCCGCTACCAGTCCTCAACTGAAGAAGGCATCCGGATGATTCCGGTGACTTCAAGGCCATCCGCCATCTTAGGAGGCTCACCAGTTGCCCGTGTCGCTGCCGATGGAAGGTCACCGCGATGGGGAAGGGGTTCCTGGGCACAAGCCAATACCTCCGACATCTCCAGCGTCAGCTCCGGGCCAAGGCGATCTTGAGATGACCGTGGCTTGGATCACCGTGGCTAGGTCATGTCTGGACAAGTAGGGGGCCAGCCGCCTGGCCTGTCACAGGTGGAAGAAAGCGGTTTTGCTGACCGTGGAGGCCTGGGCCTGCATCGTCTGCAAGGGGTCAAAAAACCCCAGGCAAAGTGCCTCACCATCCAGAGCAGGTAGCCGGACCACCCCACTGTCCGGTTGACCCAGCCACAGTATCTCCATCCTTGCTGGGTTCACCCTCAATCTGCAGAGCTAAGCATTTCCAATGCAGAGCTAAGCATTGATTGGTCACAATGATCATTGGCACAAGATTGTGTAGAAATAAAAGATATCAGGATAAAAGTTATATAAATACCTGTAGTACTATTGCATCTATTGACAAATCTACATTTACATAAATAAGTTATGTTAGTTGATTCAGTGAGCCTACTGCAGCTGGGACTAATGGTACCTTGAAGCCTGTTTTCTGTATCCCTCAAACATCCTTTCCTCATGGTATTGCCTGGAACCTTTTTTTATTGTTGTGCTGACATTTGTAAAGTTTTAACAGATGCCTCAGGAAAAGGTCACCTTGCCAGAGACATTTTTGCCTCTTCCCAGGAACCTCTAAAGGACAGCGGGTGAAAGTTCACCCAGTAAATCTGGGCTGTAAAATTTTCTTTTCCGTAAGATTAAAACATTTGTGCTGTTCATCTTGATGTTGATTTTCTGGTTAAATATCCTGGCGTTTTTTCCCAAGCTCAGTGCAGCAAGAGATAAAACAGCGTTGGCTGCTTCTGCATATTTGCTTCTGCAACCTGTTATCCACCCCTTGCTCACTTACTAGTCAGTTAGGCACCATTTACACCAGGGGTCGGGAACCTTTTTGACTCAGAGAGCCATGAAAGCAAGATATTTAGAAATGTATTGGGCTCACGTCATGTGATGTATACCTCAAACAAAGAAACCTTACAACGCAGAAAAACAATACTTGCCAACAGAAATAGGCCTCAAGCAAGGTACGTTTGTAGCAAAGAAACTTTCCCCCCCCAAAACCTAAAAGGCCCCAAAACAACGAGTAAAAATAAAACTACATTTACCAGCATCCTCCGGGGCAGCCAAAGACTCACCCAGCCTCTACATTCTGAACAACATGATTGGCTGCCGATAAGGGCGGATTTGCATAACTGCTGCACTGGCCAGCCAACATGAAAATTCCGATCCATAATAAACTGCAAAAAAAAAATAAGGAAAAGGCCTGAGCCACTCCCCAACACAAACACCCAAATCACTTCCAACCGAAAATTTACACCCCAAAAAATCACAGACCACGCCCAAAATTGACAGTAAGGCTTCATTAACTTGATTTCCCTAACTAGGCCTCACTTACTGGGAAGCTGTTTACGCTCTGAATTGACAGTAAGGCTTCATTAACTTGATTCTCCCGACTAGGCCTCAGCTCATTGGACATTGTGTATGGCCTGAATTGACAGTAAGGCTTCATTAACTTGCTGTTCCTAACTAGGCCTCAGCTCATGGGACATTGTGTATGGCCTGAATTTACAGTAACCTACCTTGGCACACAGAGCCCCGACCATGCATGATGGGACTTGAAGTACCACCATGGAAAATGGGATTTGTAATACTTCAAAACCTATCATTCCCCACAGACCACTGTGGCCCAGAACCAAGACCAATAAAGACCCAACTTGGCACACCATGCCCCCCATGACCCACACTCCATCCAACTGCAGTTTAGAGGAGGGCACACCGTGGATGATTGGACTTTCTTGCATCTCCTAAAAAGGGCACAGCAACGCGTGCCGGGTACAGCTAGTATAATGTATTTTAAGACTGAATTCAACTAAATGTGAGCATATACGTACATATTATGAGAAAAGGATTCCCCCGGCAGAATGACGGTGCGTATGTCCAACCGAAGAATCCGTAGACCAAGACCAATGCTGGAGCAATCCCGAAACAATAAGGGCAAGAAAGCGGAGTGTAAATTTATTTATATTTATTTATTATTATGATTTATATACCACCCTTTCCAAAGAGGCTCAGGGTGGTTCACACCAGTGAACAACATAATCACAATATAGTTAAAAACATAATAAAACAGATTGAGGCAAGAGTGGAATTTAACAGCCTTAAAGGTTAAACGCCTGTCTGAAGAGATGGGTCTTGCAGGCCCTCCGGAAGGCCTGTCGGTCAGTTATTGCTCGAGCCTCCTCTGGGTGGGCATTCCAAAGGGTAGGCGCTACTACAGAGAAAGTACACTGCCGCATCGAGGACAGGTGGCAGATCTTAAGTGATGGAACCTCCAATAGGTTTTGATCCATGGACTGTAGTGGTCTCTGGGGAATGTGCAGGGAAAGGCGGTCCTTCAGGTACACTGGCCCCAGGCCATGCAAGGTTTGAAGGCAATCTTTTACTTGATGGGGAGCCAGTGCAATCGCTGTAGGACTGGAGTGATGTGGCACGATAGTGCCGCACCAACCATAATCGAGCTGCAACATTTTGCACCAGCTTAAGTTTTCGGATTACCAACAGAGGAAGGCCAATGTAAAGGATGTTACAGTATTCCAGTCTCGAGATGACTGTGGCCTGGATTACCGTGGCCACCGGAAAGGTAGGGCACCAGCCGCCTTGCCTGGCGCAGATGGAAAAACGCCGCTCTGCTCACGGTAGAGACCTGAGCCTCCATTGTCAGCAGAGGGTCCAGTTGGACCCCCAGGCTTTTAAACAGGGCTGACGGGCTAACCACCTTGCCGTCCATTATTGGCAGCTGGAGCTGCCCCCCCCCCCCAGGGCGACCCAGCCACAGGACCTCCGTGTTCGACGGGTTCACCTTCAACCTGCTGGCTCATAGCCATCCTGTCACGGCTTCAAGGCACTGTTGGAAATAAAGCCCTACTACGCTCCCAGGCTCCGCGGGAAGGCAGAGAGGACCGGAGTTCACATGAGGCTGCTGCGGAGGACCAAAGCAATCAATCGCCAAATGGAGGTTGGAGGAATGCTCTAGGCTTGCCGCTTTCTTGCCTGTATTGTTTGGGGATTGCTCCGGCATTGGTCTTATCTGAAAAGCCGAAATTTGCGAGCCAGATGCAATAATCAAAAGAGCCACACCTGGCTCGCGAGCCATAAGTTCCCAACTCCTGATCCACACTGACAATTTAATGTGGTTCAAATCTAGCTTCAAACTTCTGCAGCCAGACAATAAACTCCCACAAAAGCTCATGAAAGAACCCCCTTAATCCACATCAGTGCTCTGTGATTTGTGTAATCACCATCCGAACCTCAAACTGAATTCAGTATTCCCTATGTTATCACCTACACAATGAAACCACTTTCTTTAGTTTGAAACTGCATTAAATGGTCACTGCAGATGAGACCTTAGTTCCCTGTGTAGGAAGGACAAGGGAGATGACTGAACCATGGAGTACATTCATGGCAAATACAACTGCTTTGTATTCTACTGCAAAGGGACATAAAAGTCTCCAGGAAGAGGTGCCAATCTTATCTTTCATGCAAATCTTAATTCCCAGACTTCTAAAATTTACATAACGAAATTGAATGCATTGTAGTTTTACTAAAAGGACTCTAGCACAATGAGATATGCATCTTAGAGACTCTACATACATAATGTTTTGGGCATGAACATGGGTAAAAAGAAACCTTGCAATATCCTTACTTGCTGGCCAAGAGAATTAGTCTTGTCTGAGCTGATTCAACAATTCAGAAGAGAGCCCTGTTTGTCTTGAACTGATTTGGAGAGTTCCCAATTCAGCTTGGGCTTTAATATGGAAATCTTAATATGGAAATCATAATCTTCTATTTGTTTAATAGCAAAAGAGTTCAAGAAACGACTGTGGTGTTTACCCTTTGTGTCTTAAACTAAGCCAGGCTATGTGACAAAACTAAGCAACAGATAGTAACAGCACAAGTATCGATATAAATATATCGTCATATATTTTAGGTTGTATATATCAAGAACAAAATTGTATTTCATAACCCAAAGCCTTACCACATGATAGGTCAATCCATGTAGTAGAAAAGTAATATCAAAATGGATAATCCCATCAATGAGTCCAAACAAAAGTAATCCAGAATCAATAAACCCAGGTGGGTATTTGTAAAGTTCCACGAAAAGCCCAATGGCTGAATATAATCAGAAGATGCTCATCGAAGGTAATCCAATAAATCCTAGTGGGTATTTGTATAGTTCCACACAAAGCCAAATGGCTGAGGATAATCTTCCAACGAGATGAAACCGGTAGGTGGGTATAACCCGAAGTATCTCCGAATCGATATAGAGGAACGTGGAAGAAAAGAGTAAGCTCCTCCGTGCAAATGTTGTAGGTAAGTCCACGCCAACGGACTGCAGATGCTTGTTATCTCAGGCCAGAAAAATCCGTTTCCCCTGTAGCAGGCTTTTTCAAGGCGTTAGAAATAATAAAGCGTTCCAATATCTATAATATAACATAACAGAAATGTAACATAGCATATCAATACGTTCAGGTTACACTTAATAGCCCATAATACAAATAGATTAGATATACATACCATATTGCATCAGGAAACATGAGCGTAACCCCATTGTAATCAGAATGAGGTTACCAATTACATCAGGAGGTACAGGTTTATATCGAACAACAATTAAAGTAAAATTAGATTAACATGGCGTTCACACTGATTGGATCATTTAACCCTCGAGGCCATTCTGTGTCGGGTTTGAGGATCCATTTGCATTCCGCCCTTCTTAATTGGATTGAATTATCAAGATGTACATTGGGTGTGATTCTTTCCAAGACCCTGATATTTAAAGAAGCCGCATTATGTTTTTCCATAAGACAGTGTCTGTAGAACGTAGAGTCCATTGAACCATTGGAGATTTTACTGCGATGTTCAATTAATCTTGTTTTGATCTCTCGTTGTGTTTGCCCCACATACATTTTTTGACAATCACAAGTTATTGCGTAAATGGAAAAATTGGAATTACAGGTCGCGAAGTCCAATACTTTGAATATCCTGTCCTTGGATTGAACTATCATGTGGTAGGGCTTTGGTTTATGAAATACAATTTTGTTCTTGATATATACTTCCTGAGTGCTCTATTAGATATTGTGTAATTTATATCCTCCCCAGCCCATATTTTTCACCAAACTTGTAGCCAAAATGCAAAGATTGCACATAGTAGTGGTGTGCAAATCAGTTCTGTTTCTGTTTTGAATTTTGGGTTGCCCCTATTCTGTTTTCAGGAAGATTCCAGGAGATTAAGGGGAGGGCCATTCATATTCTTAATTCAGAGCACCAAGTTTGTTTCTGTTTTAAGAAGAATCTTCCCAAAAACAGAACGTGGGGGATGGGGACCCAAAAACGGTACGATGCGGTGCCAATTTGCAAACCCATAAATATGGAGGAACCATCCATTTACATCAGGGGTGGGCAATTATCGGCCCTCCAGGTGTTTTGGACTTCAACTCCCAGAAATCCTAAGAGCTGGTAAACTGGCTAGGATTTCTGGGAGTTGAAGTCCAAAACACCTGGAGGGCCGGTAATTGCCCACCCCTGATTTACATTATTAAAATATACTTTCAATTATATTGCAATGCTGATATATGTTTATTTGCTGCCTTGTCAGCCTGAGCAGTTTTCTTTTTGATGATAGTACAATAATGGCCTAATTTGGTTCAATGGTTATTCCATCTCACCGAAGACCTCAAAAACCTTTTTTTTGTGTGGAATCAACAGTCGTGGTTCTTAGGGTGCTTTCTGCCCTCAACTCACATTATTTATTTATTTATTTATTTATTTACATCATTTATATTCCGCCCATCTCACCCCGCAGGGGACTCAGGGTGGATCACAATGCACATATACAGGCAAACATTCAATGCCATTTGACATACAACATATATACACAGAGATAGAGGCAATTTAACATTCCAGCTTCTGGCCACCAGGAGGAGCTGTCGCATTCCTTCATTCTGTACACATCCTGGAAATTTTATGGCTTTGTAAATCAGTTAAATTTAGCCTCCCCACAAAGTGGTATCTAAATTTCCTACTTGACAGATGCAACTGTCATTCAGGTTGCAAAGGTCGACAACGAGCTACACAATTGGCCTAGAGCTCACCCCGACCCGGGCAAGCCTCAAACTCATGACCTTATGGTCAGTAGAGATCTTATGCAACTGACACCTAGCCAGCTGCGCCACATTCCCAGACTTGGCCAGAAATTGGTTGTGAGGGATTATGGTAATTGCAACTCCAAAACAGATGGAGGCTTATTCTTGCCCATGGAACAAATGTGACGCTAACAGAAAATGTTCATCGCTCTCACCAAAAAATAGTTAGCAGAACAGTTAGTTCTAATCAAGTGACCAATTGCAACATTCATACTTGCCTCAAACAGGCAAGAGTTCTTTCTCTCAACCTGGACATTCCACAGCTACAGTTTATAAACCCCACTGGCCTAGTTTCCAGCAGACCCCTCATAGGATGCCTGCCATAGATGTCGCCGAAACATCAGGAAAGAATGCTTCTAGAACATGGCTATACAGCCTAGGAAACTTACAGTAACCTAGTATAAAGATGCAGCTTACAGCGTGCGCTAATTCTCTAATTTGGTTTTAACTGCCAATTAATGTAAGGATCTTGTTTGTTTCAACTCTGTGGTGGAGAGTGTGAAAGGGTAGTTTTCTTATTCTAAACTCCCCCTGATACTACTTGTTAACTTTCGCTGCCACCATTTAATAAGCTTGGCTACTTACTAGAAAAAAGTTGTTCCAAGGCTTGTGAGAGAAAGAACCAAGAGAAGAGATGCCTTTGTCAAAGAACTGTAAAGTTTATTCAAACCGTGGTTTAAGGTTTCAGAGTTCAAAGCTTAGGTGGTTACAATATCTTCTCAGAGGTATGTTTCTTAAGGTTACAATACACTAACTATGGAGATACAGCTTGATAATATATCATTGCACTCCTAAAAGTAACAACTCTGCAGTTTTTTTTCACTCTGCTTGTCTTTAAAACCAACTGCTCTCCCTGGCAGTTCAATCACAGCTTTACTACTACTCTCTCCCAGAGTAGAATCAGCCTTTACTTCTTCTTCTCTCTCTCTCTCTCTCTCTCTCTCTCTCTCTCTCTCTCTCTCTAAGAGTAGAGTCAGAGTCTTTTTAAAACCGCTCATAGCTGGCTAAAACAGACTCCCTAACTCTCCACACACCCCTCAGCTTTTGCTGTCAACAACCAACTGTAGAAGTTTGAATCCAAAGATTCTAAAGTCACTTGCAGGCTCCGCCTCCTGTTTCCACAGTAACAGCAACTCCTTGGAGGTTCTGCAAGCTAGTCTCTCTGTTAACCCTTTAAGGGTTTGCCAAGTTTTACCCTTACAATATATATATATATACATATCAACCACATTTAAAACCTGTAACAAATAAATATGACTTCACTACACCCAGTGATTCCAGCCATGAAAGCCTTCAAGGACACATTGCAAGAATGCTCCAGGTTTTCCTGAAGTTTTTCTTCTTTTTTAGTTGCAATACATTTAGACCCCTTCAGTGAAGTTATATGTGAAATTAGAGTAGAAACAAATCACCCCAATCACAGTGATTTAACTTGAATCATATTCCGCATCTGGTTTTCATAGAATTTTTGCAAGCCTTGGCACTGACGAATCTATATTGCTTTTTGAAAATGGAAGCCTATGAAAGAACATCTGTCTCTCAAATAGCATAACAGAGTACTCTATCGGGCCTTTTTTCCTCTTAGACTTTGTAAACAACAAAAACAATGACAATGGCATGTAAAAATTTAATAATGTCCATAGCTCACAAGGAACTCTTACATTTCTCATGCTAGGTACTCAAACTGTTTGTGTGCTGCATATTCAAAGAAAATAAATAAGCCAGTGTTTTTCAACCTTTTTTTTGAGCCGTGGCACATTTTTTACATTTACAAGATCCTGGAGCTCACCACCAACCAAAATGACACAAAATGATACTCTAACACAGTATTACATATAGTTAATATGTTTTTAAATGTATTTATACACTCCGTGTGAAACCTGGACCTGTTTTGAGGAACACAACATAGAGATCCTGGTAGGAATGGCAGAAAGACACACACGAAGGTCTTGCTCAACAGCTGTCAGTCTATACTAACCCAAGGAGGGACTGTCAGTCAAAAAATGATTTTGTCATTTGGGAGTTGTAGTTTCTGGGAGTTATAGTTCACCCGCAATCAAAGAGCATTCTGAACTCCACCAATGATGGAATGGAATCCTTCCCACACAGAACTCCCATAACCAAGAGAAAATACTATAAGAGTTTGGTGGGCATTGACCTCGGGTTTTGGAGTTGTAGTTCACCTATATCCAGAAAGCACTGTGGACTGAAACAATGTTGGATCAGGACCAAACTTGGCATGAATACTCAATATGCCCAAATGTGAACACAGATGGAGTTTGGGGAAAATAGCCCTTGACATTTGGGAGTTACAGTTTCTGGGATTTATAGTTAACACACAATCAAAGAGCATCCTGAACTCTTGCAACAATGGAATTGAACCAAACTTGGCATATTGAACTCTCATTACCAACAGAAAGTACTGAAAGGGTTTGCTTGGGAATTGACCTTGAGTTTGGAAGTTGTAGTTCACCTACACCCAGAGAGCACTGTGGACTCAAACAATGTTATGTTATGTTGTTGTTTGTTTTCTATCCAGAATCACAATGTTGGAAGGAGGCGCACCACTTTAAGGTCCCTAAAACAGGCATGGGAAAACTTCGGCCCTCTGGGTGCTTTGGACTTCAACTCCCACCATTCCTAACAGCCTGAGGCCCTTTCCTGCTTAAATGGCTGAGGGGCAAAAGGAAAAGGGCCCGAGGCTGCTATGAATGGTGGGAGTTGGAGTCCAAAACACCTGGAAGGTCTAAGTTTGCCCATGCCAGCTTTCAACAGAGACCTCTTCCTCCCCCTTCGCGCCCTTTCTTCCCCCTCCTGCTGAACACTTACTTTTTCTTCTCCACTCGGGCTCCCTTCTTCCCAGCATCACTCTGCTCACTTTGCCTCGCTTTGCTCACGCTGCCGGTTCTGCTGCCATTTTGATCCGAGGGGGCAGCATGAGTGTGTTCAGGAGGGGAGGGCGGAGGGAGGAAGACGTGACCCGTGCGGGCGCTACTGTGCAGACTTGCCCCACGTCTTCCTCCCTCCCCCCTCTCCTCGCATCAAAATGGTGGCAGAAGTGAGCAGAGCGAGGCTGGGAAGAAGTGAGCCCGAGTGGAGAAGAAAAAGTAAGTGTTCGGCAGGTGGGGGAAGAAAGGGTTTTGGAGGTTCCAATTTCCCATAAGGCACACCTAATAATCGCTCATGGCACACCGGTTGGGAAACACTGAAATAAGCTCATGGAGAGTAAGCTAGTTAGTGCAATGAAAGGATACGACTGTTCAGGACAACTCCATGACATTTTTTATTTAGACACCACGTACTTGGCTATTAGTAAGAAGGAGCTGTGATTAGATATACTTGATGAATGGGATGGATGGAGGAAATGCCTGAGGCAACATTCTTCACTTCTTGAAAGTCCACGATTGCTTGTATGTTCTTGAAGTTGTCCCCCTTTCCCTATTAGCCGCATGCATTTTGGAAAGCGGAATATTTAGTATTATCAGCCTTTCCCCGCAAAATGACATTCGTTTTTCTTTAGCTCTGTAAAGTTACAGCAGGCATAAAAAAAGAAGTCAGTGTTTATTTTAGCTTTTCCTGACCTACTTTGGCTAATTGTCAGACACAAGGACATTGGCAACAGCGGAATTACATGCATTGGTTGTCATGCAGGAACTTGCTTTTCTTCTTGTGATGTATTAAATATAAAGTGGCTGCAGCAAGAGCTAAGAGATGTCTGGCTTTGAGCTGGAATGCTGGAATGATGTTTGATGTCGGTTTTCAGGGCCTCAGTCGTGGAAAAGGCATTGCTATTCATATACCTAGAATGGTGTTTCTCAACCAGTGTGCCGGGGCACACTAGTGTGCCGTGAGCAATCATCAGGTATGCCGTGGGAAATTGGAACCTCCAAGGGGGGGGGGGGGGGGAGTCTAGTGTGTTGAAGTATAAAAACCCTAAGAAACCTACCTCGATAAAGGCACAAAATTACAACCCCCCCCTCCCCACCCGTTGTCTACTTTGTCTCTCCCTCTCCATGCATTGGGAAGGCCTGCCTCCCTTTCCCCAAGTAGAGACCTCCTCTAGCCTCCAGGGGTTCTGTGTGGGAAGTTTGGCCCAGTTCCATCATTGGTGGGGTTCAGAATGCTCTTTGATTGTAGGGGAACTATAAATCCCAGCAACTACAACTCCCAAATGTCAAGGTCTATTTCCTCTGAACTCCATCTGCGTTCATATTTGGGCATATTTTGTATTCATGCCAAGTTTGGTCCTGATCCAACATTGTTTGAGTCCACAGTGCTCTCTGGGTATAGGTGAACTACAACTCCAAAACCCAAAGTCAATGCCCACCAAACTCTTATAGCATTTTCTCTTGGTTATGGGAGTTCTGTGTGGGAAGTTTGTGTCTTTCTGCCATTCCTGCCAGGATACCTAGGTTGTGCTCATCGAAACAGGCCCGGGTTTCACAGTGAGTGTATAAATACATTAAAAAACATATTAACTATATGTATAACTGTGTTAGAGTGTCATTCTGTGTCATTTTGGTTGGTGGTGTGCCCCAGGATTTTGCAAATGTAAAAAGTGTGCCGCGGCTCAAAAAAGGTTGGGAAACACTGACCTAGAAAACAACGTAAAAGCCTTGCAATATTTCACTCATTAATTGCCCTTTTAGAACATATTTGCATAATATGACTTGAAACAAGTAATTCTGCTGGATTGCATTTTAATATCATGAAAACAAAGTTGAAAGGCATCAGTGAGGTTATTTATCCTGATCATTATGGAGGCTGGAAATATCCAGTGCACTAAAAAACAAACACCTCCAACCTTAACAAGCAATGTTAACAGGTATTTTGCACTTTCTCTGGGCATTTAATGATAGTTATGATATAATATATTATAATATGAGTTTGGTATAATATTTTGTATATACATTGATACAATATAATACTACTAATGATATTGTGATATTATAATTGTATATTTGTTTTACATGCAATTTTATTATTAATAATAATAATAATAATACCGTTTATTTCTATTCCGCTCTTCTCACCCCGAAGGGGACTCAGTGCGGATTACAATACACATACGACAGACAGTCCCTGTCGGAGACGTACAGTTTTACACATAGACAGTACAGTTTTACACATAGACAGTATAGTGCAGTTTATAGAACGGTTTCTTTCTTGGCTGCGTCCCAGGGTAACAGGGACATGCAGGTGTGCGTCATACAGGATCATACAGGATGTCTCTGCTCCAATTACAACGTCATTGTTGTTATGCTCTTTGCGTCACAAGGGGGTGCTGTTGTTCCATCCTCATTGATGGGAGCCTTCTGTTTTTTCCCCACTTCCGCATTTCACCTCGCCGGACAGCCGAAACTTTCAGACGTTGTAGGTCTGTAAAAAACCCCTTCCCCACTATTTATACGTGGTCACCATTGTTGTTTGAACTGCTTGGGTGGGCAATGGACTAGGCTCATATATTGTTATTATAGCTGGTCGTCCAGGCCAGCTCGGGGATTGAACCAGCAACCTTCCGATTGCAGCACAGTTTGTTCTACCGCTGTGCTATCTCCCCGGCCCAATAATGATATTGCGATATAATGTTATAGCACCGGGAATGTGGCACATCTGGCTGGGTGTCAGCTGCATAAGATCTCTACTGACCAGAGGTCATGAGTTCGAGGCCTGCCCGGGTCGAGGTGGGCTCTCGACCTATTGTGTAGCCTGTTGTCAACCTTTTCAACCCGAAAGACAGTTGCATCTGTCAAGTAGGAAATTAAGGAACCACTTAGTGGGGAGGCTTAATTTAACTGATTTACGAGGCCATAAAAAGATCTCCAGGAAACACGCTGAGGGATGAAGGAGTGCAACAGCTCCCCCTGGTGGCCATATGTTACATTGCCTCTGTCTGTCTTGTGTGTTTGTGTGTCTAAATGTAATGTGTGTACATTGTAATCAGCCCTGAGTCCCCTGCGGGGTGAGAAGGGCGGAATAGAAATAAAGTAAATAAATAATAAATAATAAAGTAAATAGTGCAATGTGATGTGTAGTACTGATATTGTGCTATGACAGTAATGTAGTTTGTTGTATTTCCAGTTTGCTGTAAGCCATGCTATGGCCAGTGCCGTAGCCAGGATTTTGATTCGGGAGGGGCTGAGTTTGATTCGGGGGAGGCTGAGCCTGGGTCAGAGAGAGTCTACCATAGCAAACCTTTTGTATCGTTATCACAATACCCTCATACATATGGGATATATGGAGCATGGTGATCAGATCATGCTAAGAATACACATAACAGTTTAAATAATGTACCAGTAAGGCCTTCTCATGGACCACCCTGCGAATTTCGGGGGGCTGAAGCCCCCAAGCCCCCGGCTACATGCCTGGCTATGGCAGTAATGTAGTTTGTTGTATTTCCAGTTGTAAGCCGCTCTGAGTCCCCTTCGGGGTTGAGAAGGGCGGCATATTAATATTGTGAAATAAATAGAATTAAATTAATGAATTTAATAAATGTAATGGTTCATTGCCTACGTGCATTGTTTGTGTGTGCACAGAATAAGTGTGTGCTAGTCTCCATCACAGATCAGCTCTGCTGCCAGCTTGACCGGCACTGTTCTTGTTATTGGACCTCACGGCAGCATTTGATATGGCCGATTATAATCTTTTGATCCGCCGCCTTGCCGTGGCTGGAGTTAGGGGGACAGCCCTTAATTGGTTGTCCTCTTTTCTCCACAATCGGGGACGGCAAGTGGAGAGGGGTGGGCTGGTCTCCGAGAGTTCCCCCCTTATATGTCGGGTCCCTCAAGGGGCCATCCTTTCCCCTCTGCTATTTAACATCTATATGCGACCACTTGCTTGCCGGTGCAAAATTTTGGGCTTGAGTGCTATCAGCATGCCAATGACACTCAGATCGTTCTGAGGATGGAAGGCCAACCAGACTCCGTACCCGATAATTTCCATCAGTGCCTCGAGGGCGTTACTGGATGGTTGCGTGCCAGCAGATTGAGGGTGAATCCAGCGAAGACGGAAATCCTATAGCTGGGTCGTCTGGGCAGTGGGGATATCCAGTTGCCTACCCTGGATGGCGAGGCATTATGCCCGTCATCATTGGTAAAGAGCTTGGGAGTCATCTTGGACCCTCTGCTGACAATGGAGGCTCAGATCTCCGCTGTGAGCTGAATTGCATTTTTCCATCTGCGTCAGGCTAAACGACTGGCTCCCTATCTGTCCAAGAGCAATCTGGCTATGGTGATCCAGGCTACGGTCATCTCAAGACTGGACTACTGTAATGCCCTCTACATTGGCCTACCTCTGGTGATCCAGAAGCTCAAGCTGGTGCAAAATACTGTGGCTCAACTTCTTACCGGGGAGCCGATGAGATGTCATATAACTCCAATCCTGCAGCAGTTGTATTGGCTACCGATTGAGTTCTTACCTTTAAGGTCTTTTATGGTCTGGGGCTGGTGTGCGTGAGGGACCGCCTCACCCCCTATCAACCCCAGATATCACTTTGTTCGGAAGACCAAGATCTGTTGGATATTCCCATTTTTAAAACCTTCCGTTTGACAGCAACCAGGCACAGGGCCTTTACGATCGTGGCACCATCCTTATGGAATGCTCTGCCTGCAGAAATCTGTGCCCAACGAGACTTACTATCCTTCCGAAGGGCATGTAAAACACATCTGTTTCAGCTAGCATTCAAACTCTGTTAATGTGATTTTAAACTGTTTTTACTCTGGTTATGTCAGTTCAGGCCTGGATCGCCCATAAGGGCACACTAGGCCACGGCCTAGGGGCATAGCTGGGGGGGGGGGTGCCAGATCCAGGACCCCCCCATTTTTAAAAAAAGTTGATCTTCGGGCATTTCTGCGTCCGCGCGCAGACTCGGAGCGCCATCCACGCCCGCCCCATGCCCCCCCTTTGCTGCACTCCTCCTTGGCTCCTCCCTCTCTCCTCAGGAGTCAGGCCACGCTAAGACTCCCAGAGGCCGCAGAGCAACAGCTGCGCAGCCCCCATCCACGCAGGGCTGCCCACCTGATGAGACTGGAGAAGCTATGGGACAGCTGAAGCTGGGAGGAGGGGGCGGGGCATGGTGCGGCCTGGCTCCGCCCCCTCCCCACGGCTTCAGCTGACCCACAGCTTCTGCAGCCTTGAGGGAGCACTGCCGAGCCAGCGGTGGCATAGCAAGCACAATGCTGGCTTGGCAGTGCTCCCTCTAGAGGCTGGAGAAGCTGTGGGTCAACTGAAGCCGGGAGGAAAGGGCGGGGCATGTTGCGGCCTGGCTCCGCCCCCTCCCTGCGGCTTCAGCTGACCCACAGCTTCTGCAGCCTTGAGGGAGCACTGCCGAGCCTGCGGTGGCATAGCAAGCACAATCCTGGCTTGGCAGTGCTCCCTCAAGAGGCTGGAGAAGCTGTGGGACAGCTGAAGCTGGGAGGAGGGGGCGGGGCATGGTGCGGACTGGCTCCGCCCCCTCCCCATGGCTTCAGCTGTCCCACAGCTTCTGCAGCCTTGAGGGAGCACTGCCGAGCCTGCGGTGGCATAGCAAGGACAATCCTGGCTTGGCAGTGCTCCCTCTAGAGGCTGGAGAAGCTGTGGGACAGCTGAAGCCGGGAGGAGGGGGCGGGGCATGGTGCGGCCTGGCTCCGCCCCCTCCCCCTTGGAGGTGGCGGGAGGTTGGTTTAAAGGGGGCGTAATTCCAAACTCTGGCCTAGGGTGCAAAAAAGTGTTAATCCGGGCCTGTGTCAGTTGTTGAAACACCACAGTTGTTCTGCTTTGTCTTGTGACCTGCCCACGAGCCTTTGGGGAATGGCAGTATATAAGTTCGAATAATAATAATAATAATAATAATAATAATATTGCAGGCCACATAAAAAAGCATCAGATGGTAGATTCCATATTTGAATGCTCCTCCACCATCACAATGTCTTGCACATGATGCCAGAGAAAACAGTAAACCCGTTTCCTTGCCCCCAAGGACTTCATCGCTTTATCACTGGAGATTTTTGGAAATAAATAGGAAGATAAATGCTATTTTGGTAATGCTCTCTTGTTATAATTTTCCATACAAAAGCAGAAATCCCACTGTCCCTGTTTTTATGGATCATCTGTCAGGTGCAGAATAAACAATCTTTCAATAGTGTTGTTTACCAATCTTGTAATGATCAATCGTTCTACTTCATCCATTTAGTTTGGCTTCATAATATATCCCCAGCCATAGAGAAAATTAAGTGTTAGAATATCAAGTAATCAATATGAAATCTCAGTCATGTCAGGTTGTGTTTTGAACTCGGACTGTGCCGTTTGGAGCTTACATTAGCCATATGATCACATCTCTTTTCTTCAAATGTAAGACAATAATATTGTAAACGTTACCAACCCCCTATCTTTATTACTTGCCTCCCCCCGTCTCGGGTGCCATATCTTGGGCAGACAAACACACTGATATTTCACCAGTAATGCCAGGTGAAAAGGTTGATTGTGGATTATTAACCTTTAGAAAACCATGAGCTCAAGGAAAACATTTTTCACAGAGCGTTGAATGTACTGTCCGTATCCTTCATCTAAAATGTCTGCACTTTTTTTCAGGGCAGATAAACTGTCAATTGAATTATGAGACACAGACCTTGGGGTTAATTTAGAGAAAAATGCACCTGCACAGATGCAAAATATATATCCAGCTTCTCTGTTGACTTGAATTGTTTCTTTAAGGAAGAACCTTCTTACTATGATGTGAGCTTCAGTTTTGTCCACAGCACAGGGAACTCTTTTTCAGATTTGCAAGGAACTGTGCTTGGCTGATGGAAATGCCTCTAGAATGACCATAGCTATTACAGCTAGATTGAATAACTTAGTGAATGATTTAGTAGTTCAAATGAATATTAACACCTGAGACAGAAAACCCTACTTGTTGTGATTGAGCCTCCAGCTGCTACTGCTAGTAGTGATTCAGAAGACTCTGATGGCTCAGCATCTGGGGAGAGCATGGAACTGGGTGGGGCTGTTTGTAGCAGGAGTACTGGTGTTTGCAGAAAAAGGTTTACTCGTGAGTCAAGTGAGTCAAGTGAAGAGGATCACTTGCAACTCAAGAGAGTCAAGCAAATAATTACAGCACCTACAGACTCTGAGACATTTGAGGGATTCTCTGGGAATGATGGGAGTCAGAGTACAGAGGACATTTCTACTGAAATGGATTGGACTCAAGTAAGAGAAATTCAGAGGGCTTGTGAGGAGCCCACAAGTTCAGACACCTGGGTAGGATTCACTGATGATCAGGATTGGCCCTCAGAGTCCCCAGACAATGGGTGGGATGTTCTAAGTCTTAACCACAGGTGGAAATCTTGGAGGGTCAGTCAAAGGGCAGCAGCTGCTGGGAGAGTAACACCTGAGGATGATGACAGGGGGTCGACCTCATCAAGTGGATCTGACTTGAAGTGAGCTTAAAAGGTGGGCATTTTGGGACTAACCTCTGTGGCTAGCAAGGAGTTGCCTTTGGATCCCAGGACTCTTGCATCTTGCAGCCTTGTTTCCAGACTGATTCTGCTGCTTCCTGTAGTGAGGTTTGAACTCCACTGGATTGCTCCCCAGTTGGACTGTGGGTTGTTTCTTCGCTTCTACGTCTCTCTCCTCTCCTTGGCCTTGGCCTGGCTCCTGGATTACGTCTCTCCTATGCCCCTTTGGATACCTTCTTGGACAACCCTTTGACGACTTCAATGCTGATGACCTTGGATTGATTCTGACGATGACATCTTCTCTGCTGCCCTCAGCGTGCCTTTCCCTGTTTGTTTTGTGAGCGTTTTCACTGACCATTAAATGCTTTTGTTTTGCAAATACTTATCTCCAGAGACTCTGTGAATATTAAAACAAACTATTTACACTTCAATTGGGTTTGGCTCGCTAAACTGGCGTCTGCTGCGACACTACTCGTGCCTACCCCCCTACCCACCAATATATAGATAATATATTAGATAAGTATCAGCTTCTTGTCTTTTCTTGACAGCTTCCTGATATGACTGCTCAACTTTCCATAATAGTGAGGTCTGGCCTTTATTGTATCAGTGATTGATTATTGGCAATGATTATTACAACATGCACAGTAACAGAGAAGACTGCTATATATCCCTTCCCAGAGAAGAAACATACATACTGAAAACGGCATCTTTCTAACACAGCCAACCATAGACAAACTTTGAAATCAAAGGCACTTATTTCCAAATACCATATATTCCAGCGTACTAGACGGCTTATTAAGCCTGGAAAATAATATGAAAAGTTGGGGGTCGTCTAGTCTGCCAGGTATAAATTAAAATAATAAGTTAAAGAAAAAAATAAAATTGCCCTTAGTGGCACAGCTTGAGGAGGGAGGAGGCGGAGGGAGGCACTTCCTTGGGTCTCCGGACGCCAACTCCTAGCAGCACTGGGGGATGGCGTGCCTTGGATGTGATCCCAGAAGCAGGCTGGGAGCAGAAGGAGTCACGGAACTACTGCTCCCAGCATGCCTCTGGGAGCACATCCAAGACACACCGTCCCCCAGTGCTGCTAGGAGTTGGTGTCCCGAAGCACTTCCTTGGGCTTAGGCAAGCCAAGTGGTCGGCGAAGAAGGTAAGCGGCGAGGGCGAGGAGGTCCTTGAACGGCAAGCTGCGGGGGCCACGGGACCATATTCTTGGAAGAGGGGGGTAGTCTTAAACACTGAGCATATCCCTAACTCTGTATTTTATCTTGAAAAGTTGGGGGGTCGTCTTATACCCCCAGTCGCCTTGTATTCAATATACAATAAATGGTTTTAGAACTCAGGTGCTGGCTTATCCCAGTGTGCAAATCTCATAGTCTGTCCCACCGCGATCTGGCCACAGTGGTCCAAGCTACGGTCTTCTCAAGGTTAGACTACTGTAACGCTCTTTACATTGGCCTTCCTCTGTTGGTAATCTGGAAACTTAAGCTGGTGCAGAATGCTGCAGCTCGGTTGCTCAGGGGTGTCCCGTTGAGCTGCCATATCACACCCATCCTGCATGAACTGCATGAACTGGCTCCCTGTGGAATGACGGATTACCTTCAAAGTGCTGGTTTTGACCTTCAAGGCGTTGAATGGTCTGGGGCCAGTGTACCTAAGGGACCGCCTTATCCCATACTGTCCCAACAGATCCCTACGCTCAGAGATGCAAAATCTCCTCATGGTTCCAAGTTCCAGGGTTTACCATCTGACCGCAACAAGGAGAAGGGCTTTCTCGATCATAGCTCCAATCCTCTGGAATGTGTTGCCCTTCGAAGTCCTGGCCCTTTAGCTTTTCGGAAGGCCTGCAAGACCCTACTGTTCCAACAGGCCTTTGGGTCTTAAATTGTTCGGCTTCTCCTGATACTATGTGTATTTTATTGCTATTGTTCTTAATCCTGTATATGGTTTTAAAATGTCTGTTTTAATCCCTGTTTTATCTTCTAAGTCGCCCCGAGCCAACTGGGATTCACGACGAATAAATTTTTATTTATTTATTTACTTTGCTTCTAGACCGCCTCTCTCAGCCCGAAGGCAACTCGAGGCGGTGTACAAATGGCAAGAACTGCCCAAGACAAACATATCAACAATTGTCAATACAATTCCATCATATACAAATTAGCACTTAATTTTAAAAACACAATATCAGCGTCTCATTATTAAATCGGTATCCAATTGCATCGTCGTCATTCCTTAGGTCTCAATTTGGTAATCATACTACATCTGCAAATGCCCAGTCAAATAGCCAGGCCTTGACCTTCTTGCGAAATGTCAGGAGGAAGGGGGCTGATCCGATGTCATAAGGAAGGTCGTTCCAAAGCTGAGGAGCCACCACTGAAAAGGCCCTGTCTCTCGTCCCCACCAATCGCGCCTGTAAAGCAGGCGGGACCAAGAGCAGGGCCTCTCTGGATGATCTTAAGCATCTTGAAGGCTCGTAGGGGGAGATGCATTCAGACGTGTAATTTGGACCAGAACCGTTTAGGGCTTTAAAGGCTAAAGGCAGCACTTTGAATTGTGCCTGGTAGCAAACTGGTAGCCAGAGGAGCTGGCGCAACAGAGGTGTTGTGCGCTCCATGAGTACCGCTCCTGTTATCAACCTGGCTGCTGTCCGTTGGACCAGTTGAAGCTTCCGAACAGTCTTCAAAGGCAGTCCCACATAGAGGGCGTTGACAGTAATCTATATGGGATGTAACCAGAGCATGGACTACCGTGGCCAAGTCAGATTTGAATAAATAAATAGTGTCAGCTTTCAAAGTAATTGGATTTGGCGTGGTTTGGGGGGCTTGAGCTATCCTAATAGCTGTAGAACAGGGAGGATGGAAACATTTAATAGACCTCCCTACCAGGTTTTTGGTAGTGGCAGATAACCAGCCCTGGGCAGGGCCTCTCCAAAAATGAGGACTCAGTTCAAGAGCTCCATTTGCAAGTTCCTTTGAGTTCTCCTACCCAGAGCTTTTGATCCCTGTTTATATATATATATATGTGTGTATATATATATATATATATATATATATATATATATATCCAGCGATGGGAAGTCACTGTGAAAATGCTGAGCATTGTTCTCTGAGCACTCTTCAGTCTTCCATAAAAGGATATGTAAATGTACAGATAAAGTGTGCAGTATGTAACTGAATTTCATTAGCAATCCCAGGAAAACTTCAGAGTGGATGAAGTTCCTAGACCGCACTGTGATGAACAGTACACTTCAGTGGCCCTTTCAATACTGGTTCACTGTACTAGTACGCAGAGCATGTGTGCCATGCTCAGAAGTGTGAAATTAGTCAATTGTTGGTTCAGGTGGAATAATGTGAACTTTAAATGAATTTGCACAACCGTCTTCTTGCCCTGGGTATAATTTGGAAATTCCAGTAGAGGTTGCAGTCACTTTAAATATCACCCTGGTGTGTAAACCTGGCGGAACTAAAAGGAAGGGGCTCGCAGGGTATATGTCATTTTTCCACAGATGTAGAAAATCCGATCCAAATTCCACAAGCCCTTTCCCAGTTGAGTTCCTACCATTAAAGTCACCATTAAGCTTGTGCACTGATCTATTTTCAAAAAAAAGTATTTGGCTGGTTTGGTTGCTTCGGATGCCCGTAACTACATAGGCTCCACTGCCAACATTGTTTTGGCCACAACAGAACAGTGTCTGTCGAAAACCTGAATGCTTTCAGTTTCTTTCGGTTATGAAGAGGGAGGCAGCCGCTCAAAGGTCCCAAAAAAGGGTGATTTCTTCAGCCCTTGCCTTAAACCTGGGAACCCCCCCCCCCCTCCCAATTGCCACCAGTGGGCCGAATTGAAAATGAATCTTTGACTTTCCAGATCAAAAACAGATTCTGTCCCACCAAATTTGGGAGGCTCCCAAAAAACTGATCAAGTCCCCCACCGAATCTGGGACACCAAAATGGATCAAGATTTACCTGGATTGCACAAGCCTTGTCACAATGTTAAAATATATTGTGTCTACCCTAGAACTACAGTAATGTTCCTCTAGACCAGTGTTTTTCAACCTTTTTTGAGCCGCTGCCCATTTTTTACATTTACAAAATCCTGGAGCACACCACCAACCAAAATGACACAAAACGACACTCTAACACAGTAATACACATAGTTAAGATGTTTTTTAAATGTATTTATACACTCAGTGTGAAACCTGGGCCTGTTTCGATGAACTCAACATAGATATCCTGGCAGGAATGGCAGAAAGACACAAACTATAAGAGTTTGGTGGGCATTGACCTTGAGTTTTGGAGTTGTAGTTCACCTATATCCAGAGAGCACTGTGGACTCAAACAATGTTGGACCAGGACCAAACTTGGCATGAATACTCAATATGCCCAAATATGAAAGCAGATGGAGTTCAGGGGAAATAGACCTTGACATTTGGGAGTTGTAGTTGGTGGGATTGATAGTTCCCCTACAATCAAAGAGCATTCTGAACCCCACCAATGATAGAACTGGGCCAAACTTCCCACACTGAACCCCTTGGGGAAAGGAGGCAAGATGGGGTCTCTACTTGTTTGGGCCTTTAAAGGGTAGGCTTAGGGCTTTATACCAGCAACTGCACGGAGGTCCAGGAGAGACCAAGTAGACAACCCCAGGGTGGGGGGATAAGGGGGTGATTTGTGGAAAGGAAACTTTTGAGGATGAGCCCCTCCCACCCAGGAAAAAACAACAACCCAGCCCCAAAACTGCAAAGAGGCCTGTTAACAGTGACAAGTCCTAGCAGACATACACAAGATGTAATCCTACACTTTCAATATAAATAGGCCAAGCTTTGCGCAGGCCGCGACACCCAGCATCCTAAAAGCGGAAAATGGATGTGGGACATACACCAAATGTTTCCTTTTAACTTTTTTAATGACTCTCCAAGATGCCCTGAACCTCCTAAGCACTGATGCAGATAAAAGAAAGCGCACAAAAGCAGGGTTTTTGGCACCATCACTCCTCACCCTCCTGCCTCTTTTATTTTTGCCCTCTTCAACCCCGTTTCCCTGCGATGCTGGTGCCCACCGTGTAATTTAAATATCTGTTTAATTTCATAAATATGAGGAATGATTGTAAGGGGTTCCCATGGGAATTGCTGTTGCCCTTCCATTTCACCACCTGTGTGACTGTTGCTCCATTTGTTACCTCTCTCATCAGCTGTTTTGGGATTATAGGGTCGTGGCGTAGAGCATGCAGAGAAATGGACCCAGGCCCGGATTACCCATAAGGCCACCCTAGGCCATGGCCTAGGGGCGCAAGCCAAGGGGGGCGCAGTTCACACGGACCAAAAAAAATGTTGAAACAAAACCACAACGCGCGGCATGGTGATGACTCTCTCTCGAGGGAGGGCGGGGAGAGAGCGCTGTGAGGGGGCGGGAAAGGAGGGAATGGCGCCCCCCATCGCCATTGCCCCCTTCCCCTTGTCAAAAAAGGAGGGTGCGAAGAGGAGGAAAGCCCCCGGGGCCGCTGCCCGGCATGCGAGGCACCCAGGAACATGGCGGAGGAGGCAGAGGTGCTTGCGCCCTCCTGCTGCACATGCCCGGCAGCGGTCCTGGGGGGCCAGGCTTCCCGCCTCCTCCTCCTTGCGCCCTCCTTCCTTGACTCAAGGAAGGAGGGTGTGCCGCGAGGAGGAAGAGGTGGGGGGGTGCGGTTGAGGTTGGTTTGGGGGCATAATTCCAAAGTGTGGTCTAGGGCGCTAATAGGGGTTAATCCGACCCTGAATGGACCCATGATTATCACAGGTTTTTTACATTGCAGAAATTAGGCTGTACCTACAAACCCTTTAGGCTGATGGAAACAGTATCTGAAGTGCGACATGTGAAATGTCCAGGGTGTCATGCTGAATAGATGGCATAGCCGCCTGTTATATATTTTCAGCAATGTAGAGAGGATCGCAATGATGCAGAGTTGTGAATGCAACCCATTCTTAAGCTGGTAATACATTTGAAAATCTAAATTTCCATTTTCTATGGCTATTGGGCCTCACCTTGAATATGAACATGTATCACGGGGGGTCGGGAGCAGGTGAGGGTTTTGCCCTCCTTTCTGCTAGAGATCCCTGTGTACAACTAGTGGGCCACTGTGTGACACAGAATGCTGGACTAGATGGGCTGAGGCCCGCTTCAGCATGGCTCCTCTTATGTTCTTATGTTCTTAACACATGTCTCAAAGTAAGAATTCGTTTTCCTTCAGGACATTATTGATAAACCTACATGAACAACCTTGAGCTCCTCCTCTGGGGGTGAGGGCGGCATTTAACTGGAATAGGTAGCTGTTTGCATAATGTTTAGCACTTCTTCTATCACACTTCACAATTTCAATATGCTGCAGACACATTAAAGTCATAAGGCTTTTGCAAGCTAGCAAGTCTGTTTATAGATCAGGCGTCGCTAGGTTGGGATGCCCGCAAGAGGGTAAAAGAATATTTTCTTTTCATGCGCAATGTTGCCCTGTCCCCAAGAGATAGCATAGACTTGGACATTAGCTGGAAGGAAATATAATTTGTTCCTGTGGTCCTTGTTGCTCTCATTTGAGACGGATGTTTATTACTGTACTGTCCACACTCGGTTGAATTAAAAACATGTAAGCAACCAAGCAACAAGTAACAAACTCTTCCCACAGAAATGTGTCACCCATAAAACCTCTTTGCTTTGCATTGCTTCAGCCAGTAATGATCAAGCATGGATCCCTTTCACACTACTTTTCTCCAATGGAAATTTTCCTTTTCTCAGCTATCTTTATTTTATTTATTTATTTATTTATTATTTTGATTTATATACCACCTTTCCCAAAAAGGCTCAGGGTGGTTCACAACAATGAATACACAACACAACATAGTTAAACACAGAATAAAAACAGATTAGGACCAGAATGGAAAGCACAGCCTTAGAGATTAAACGCCTGGCGGAAGAGGGTGGTCTTACGGGCCCCCCTGAAGGCCTGTCACTCCGTTATTGCTCGTGCCTCCTCTGGGAGGGCGTTCCACAGGGTAGGCGCTACTACAGAAAAGGTGCGCTGCCCAGTTGATGACAATCGTCAAATCTTGAGTGATGGAACCTCCAATAGGTTTTGGTCCATGGACCGTCGTGGTCTCTGGGGAACGTGCAGGGAGAGGCGGTCCTTCAGGTACACTGGTCCCAGGCCATGCAAGGCCTTAAAGGTTAACACCAGCACTTTGAAGGCAATCCGGTACTCGATGGGAAGCCAGTGCAAACGCTGGAGGACTGGTGTGATGTGGCATGTTAGTGTCACTCCAGCCAGCAGTCAAGCCACAGCATTTTTGCTCCATCTTCAGTTTCCGGATTACTGACAAAGGAAGGCCAATGTAAAGGGCGTTACAGTAGTCCAGTCTCGAGATGACCGTGGCCTGGATTACTGCGGCTAGGTCGTCACCGGAAAGGTATGGCGCCAGCCACCTTGCCTGGCTCGGTTGGAAAAACGCTGCTCTGCTCATGGTGGAGACCTGAGCCTCCATTGTCAGCAGAGGGTCCAGTTGGACCCCCAGGCTTTTAACCAGCAGCGATGGACTAACCACCTCACCGTCCATTATTGGCAGCCGGAGCTTGCCCCTCCCCGGGACGACCCAGCCAGAGGACCTCCGTCTTTGATGGGCTCACCTTCAACCTGCTGGCCCGTAGCCACCTAGTCACGGCTTCCAAGCACTGATGGAAATAATCGGGTACAGAGTCCGGCCGGGTACAGAGTCCGACTTAGAGCACAACTCGTGTCATTCACCACCATTGACCACTGTGGCTGAAACTAATGTAGACTATAGTTCAGAATATATGGAGGATGCTGGATTTGGGATGGCTTTGCTAGCATATTTGGAAAATGTGTGTGTTCAGACAGGCTCGTAGCCAGGATTTTGATTCGGGGGGGGGGGCTGAGCTTGATTGGGGGGGGGGGACTGAGTCTGAGTGAGAGAGGGTCTACCCTGGCAAACCTTTTGTATCATTATCCCAATAATACCCCCATGCATATGTGATATATTGAGCATTATATGAATAAACATAACAGTCTAAATAATGTACCAGTAAGGCCTTCTCGTGGAGCACCCTGAGAATGGGGGGGGCGCTGAAGCCCCTCAAGCCCCCTCCCCCCACTATGACCCTGCCCCCATGCATATGTGATATATTGAGCATTATATGAATAAACATAACAGTCTAAATAATGTACCAGTAAGGGCTCCTCGTGGACCACCCTGAGAATGGGGGGGCTGAAGCCCCTCAAGCCGCCTCCCCTCACTATGACCCTGCCCCCATACATATGTGATATATTGAGCATTATATGAATAAACATAACAGTCTAAATAATGTACCAGTAAGGCCTCCTCGTGGAGCACCCTGAGAATTGGGGGGCTGAAGCCCCTCAACGCCTCCCCACTATGACCCGGCCCCCATGCATATGTGATATATTGAGCATTATATGAATAAACATAACAGTCTAAATAATGTACCAGTAAGGCCTCCTCGTGGACCACCCTGAGAATTGGGGGGGGGGGCGCTGAAGCCCCTCAAGCCGCCTCCCCCCACTATGACCCTGCCCCCATGCATATGTGATATATTGAGCATTATATGAATAAACATAACAGTCTAAATAATGTACCAGTAAGGCCTCCTCGTGGAGCACCCTGAGAATTGGGGGGCTGAAGCCCCTCAAGCCGCCTCCCCCCACTATGACCCTGCCCCCATGCATATGTGATATATTGAGCATTATATGAATAAACATAACAGTCTAAATAATGTACCAGTAAGGCCTTCTCGTGGACCACCCTGAGAATTGGGGGGGGGGGGCTGAAGCTGCTCAAGCCCCCTCCCCTGGCTATGACCCTGCCCCCATGCATATGTGATATATTGAGCATTATATGAATAAACATAACAGTCTAAATAATGTACCAGTAAGGCCTTCTCGTGGACCACCCGGAGAATGGGGGGGGGGGTTGAGCTGCTCAAGCCGGGGGGGGGCCCATGGCTAAGGGCCTGGGTTCAGAGGAATAGTCAAATGAAATAATTAAAGATTTTCTGAACCGCAAACATTTCTCAATGATGACCACTCTTGTCTCTCAAAGGTTCAGTGCTCCAGTTTTGCCTCTTTCCAGTTATATTCCATACTTTACTGTGTGTCTGGATAGAAATGGTCTCCCTGTTCATCATTTCCTAATGTAGATGTGCAAAGGAATGACCTACAAAAATCTAGACAACAGGCGCCACTGGGTAAAGAAGTTTGATAGTTCCAGACACGGCGCTTTTGTAGGACGCATCATTTTTTATTTTTTTATTTATTTATTATTTATTATTTGGACTTGTAGGCCACCACTCCCCGAGGGCTCGGAGCGATTTACAAACATATAAAAGCATCACAGGAGTAAAAACAACATATTAAACTAGACGAATAAAATTTTTTCCAGCTTAGCAATCAAAGGCTAGCCGGGTAGAGGGTAATAAGATTACGGCAGTTTCTTCAATATATGACAAATCTGCCTCATTGTTTTTGGAACTAAGAGAAGAACCTGACTGCTTACAACTCATGTATTTAAGAATAAACCCTTTGAGTTAAGCAGAGTGTCCGGTTTGGTCCTTGGGAGCCCCAAAGCCTCTAAAGGAAGGCAAGAAGCAATCCCCTGGGAAGAGAAACATCACGTCCTTGCTGCTGACCTTTGCAGCCCAAAAGACAGTTGCATCTGTCAAGTAGGAGATAAAGGTGCCACATTAAGTGGGGAGGCAAATTTTGACTGAATTATGAGGCCATTAAAGAACTCCAGGAACGCTGAGGAATACGGAAGGAACAACAAGGGTGTGATGAGGTGGTTATTTATGTGCTAATACATGTGCTATATGTTAATCACATGTTTGTCTATGTGTTTTAAAAGGGCAGTCTTTAAAAGCTACAGAGAGTAGGCAGTGGAATGTTCGCAGTAGCAATCTTTAAGCAGAGGCTGTTGCCATGACAACTGAAAGCCACTCTAGCTTTAGAATGTTCGCAGTTTGAAATGACAGTTGGGATTTGACAGTTGGGATTTGACAGTTGGGGAGCAGCCAGCTGTCGGTTAGAGAGCTGCAAGTGTGCAGTTCAGTTCTGTGTGTGGGTTTAAGGAAACCCAAGTGTGTGGGACAGGTTTTAGTCCTAGTTAGGGTTGAGAGTAACCCAGTAGAAAGCAGTTAAGTAGAGGAACTGCTGGTAACTGTGTAACAGTGTCAGGGGAAGTTATACCCCAGTGTTAAACTGTTTGAAACTTCAAGTCTGTACCTCTTCGTAGCCTCTTTGAAATCGCCTAAGCTTTGTGCCCATTTGTGTAGTAAACTGTTAAACACTTTCAACATATCATCTGTGGAAGTCGTTTATTATCAAAGCCCTCACATCGGTAGCCAGAGAGTAAATATGGTGGCAGCGTAATCTCACAGTGGGACGCACGCTTTAGGCTGCGTCTCCACAAAGTGGTCAGTGGTCAGTTTAAAATCTACAAGGGGTTTCGACGCTAGCCTTAAGCGGCGTTTCAAACCTTTACAAAGGGACGCTGGGAATGCTGAGAGATGAGGGGTGCGTCAGCTCCCCCTGGTGGCCAGAGTTTGCCTCTGTTCGTCTATGTGTGTGTGTTGTGGAAAACGGCAGGGATTGTCTGCTAAGTATGTGTACCTGTAATCCACTCTGAGTCCCCTTCGGGGTGAGAAGAGCGGAATATAAATAAAGTGTATTATTATTATTATTGTCCCTTTTGAAGCCATATAGCCTGGGTGCGACTGCACATACTCCTTCTCCCAAATTTGAACCTGGAGTTTTGCTGGTGTCACAACAACACTGGTAGTAATTTCTTGCTCCTAGGAACATAAGAAGCTGCCTCATAGCAGCTCAATCCATTAGTCCTTCCAACAGCAGCTCTCCAGGAACTCGGGGTCTTCCCCATTACCGTTTACTTAACCTTTTGTTTGTTTGCTTTCTAATTTGATGCTGCCTGCTATTGAAAAGGGGACCTCCTGCCTTTTAGCTTGTGATCTCTTAACACTGAGCATTATCTCTGCTCTTTTTCACCCAAGGAAGTGTTTTCTGCTGCCAAAGTGGCGTGGTGCCTCCTGTTTTGATTCAGACAAAAAAAGGTATTTCTCCACTCTATTTCAAATGAAGGAAATGAAGTATTTTTCTCCACACTTCTGCGGGTAACCTTGAAGCATTCTTCATAGCGGTAACAGAAGACGGGCAGAAGAATGTCAGTTTTCACCTCATAATGTTATAGAAGATGTGATAACAAATTAGCCCAGTGTTTCTCAACCAGTGTGCCGTGGCACACCAGTGTGCCGTGAGCGATCATCAGGTGTGCCGTGGGAAATTGGAAGCTCCAATACCCTTTCTTCCCCCGAACTTGGGCAAACTTGGACCTTCCAGGTGTTTTGGACTCCAACTCCCACCATTCCTAGCAGCCTCGGGCCCTTTTCCTTTCCCCCCTCAGCCACTTAAGCAGGAAAGGGCCTCAGGCTGTTAGGAATGGTGGGAGTTGAAGTTCAAAGCACCCAGAGGGCCAAAGTTTTCCCATGCCTGTTTTAGGTGAGCCTCCTTCCAACATTGTGATTCTGGATAGAAAACAAACAACAACATAACATAACATTGTTTGAGTCCACAGTGCTCTCTGGGTGTAGGTGAACTACAACTTCAAAACTCAAGGTCAATTTCCAAGCAAACCCTTTCAGTACTTTCTGTTGGTAATGAGAGTTCAATATGCCAAGTTTGGTTCAATTCCATTGTTGCAAGAGTTCAGGATGCTCTTTGATTGTGTGTTAACTATAAATCCCAGAAACTGTAACTCCCAAATGTCAAGGTGTATTTTCCCCAAACTCCATCTGTGTTCACATTTGGGCATATTGAGTATTCATGCCAAGTTTGGTCCTGATCCAACATTGTTTGAGTCCACAGTGCTTTCTGGATATAGGTGAACTACAACTCCAAAACCCAAGGTCAATGCCCACCAAACTCTTATAGTATTTTCTCTTGGTTATGGGAGTTCTGTGTGGGAAGTTTGTGCCTTTCTGCCATTCCTGCCAGGATATCTATGTTGTGTTTATCGAAACAGGCCCAGGTTTCACACTGAGTGCATAAATACATTTAAAAACATATTAACTATATGTATTACTGTGTTAGAGTGTCATTTTGTGTCATTTTGGTTGGTGGTGTGCCCCAGGATTTTGTAAATGTAAAAAATGTGCCACGGCTCAAAAAAGGTTGAAAAACACTGCATTAGCCTATAGAAGGCAACCGAGGGTGAGACCGCCTTTTAATATAAAATTGGTTATAATTCTACCTATAACATTGTCTGAGCCAGAGCAAAAATTTAAAATGCAAAGCAGGAGAGCCGTCCTTAATGACAGTGACATTTCTTGACAGAGCCATTCTCTGCATATCGGCTGTGCTAATTGTGCCGAAGCAGGCAGCAGCGGTTTTAACCCATTCGCCAGGCAATGCTTCCCTTTTCTTATGTCAGTGAGCCAAAGTCTCATTGAGACGTCAGTCTTGCCTAGTCTTGCAGTATATTTTAAGGGCATAATTTAATTGAATGTGATGAAAGCAAGTGCGGCTGTGTATCTTCCTCTCTTGTGAAACTCCAAGAAAAGGCCCAGGAAGAGCAAGAGGCAGGATTGCGTGCCAGGATAATGTATACAGGATTTGGTAGTCAAATGGACATGCAGGTATTCAGAAAAGAAGTATCTGTGAATCCTAGAGAATAGATGCTGCACTAGGGATACTGTTAGACTATTCCAATCACCTCATCACATGCGCCACTGGAATAGTGGTATCTTGCTGCATCCCGGGGGCTCTTGTGCAGAGAGAATGAGAACCTGTCACCTCGCACCTCTGTCCGTTATGGCTTCCTCCCTGCCTCATCAGACGGGGGAAGCCTAGTTATGGCAACTTGGTCCATCTTTTCTAATGGAAAGATGGGGAGCCTACCGTTGTCCACTGCTGTCATTTTTATTGTGCTAAAGGGTAGAGCAAGGTTCAGTACAAACTAAAAAGCACTCTGCAGCAAGCATAAATATCAAATAACACTGGTATATTTAAAGGAAAATGGAACAGACTTAAATACAGTCGTGCATACAGCTCACAATGATATATCTTACTGTGCTCCAACAATGATAGGTCCCGCAATTGACGGATAAACCATTGAAACACCCCTCACCATAGCCTACAAACGTACGCAAAACCTAGCTGACATTCCAATGCATTCAAAACATATGCCTCAAACCAGAAGCAATTTTACTCCGGGCATGAGGATTTGCGGGCATTGCTCCGTCTGTGAAAACATAAACACGGACCGGGACATCTTCAGTCCCTCCAAGCAGAAATTCTTTCACATTAAATCCTTCTCCACCTGCGCCTCAACCCATGTAACGTACGCTATGACGTGTGGCTGCCTGAGGGTCTATGTGGGCATGACGTCTAGACAAGTTAGTCAGAGATTTATAGAGCACCGAAGTCGGATTCGATCGGGGGATGAAGACATCCCATTTTATGCGCATTGCAAACAATTGGGCCACAAATTGAGGCTTCAAGTCTTGAAGAAACTAGAACCCACACCTCATATGAATATTAATTATGCTTTGCATCAAATGGAAAGTAAATGGTTGATCTTACTCAATTCAGAAACGCTGAGAGGGTTAAACGAACCCGTCTCCCTCAGCTCCCTTCTAACGTAATAACACCTGTTTGAGTACTTATTAAGGTTAATAGTCTAGCCTATGTAAAGACTCCCTTTTGCACTATGATTTACCTTTATGGTCACCTTGCTACCTCTTTGCAAGGTTATGTTCCTACGTAATCCTACACCGGTATGTATATATGGTATATATTGTCATTAAGGTTATTTTCACTGTATCAGCTTTTAATCCGATGTATACGATGTTATTATTTCAAATAGGACTCCAAATGTAATGAATGCCGAAACCTTGAAAAAGCTCCCGTTAGGAGTGAAACGGAACTCTGCTTACCAACTTACCTGTGTATAAACATCCCATCGGTTTCAACTACATGTTTGTATCACCAAGCCCTTGATGTCCTATTGCTGGATTTATCTATGGACTATTATGGAACTATATTGATTGGCATTTGCCTGTTTATGGACTGCTTTGGCTCCTTTGAATTACTTTGAATTTATCTGACTCCCATACCGCTCTCTGGACTATTGTTCCCATCCTATTTGTGTTTGGATGATATAATACGGATTATCCGTCGATTGCGGGACCTATCGTTTTTGGAGCACAGTAAGATATATCATTGTGAGCTGTATGCACGACTGTATTTAAGTCTGTTTCATTTTCCTTTAAATATACCAATGTTATTTGATAGTTATGCTTGCTGCAGAGTGCTTTTTAGTCATTTTTATTGTGGTCAGGCTCGTAGCCAGGATTTTGATTCGGGGGGCTGAGTTTGATTCAGGGGGGGGGGGTGAGTCTGAGTGAGAGAGGGTCTATCCTAGCAAACTTTTTGTATCGTTATCCCAATATCCCCATGCATATAGGATATATTGAGCATGATGATCAGATCATGATATGAATAATAAATAATAATAATACTGTTTATTTATATTCCGCTCTTCTCACCTCAAAGGGGACTCAGTGCAGATTACATTACACATACGACAGACAGTCCCTGTCGGAAGACATACAAATTACAATACACAGTACACAGTGAAATTTTAGAAGGATTTCTTCTTCCTGGCTGCGTCACAGGGTGTGCGTCACAGGATGTGATTGCTCCATTACGTCATTGTTGTTATGTCATTGCGTCGTTACATCACAAGGGGATGCTGTTGTTCCATCCTCATGGTGGGAAGCTTCTGTTTCCGCATTCCACCTTCCCGACAGCCGAACTTTCCAGGCGTTGTAAAGTCCTTCTGTAAAAATCCTTCCCAGCTTCGCGGTTCCTGGTTTTATCTAATCACAGCTGGGCTGTTTTCGAACTGCTGGGTGAGTAGTGGACAGGGCTCACAGCTGGTTGTCCAAGCCAGCTCGGGAATCAAACTTGGCCCAGGTCTCCAGCGTCAGGAAAACCACCTTTTTCCATCTGCGGCAAGCCAGCTCGGGAATCAAACTTGCAACCTTCAGATTGCAACCACAGCTGTGTTACCACTGTGCTATCTCTCCGGCCCCATAAATAAACATAACAGTTTAAATAATGTACCAGTAAGACCTTCTCACGGACCACCGTGAGAATTTCGGGGAGGGGGGCTGAAGCCCCTCAACCCCCCATTATCGTTTACTTAACGTTTTGTTTGTTTCATTTTGTGTCATTTCGGTTGGTGGTGTGCCCCCGGATTTTGTAAATGTAAAAAATGTGCCGCGGCTCAAAATAGGTTGAAAAACACTGACATAGAATATGAATTGCTGTGATGCTGGCAACCATTGTGCCTGGCCAGGAGTGTGAGAGAAACAGAGCACAATGTTTTCAGCATCTTTCCTGTCATCACAAACATCAACAACTTGCAACCTTGATATAAAAGAAATACAGTTTAATTGCATAAACTAACATGTCATTCATAGTCAAGAGACATCGAGTCATCATTTTCACACAAGTTGTCAGTTCAGTTTAGCCTGTGTTGAACTTACGATAGACTGTAGGAAAAGGTCCTCGTAAATGTTAACCCAAGATTTGGAACACAGCTTTTTTGGCAGTAATTTCACTACAATGATTAGGACAACAATGGATTGGAAAGTAACCAAAGTTCCCAGAGGCAAAAAGCCATCTTGAATCCAGTGAACTTTAGACCATAAAAACGTTTTGTATGTAAGATTAATATTTAGTAAACTCAATATTGCTTACATGACTGAACAACAGATGGAGCTTCAACAGTCAGATGTACACATCAAAAAGATTACATAAAACTCATGGCAATTTCTATCCAAACTGTTTCGTTTCATTTTTATGTTGAAGGTGACTAAAAATATAATTTTCAGACTGCAAAAAAAGAACTCTTCATTTTATAAGGCAAGTCATGGCAAAATGGGGAAAGAAATAATGCCTATAGATTTTTCCAATTTCATTTTAGGTTTTAACTTTTTAGAACAGCATGACCTTTCAGAGAAGAGCTGTGGTATACAACCAGATATAATTATGCAAGGCAATAGTTTCAGTTGTTAGACTGGATAGCCTCTTATCTGAGATTTGCCAGTGCATAAAAACAGCAGAGATTTGGAAGTGTTTTTTGGTGCCCAAAATATATATATACTCTCCCATAAAATACCTTGTTTTATATTATGCACTCAAGAGACAAAAATGAAGTAGACTTGGATAAAAATAACATTTACTCACAACCTTCATGTGTTCAGCATACACAAGTACAAAACTTATCAGTCCATCTTCAGATATGTTTGAGATAATCCTCCGTGCCACCGGTCAGAACATTTCATACAGTAAAACAGCAAACAAGTGTGTGGTCTGAGATCTGAAGTAGTCTGTAATCTGTCTGAAATTGTCTGAAGTGATCATGTGGTCTGCAGTCCCTTTTATAACTTCTCAGGAACCACAGAGCAAAGGAAGCTACATACCAGAACATACCGTATTTTTCGCACCATAAGACGCAGTTTTTTTCCTCCCAAAGTGGGATGAAAAATCAGCTGCGTCTTATGGAGCGAAGATGCAGGCCGGGGGAGGCGCTGGAGCAGAGGGAGGGCGGCGATATGCTTACCCTGTCGCTGCCTCTCCTCTTCTGTGGTCCGTTGCGGCGGCGGAGGGGACGCTGGTTCGCTCGCCCTCTGCCTCCTTTTCCTTCCCCCCACCTTTGCTTTCCTCGAGGAAAGGGCGGAGGGAAGGAAAAGGAGGCGGAGCGGCTCGCGTCGCGTCACAGCTGACGTGGCGCGTTCGCTCTCCCTCTGCCTCCTTTTCCTTCCCCCGCCCTCAAGGAAAGGGCGGAGGGAAGGAAAAGGAGGCGGAGGCGAGGCGGAGCGAACCGCGTCGCATCACAGCTGACGCGACACGGTTCGCTCTCCCTCTGCCTCCTTTTCCTTCCCCAGCCCTCAAGGAAAGGGGCGGAGGGAAGGAAAAGGAGAGGGGAGGCGAGGCGGGAGCGAACCGCGTCGCATCACAGCTGACGCGACACGGTTCGCTCTCCCTCTGCCTCCTTTTCCTTCCCCCCAGCCCTCAAGGAAAGGGCGGAGGGAAGGAAAAGGAGGCGCGGAGGCGGAGCGAACCGCGTCGCGTCACAGCTGGCGCGACGCGGTTCACTCTCCCTCTGCCTCCTTTTCCTTCCCCCGCCCTCAAGGAAAGGGCGGAGGGAAGGAAAAGGAGGCGGCGGAGCGAACCGCGTCGCGTCACAACTGACGCGACAGCGGTTGCCGCTTCTCTGCCTCCCTTCCTTCCCCTCCCTCAAGGAAAGGGCGGAGGAAGGAAAAGGAGGCAGAGGGCTTAGGCGGGCGCGTCGCGTCAGAGCTGACGCGACGCGGTTTGCTCCCCTCTGCCTCCTTTCCTTCCCCACCTTTTCTTCCCTCAAGGAAAGGGTGGGGAAGGAAAAGGAGGCAGAGGGCGAGCTGAACCAGCGAGCCCCTGAGAGAAATCGCACCTGCTGATAAGACTGACCTAGATTTTAGAGGGGAGCGAAAATATTTTTTTCCTATTTTCCTCCTCTAAAATCTAGGTGCGTCTTATCAGCAGGTGCGTCTTATGGAGCGAAAAATACGGTATATACAAACAGTAAGCAAAAGGAGTATAGATAATGTATTTATTTCCAGCATTTTACCCCGCTCTTCTCAAACCCCCCGGGGGGGGGGGAGGACTCAGAGCAGCTTCCAAAAAGGCACTATTCGATGCCCCCACAGTAAAAACACAGTATAAAACCCCAACATTCAACAATAAAATACATTAAAATACACTTACAGCAACATATCCTGTAAGATAAACAGATTACTCGAGAAGGCTTGAAGAAGGTTTTTATTTCCGGGAATGTGGCGCAGCTGGCTGGGTGTCAGTGTGGTGTCCCAGCCTAGTGGTCAGAGACAGGCACCAGTGGTGCCAGTGGATCAGGGCCAGAATGAGGAGGACGAATGGCCTGAGGGGGACATTTCTGTAAGCGAGGACCTGTCTTGGGATAATGACTGGCTGCATGGTTACCATCCTGAAGAAGGGGTTAATGATGATTCAATGGAAGTTAGTTTTGAAACTGCCAGCGAGAACTCCTCTAACCTTGAATCTCACGGGAACCTTTCTCCCTTGCCAGCTGAGGCCCAGGGATTTAGGGAGGATGAACTTTCCCACCAAGATACCAGTCCACCTGGTCCCGCTAACGAGCTGGTAGGTTTTGATAGAAGAGCTTGTATCAGATCTACGAGGAAGGATTGGAATTTGAGAAGGGGAATTCAGTGGGCTCACAGAAAATAGATTCCTTTAAGAGACTGGTTTAGAGAAGTGTCCCGCAGACCCGAAGCTACGTTTGGATTGAACGTTTCTTTGTTCCAAGTCTCCAAGTTCACGTTGGCTGCAGGAGTGGCCTGCCTGGCTGATCTACATTTCCCGCTTGACCGTCATTTCGGTTTGACTCTAAATTTCATGTTTTGACTGCAGGAGCGGTCTGCCTTGGTCTTCGGATTGCTTTCCTTGGAATTTACTCCACTTTGAGAACTTTATCAGTTTTTACCTTGGGATTTACTTTTTGCCTTCTTCCTTCTTACCTTTTGGACTATTCTATATTCTACATAAAAGTAGTTTGCAGAGATTGCTTGTGTGTGTGATCTAGGGGGGTACGTTCCAGTTCTGAGACGCAACAATAATGCCTATAGATTTTTTCCGATTTCATCTTAGGTTGCAGTGATAATCCTACAGCAATCTAGAAATTTCCGCTCACCATAGAAGTCTTCAGGGGAAAATGGCAAAGGAAATTGAGTTCTGAAAAGGGAGTAAGACATTTCCAACATTCCTCAGAGAAATTTGTCTCATCTATTATATAAAGGGGTTCCCGTCATGTAATGACAGTCCCAAACAGAGAAACCTTACAATGCAGAAACACCAAACTTGCCAACAGAAATAGGCCTCAAGCAAGGTATGTTTGTAGCAAAGAAACTTCCCCCCCAACCTAAAAGGCCCCCAAAACAACGAGTAAAAAACTACATTTCCCAGCATCCTCCGGGGCTGCCAACGACTCTCCCAGCCTCTACATTCTGACAACATGATTGCCTGCCAAGAAGGGCGAATTTGCATAACTCCTGTACTGGCCAGCCAACATGAACATTCCAACCCAAAATAAACTGTCAGAGGAGCTTAAGGCAAAGGGCTGAGGCACAAACACAAACACCCAATTCACTTCCCACAGAAAATTTACACCCCTACAAATCACAGACCACGCCCAAAATTGACAGTAAGGCTTCATTAACTTAATTTCCCTGGCTAGGCCTCACTTAATGGAATGCTGTTTACGCTCTGAATTGACAGTAAGGCTTCATTAACTTGATTCTCCCGACTACGCCTCAGCTCATTGGACATTGTGTATGGCCTGACATTAACTTGCTGATCCTGACTAGGCCTCAGCTCATGGGACATTGTGTATGGCCTGAATTTACAGTAACCTACCTTGGCACATAGAGCCCCTATGACCCACGCTACATTCTACTACAGTTTGGAGGAGGGTGGACCATGAATTATGGCACTTGAAGTACCTCCATGGATAATGGGATTTGTAGTACTTTCAAACCCTTCATTCCCCACAGACCACTATGGCCCAGAACCAAGACCGATAAAGACCAAACTTGGCACACAATGCCCCCCATGACCCACACTCCATCCGAATGCAATTCAGAGGAGGACACACCATGGATAATGGGATTTCAAGTATCTCCACTCACTTCCAAAGTTAACTTCCAAGCATCAACCTCTACATCAACACAGCAGACGGAAAGACAAAAAATGCCAGCAACACCACACACCAACAACTCCCCAGGACTTCAACATCCCACCCACCAGAACAACCCACAACGACACAGCCATGGCCCCAACAACCCCATAACTAACAACAATTCCAACCCTTACATACTCAGACTTTCTCGCATCTCCTAAATAGGGCACAGCAACGCATGCCGGGTACAGCTAGTTTACACATAAAACCATTTTATATGATTCTCAGTATTAGAAAAATCAGACCCTATTTAATGGGAGAGGGTTGTGGCCAAAAACAATGAAACAAAGAAAGATGGGGAAAGGTCCATGAAAGAACTTCTAGCAATAAGACAAAAATATATAAGGAGCCTATATCAGTACTCTGCACACTATAAACCAGTGTTTCCCAACCAGTGTGCCGTGAGCGATCATCAGGTGTGCCGTGGGAAATTGGAACCTCCAATCCCCTTTCTTCCCCTCCTGCCGAACACTTTTTCTTCTCCACTCAGGCTCCCTTCTTCCCAGCCTCGCTCTGCTCGCTTTGCCTCACTTTGCTCTGGGGCGAGTCTGCGCAGTAGCGCCTGCACGGGTCACGTCTTCCCCCCTCCCCTCCTGAACACGCTCACGCTGCCCCCTCAGATCAAAATGGCGGCAGAAGCGGCAGTGTAGAAGAAAAAGTAAGTATTCGGCAGGAGGGGGGAGAAAGGGTGCGAAGAGGGAGGGGGAGGAAGAGGTCTATGTCAAAAACTGGCATGGGCAAACTTGGACCTTCCAGGTGTTTTGGACTCCAACTCCCACCATTCCTAACAGCCTCATGCTCTCCCCCCCCATTCCATTTAAGCAGGAAAGGGCCTCAGGCTGTTAGGAATGGTGGGAGTTGAAGTCCAAAGCACCCCGAGGGCCGAAGTTTTCCCATGCCTGTTTTAGGGACCTTAAAGTGGTGAGCCTCCTTCCAACAATGTGATTCTGGATAGAAAACAAACAACAACATAACATAACATTGTTTGAGTCCACAGTGCTCTCTGGGTGTAGGTAAACTACAACTTCCAAACTCAAGGTCAATTCCCAAGCAAACTCTTTCAGTACTTTCTGTTGGTAATGAGAGTTCAATAGGCCAAGTTGGGTTCAATTCTGTTGTTGCAAGAGTTCAGGATGCTCTTTGATTGTGTGTTTAAATTGTGTGTATAAATCCCAGAAACTGTAACTCCCAAATGTCAAGGTCTATTTCCCCCAAACTCCATCTGTGTTCACATTTGGTCATATTGAGTATTCATGCCAAGTTTGGTCCTGATCCAACATTGTTTGAGTCGACAGTGCTCTCTGGATCTCGGTGAACTACACCTCCAAAACTCAAGGTCAATGCCCACCAAACTCTTACAGTATTTTCTCTTGTTTATGGGAGTTCTGTGTGGGAAGTTTGTGTCTTTCTGCCATTCCTGCCAGGATATCTATGTTGTGTTCATCGAAACAGATACAGTTTTCACACTGAGTGAATAAATACATTAAAAAACATGTTAACTATATGTATTACTGTGTTAGAGTGTCATTTTGTGTTATTTTGGTTGGTGGTGTGCCCCAGGATTTTGTAAATGTAAAAAATGTGCCGCGGCTCAAAAAAGGTTGGGAAACACTGAGCTAGATTTATGGTACCTCAATCAAGTAGAGTTGAATTTTTCAAATGGTCTAGAAAGTCATTATGTATATATAATTTTTGGTATGATTAGAGCTGCAAGGCAAAGGAAGTATCAGAAGGAAGTGGGGAGGAAGAGTTCATTTTTAAGAACTGAATGGGTTTTTAAAACCAGTTTTATTTATCCATATGTGACACTGAAACCTCCAAAATGGGCTCCATCCATTTCCAAAAATGTATAATTTAAATTTCAGTTTAAGGTGGAGTATATTCTCATTGGCTGCCAGGTTGGCAAAGGGGACCATTTCCGCCACTGAATTAATTAGAATGATAATGAGAAATCACATTTCTTATCACCTTTCAATTCACTTAGTAAATTTTAATCTAACACTAATTTTCTGCTTGAAAAATTTACTGCTTCTCATGCAGTATAGTTAGCGAGGAATCATGAATTTAAAGCAGTACACATTCTTTGTTTTCACAAGATATACCTTTGGTGTGTGTGTTCTTCTATCATAGTTGTGATGTCAATTTCTTTTTTTTCTACTGTTACCACTTATATGACACAAAATGTACATTCTTGCTCATTGTCAAAATACAAAAATCACATTAAGACATACAACTTTGACTGTGAAAAAAAATTGTCCTCAAAAAAAGTCTCACATGACATACAGAAAGTTTCCAAGAAATGCAAAATATTTTCAATGCATTCAATCCTCAATAGTTTCACTATCCAGATCATAAGAATTCCATATAAAGAGGAAAGCAACGAAATCTACAAGTTTTAGACATTCTGTGAAGAATAAAGACCAAATATTAGTGTCACTTAAATTGATATCCTTTATTTTGCAGACTTCAAATAGAAGTTAAGCAATACTAAAGGCATCTTTTTGCCTTTTTAATTTATTTATTTATTTGCTATATTTAATATATATTACACATCATTAATATTAACATATTAATATACCAAGAAATATTAATATATTAGTATCAATATCGTAATTATTATATTATAGTATATATATATAGACATTAAAATATATTGAAATTATAATATAATATAACATTTTATTATATTATTATATTATTATTATAAAATAATTATTATAAAATAATAATAAAAACCACTAAAATAAAATAAAATTCAAGAAGACCAGGTGCGAACCAAAATGGAATAGCCCAATGGATCCAGCCCAGAGGATGGCAAAGCGGACCCAGCCGCCGCTGCAGCAGAGGAGAGCAGAGCAGCAGGCGATCGGAGGCTACAGGCCCCCGCCTGCTCTCGCCCCCAGCCGTTCCCCAGCTGATCGCTCTGCTATGCCATATTGCCATGGTCCTGCCTCAAAGGGCAGTGGGGGTTCCTTCCTGCCTTCTCCGGCGGCTCCGGAGTGCCCTCACGGTGGTGATCCTGGGCTTTGGCCCTCTTGCATGGAGGGTCGCACATCGGTGGAGTGAGGGAGGGCCCGAGGGTGGAGGCAGCACCAGTTCCGGGCTCTCCGCCTCCTCCTCTTGCCTCCGGCGTAGAGAGGCTCCTGATGGCCAGCATGGGAGCGTCAGTGCCGGCGGCATGGCGGGGAAGAGCCTTTGGATTAGGAAAAGAAAAGGTAGCGCAAACGCTAAGCAGTGCAATAAATCACACTATACATATATATGTGTCTGAAGAAAGAATCACAGTCAGCTCTAGTGGATATACACACATATAATAGTAACAATAGCAATAATAATATCACAGATGCATAAAGGAATCATAGAAACATAGAAACATTGCAAATATACATTCATATAATGGTGAAGTCACATTCATGATAGTAAGATACAAGCGGTGGCTGGGCTCACATAGGAGTGAGCCAGGACGCCCAGGCTCCGAAGAGAAATGTTGGAAGGCAAAGGCACAGTCCCGGACGCCTTCCCAAAGCAGTATAAAAGTTCAAAATAAAGTTCAAAGAGTGGATATTCTCACGGATGGAAGGGAGGGCGTCAAGGGGCCGACGAAAAGGGTCCCGCGCGGCTTCGTTTCACCCCCGTAGGGGCTTCCTCAGGGCCGGGGGCGTGGCCTAGATGCCGAAATCTCGCGAGCGTCCCAATGAGACCAGGACACAACGCCGGGAGCAACAGGAGCACCGCAGATGGAAGCAGTATCCGTGGATACTGGGCAAAGAGCCTTTGGATGACTTCCTGTAACCCGGATGAGCTGGCTGAGGCATTCTGGGAACCGTGATTCCTGACTCCTACGGCTCCCAGAATGGCTCAACCAGCTCATCCAAGACTACAGGAAGTCATCCAAAGGCTCCTCCCCGCCACGCCGGGGCATGAGGAAGAGGCGGAGAGCCTGGGGTACGCCAAAGCGGCACCCCTTCTTGGCCCCACCCCCGACGTCCTTCTCCCCGGGCCGGACAGAATCGGCTGTCGGGCCGGTTGCAGCCCGCGGGCCGTAAATTGCCCACCCCTGCCTTAATGCATGGGCAAAGATTTGGGAGGTTGTTTGTTCTCCTTTATTCAGAAGCTCCATTAGAATTACCTCCCTGTTGAAAAACACAGTCATGACTCTCTGACAACCAAACTCAAATACACTGGTTTTATTTATTATCAGCTTCTGATAAATTGGACTGTATTTTTTAAAAAAAACAAAAACTTGTGGGTATTTTGTGTCTATAAATAGGAGGATGGAACAGAGAAGTAATGAATCCAGTCACCATATTAACTCATTTCCTGAAAGTTTCACTACATAGCTATTTATCTTTCAATGCAATTCAAGTGCCTGGCAAATAAAATTACAGCTGCAATAAAAGAAAACTGCCCCAGTGTGCAAAGCTAATGACACGTCTCGTAATTATGACACCAACTCGTGTGGTCACCGCTGCTGCTTTGCCATGTGCAGCAGAACTGCTGGTTGCTTTGGTCCCGTCCCTTTTTCTTTGTGAGGGAACAGATAATGGGATCACGATTTAACCTGGAAAATAAACAGCATCACAACATTAAGCTCTTAATTATTTGTCTATTCAGGATGTAATTAAACATCTCTTTAAAAAGTAGTTGTTGGATTAGTTAGTATTCACTGGTTCCAAATGAAAATCCAGGTGACCTTTAAAAACTAATTTGCTTGAATACTTTTCTGTGGTGTTGCAAATGCCAGGCAATGCTGCTAAAGAATCGGTTCTTTGTGAACTGGAAGATAGAGCGGGTTTCTATAGTTCATTCCCATAGTTCTTCTGCCGTTCATTGGACATTTCATTCTAGTATGAAAGCATGTTGCGAACTCCAAAGAGTAAAATTATGGATTCTGCTGAAAGGCACACACAGCTTGTGTTGTATTTAAACTAAAATGATTTTGTATAAAGATCCATTTTTTGGGCTATATCTTTAACTGTTGAGTCAATGTATACATACATTGTTACATCTTTTTCTACGTTGTTCATAATTCTTCCAATTTTGCTCAAACTTGCTTAAGGGATTATCCTTCCAATAGCTGCATGGGGAGAAATGGACCCAGTTGAGGATAACAGGTAGTGGAAATAACACACTTGCAGATACTATCCTGTGTGTGTCCTGGACACAAGAGGGCACTCTGATCAAACTTCCATAATTTTTAATTAATGATTAAAAATAAGAACCCAGGGCCCTTCCACACATCCTATTTTACAGTTGACACACACAAACTGATTTCTTACTACTGGACGAATTGCTGCCAAATTTGGCCACAAGACACCTACAAGGAGTGACCATCACTTAAAAAAATTGATTTTGTCATTTGGGAGTTGTAGTTGCTGGGATTTATAGTTCACCTACAATCAAAGAGCATTCTGAACCCCACCAACAACAGAATTGGGGCAAACTTCCCACACAGAAACCCCACAAGCAACAGTAAGTGTTCAAGGCAGAGAGGAAGAAAAGGAAGGAACGAGGGAGGGAGGGAGGAAACAGGAAGGAAAGAAGGCAAGGCAAGAAGGCGGGGAGAAAGGAAGGAAAAGAAGAAAGGAGATGAGGAAGGAAGAAAGGGAAAGGAGGGGGAGAGAGAGGAAGGAAGAACAGGAGGGAGGGAGGGAGGGAAGGAAGAAAGGATGGGAAGTAGGGAAGGAAGGAAGGAGGAAGGAAGGAAGGGAAGAAGGAAGGAAGGGAAAGGAGAGAGAGATGAAGGAAGAACAGAAGCGAGGGAAAGACGGGAAGGAAGGAAGGATGGGAAGTAGGGAAGGAAGGAAGGAAGGAAGAAAGGGAAGAAGGAAGGAAGGAAGGGAAAGGAGAGAGAGAGGAAGGAAGGAAGGAAGAACAGAAGGGAGGGAAAGAAGGGAAGGAAGAAAGGATGGGAAGTAGGGAAGGAAGGAAGGAAGGAAGGAAGGGAGGAAGGGAAAGGAGGGAGAGAGAGAGGAAGGAAGGAAGAACGGAAAAGAGGGAGGGAAAGAAGGGAAAAAAGGATGGGAAGTAGGGAAGGAAGGAAAGAGGGAAGGAAGAAAGGGAAGAAGGAAGGAAGGAAGGAAAGGAAAGAGCGAGGGGGAGGGACAGGGAGGGATAAAAGAGGAAGCCCCTCCACTGGCTTACCAACAGCTCCGAGTCCCAGTTCATGCTGCAGCAGCCGCAGTTGGAGCCGCCTCTGGCCGCGCCCCTCCCCTGCGCCCTTCTTCTGGCGAGACCATGAAATGATAGGTAAAACGGTGCGCGTGACGTCATGGCGGTGGCAGAAATTGCATGGGAGTCATACACACAGTATATGGCTCCCATATGGGCCATAGCGACGCCGGTCATGCTGCCGCCACGCAGACTGGCCGGCAGCACCTGGGCAGCGGCAGGAGCCTGCAGGGTGGGACTGAGCCTTCCTCCCGCCCTGCCTACAATCTATCAGGACAACCTACGTAATCGACCAGTAGATCGCGATCTACCCAATGAGCACCCCTGCACTAAGAGACCTCAGCCCCAAAAGACAACAAGAGTAGCCTAACATCAAGTGTAGCCTACCAAAATGTCAAGTTGTATCCCTTTGGAACTCTGGAGATACTAAAGATCAAGTAGTGCAGACCCCAGAATGTGTCCATGTGTTCCCTAAGAGAATATGCCAGGCCTTGTTCACTTGTAGGTACACCCATACTTTCTCTGTGTTAACGTTTGTAGGAGGAGTACATGAAATGTTTCAAATACTTTCTTTGAAATTCTGAGGTTTCTTCAAAGACCTAATTAGGAGGGAAATGGTTTTTATTGCTGTACATTTCAACACCAACTCGATCAGCTTTCACACTTCTTACCAATTAAATCATTATATGCAGGGCATCCGCTCAAGTTCAGTAATTACAGGACAAACACTTCCATGCCAAAGAATTATCTGCTTGAAATAAGGCCATAGCAATGGACAGATAACCTTTGGGAATTATTGCCTTGCAGTTTAA